>JARFXV010001354.1:645000-965245 GCA_031761425.1 Cosmopolites sordidus | reverse complement strand
AGCATTATGTTATAGAGTGATGTAGAAGTAAGCAGGACATTCCTTTCATTAGAGGCAACATGATAATGCAACGTAATTGCCAAGAAGTAATAGCTCCGTGTATTTTTCCCAACCTTTACCAAGTTCGATATTATTTAAACTTATACAGATATAATGTTTCAACAAAATAAGGCCCGGCCTTTAACTTTTCGAAGAGGGCTCTAATAATTTGATGATTTGACTAGTTAAATCCACCGAATTGGTAAAGGTATTCATGTGTGCGACATGATGGGCATGGGTTAGGAAATTTGCTTCAGTCCTTTGGAACTTCAGAGGGTTTAAGATATGAAGTACAAATAGCCAGGAATACTATGCATTTAGTAGAAATGAGCCATTTAATTCAGTTCACCCCAAAATGTGTTGAAGAGTGTGCAGATAATGGGTGTTCATAAACACATAATTATTCTACTCGTTAGGATACATTATGCAAATGAACGACAATCGATTGCCTAAAGAGCTGTTCCAATGGGAACACATGAAGAAGAGAATTCAGTAGACAATACTTAGTTGTAATTTGATATTTAACATAATTATTATGTGTATTATCTAACTTAATATATACATATCGTCACCTCAGTAATGGAGTGCGACAAGTCGACTTTTTATTATTTCATAAAGATATGATTTCGTAAGGTGTACTATAAAATTGCTGAGATGCAACTGAGACCAAGTCCGCAGAAGGTACAGAACAGTGAAAATTCAGTCTCTACTTTACGCTAAGTCCATCACTGGTAACACAGTGTTAATATTAGTTTGCTCCAAGTCTACATCCAATAATACTGCACAACAAGAAATTCAATATTTTATTTTTCAAGCCCAAAAAAGCACAGGTGCAATTTTGACGAATGTGTATAAAATGACGGCAATTCAAACAAATGATCTTGAAAAAGAAAAATATAATAACCACTTAAAACTGAAACTGCAATACAAAATCGAAAAAGATTACGGCAAAAACCTTACAAAAGATACCACTGCTAATATTTCATTGGATATGCAAAATGTGTTTGCACTCTCTAAGGCTAATGTGTCCAACTTCTTTTACAAACGAGAATTAAATGTGCTTAATTTAATAACACCTTGCAAGGTAAATAAAAGACTTACTGTGGAATACGACATGAAATGACGCCAGGATGCGCTGAATACCATATTACCTGGGCCTTAGTAAAAATTCTAAATTATCTACAATAATCTGGACATACAAAATATTATTCTGTGGTTCCGCAAAATCGGACAGCATTATGTCATTTTCCTTGATTTATTTCATGAAGCATCAGCCACAAATAATACCGATTGAACAAAAGAATTCCGTAGCTTATCATGGAAACATCCAAGAGGTGTACTTTATCCATACCCTGTATCATTGATTAGATCTCTTAATACAATTAAGGATAAACTGGTTTTGATTAAAATGGAAAAGATTTTTTTTTATTTTCAGAAATACAGTTATTCTCATACAACCTGGTACCATACTCAAGTGAAGAATCTGCAACTACAATAGACTTCAATGCAATACGTATCTTATAGAAATAATTTTGAAAATGAGATTAAAACAGTGCATCTTTAGAAGGAGTTAAGAGCTAAAAACGAAACTATGAAGAATAAATTAGATAACAAAAATTAGCCCTATATCGTGGAAACATATTCTGGTCCAAGCAAAAAAAAAAGGACTGTGTTAAAATATTTGCCGGAACAAGATAAAATTGATATGGATCGTCTTTTGAACCAAAAATTAATTTTTTTATTATGAAATGTAAATGGACTTGGTACAATTTTTGGACGAAGTGATTTTTTTTTGTTAATTTTATATTTCCATTACATCCAAGTCCAAACTAAATTTTCTAACATTTCAAAGAAAAAGAAACATATTTTTTCTTAATCTACAGAAATTTTCTTTATTTTAAAGAATTTGTTAAATAAGTTAAAGTTTCTAATATTTGAAAGAAAAAGAAATATATTTTTTCTTAATCTATAGAAATTTTCTTTAAACTCTCTGTCGTTAATGTTTAATACTGGGAAAAAATTTAAAAAATGTATAATTGTATTGTTCCGCCGATTTTTTGTGAAGATATTTCTAGCCAATAAATTTTCAACTCCATACACTGATCTGTTCTCTATAACTTGCAAAAACAATAAAAATTAATAAAAAACATTATAAAAAAACTGTTTTGCTGTTAATCTTTCGAAAGTTAATGAACTTCTATTTACCTTTAATATGCAATAAACGAAATGAAAAACGTTATTGCAGCTATACTAAAGGAAATTTATGAGCACTGAATGAAGCTAACAAAGAAAATCCGCGTTGTGAACTGTAAAATGTCAGATGCACTGAAATAAATAATGCTTTCAAACCGGCTACAGAGAAATTAGCATTTTAAATGTCCTATTTTCAAATAGGGAAATGAACACTGCAATATTATTTGCTTATTTCGTTTTTTAGATACATTTTTGCTATGTTCAGAGTAAATAGATTTTTAACTCATTTTAAAAAACCCTGTTTCAAAGATTCTGAACATGCCAGTT
Organism: Cosmopolites sordidus; assembly: GCA_031761425.1. NCBI lineage: Eukaryota > Metazoa > Arthropoda > Insecta > Coleoptera > Curculionidae > Cosmopolites > Cosmopolites sordidus. The sequence continues at coordinate 962,686 of JARFXV010001354.1, read as the reverse complement.
TGATGAATATTTGAACTTAAAAATTGAACAGAGTTTACAAAAGGACTAATGCACAGTTTAATATCTGCGTAATATATATATATATATATATATATATATATATATATATATATATATATATATATATATATATATATATATATATAAATATAGAATTTAATAATGAATATAGACATTAGAAACATCTCATTTTATTATACAAAACTGTATACAACACAAATAACAGCACTGAATAGTGGTAGAAAAGTTATTAATAAAAAATAATGGTAGCCCAATTATCGCCGCAGAAATTATAAATCTGTTAAATATTTGTATGTCTCAAATTACTTTTTATTTAATAATCCTTTTTCCATTCCAAAACCCATTCTTGGAAAAGTCATTCCATTTGAAATGCTCATTCCAACAGTAAAAAAAAAGTATTTTGGATTACAGACACATCAGAAGATTTTGGGTTACAGACTCATCAGCAACTCAGGCTATTTAGCAACTGGGCCTACCTAAACTTAGCGTGGATTCCGAAACACGGTCATCAGCTACCGATTAACCCACGTCCACATTCACCTCGGACTATCTACCCTTGGTGTACCAAAGCTTTTTTTCTCTCTCAAGAAGCCTACCAACAGGCGAGTGACCAACGAAGAATACCTTTTAGAAGATATCCGGCATTACTCAGCCACGAACTGGCGTGACAGAAGAAAAATTCTTTGCCGAATTTGACACTATTGCCTATTGAAATGCAGTACCTAAGCCTGGTTACTCCTCTGTCGGTTACTTATTCAAGTCCCCGGATCCCCTGGAGGGTATGGACAATATTGAAACATTAATTCTCTACAATGGACTAAGCACCAATTCACCAATATACAAATTGTTGCAGTATTGATATTCATCTGTGGACAACATGTTGAGATGTTTTGTTAGTCCCAAAAGGGAATTATGTGGATTTTTGGAGTATATTAACTCAATCCATAAGAATATCAAATTTACAATTGAATTTTTAAAAAATAACTCCTTAAACTTTCTGACTTTGACAACTTTACAAGTCACAAACATTTTCAAAATATTTAAAAAATATTTCCAACTTTAAAACTTTAATAATTTGTTCTCCAAAGGAAATTTGAAAATTCAAAATATTTACAGTTAGTTATAGCTAATAATAAATATAATAAGCGGAGGAAAATGCCGGGCTACTTTGAAGATTTATACCTGCCTCAGGAATAAATGTGCCGAATATTTGAAGATTAGGGAATGTGAAAGTTGTTATAACGTATTCTTCTGTTAGTTTAGTTTGGTATTCTGTTAAGGTCAGTTTAGTTTCAATCTTCAAGCAACATACATGTTTGTCCGCTGCTTTTCCAACTTCAAAATTATTTTTGAATGCATATTTCAATTTTTGTGTATAAAATGGGTCGGAAAAGTAAAAGAGGAAGAACTTTGCGTGCAAATCGACAAAAAAAATTTAATGCAATACATTTATTATAAAGATGATTCGAGTTTCACTAGTTCATCAGCAACTAAGCTGAAAAAAAACAGAAGACGAAGAAGTTAGTATTAGTAAAAATAATTTTAGTTATCTTTTTTTCTGTCTTTACAACACTTGCTTCATTAGTCTTATGTGCTACATGCAAGGAAGAAATTAAATTTTCGCGACCAGCTTCCCGTGGGTAAGAATTCAAAATAGCATTGCACTGTGGTTGTGACGATATACGATATATTTTGCATCTTGATATATATTTATCAACGATTGGCAATCAACACTTATTATAGTCTTAAAAATCTACATTCCTTTTCCTGCAGCATGAACAGTTTATGAAGATATTTCAAAATTTATTAAAGAAGAAAAAAACCTAAGGTTAAAATCTAATCCTGATGATAATCCAGTACATTTGACGGTTTCTAGCGATGATACCGAGAAAAAAAAATGTTCAGCCCATTTTTTGAGGTCACAACAGTTGAGGGCAAATACAGCAAAAAAATTGTTGATACTGTGGTAAAATCAAGCTTAGTTGTAATGTTTGGAATATTTTTAAAAAATCTCATATATCGACGCTTATTAATATTGGTATGAAGATTACAAATATGTTTGCAGTATAAACCATACGGGAAGTGCCGCGAAAATGGAGGTTGAGGCTGTGTTAGAAATGTTTGCGATAGCAGTCGGGAAGCATGGAGTCAAGTATGCGAAATACATCAGAAATGGTGAATCAAAGACGTTCAAAGGTATTATCGATATTGATCCATATGATGGTTATCCTATAAATGATAAAAAAGAATGTGTTGGATATGTTCAAAAGCGCATGAGCTCAAGGTTACGTAAAACTAAGAAATATAATAAAGGTATTGGCGGCAAAGGTATTGGCGAACTAACAGATAAAGTTATATTATGGTTATTATGGCGATCTAACTTTATATTATGGTTTGGGTATTCGTCTGACTCCAGATTCAATTCAGAATATAGCGAAATACGGACAACTCGTTATCATAAAACGAGTATTGTCCTCCTGGTTCATTGAGCTGGTGAAAATGGCAACAAGCCGTGGCTGATGATACTGTAAATGACTTTGTCCATGAAAATCCGCCTTTAGCTAATAATGTATTAGAGGTTATAAAGCCTATCCATAAAAATTTGTCATGTTTGCGGTCTAAAACATAAAATAATAATGAATTTTTCAATTAATCGTTCTGGACTTTTGCGCCGAAGTATATACTGGCAGGAATGAGGCTTTTTACCAATATTAAAAATATGAAGCATCGATGGAATTTAAATCGGTCACAATGCTTATACGTTCGCTAATCAACGAATCAACCGCTCTGAGCAACGACCTTCCGCTGCTTCTAAGGAAGTTAAAACTGCTCGTAGATCGGACCGATTTTAAGAAAATAATAAATTTGAAGTTCAGTAATGAGTTTGAAGAAGAAGGCACACTATATGAAGCAGGAATGACGTTCAATTTTTGGCTTTTACCTCAGTGGCTGCCTTAAATTTTTGTTTTTTCAAAAAGTCTTTCTCAAAACAACCTTTTTCGACTTGGCTGACATAATATATCAAGTTCGATTCAACCGATTGACTTCAAATTTGGCAAGGACCTTCAGCATATGTCAAGAACTCTCTACCATTTTTGTGTCAAAAGATTTGTTCACTATTTTTAAAAGCATTCAAAACTTCGAAAAAAGATGAGTAATTTTTTTTTTCAAGCAGCCGCCATTTTGCGATTTTTTTTTCTTCTTTGATACCAATGATTATAGTATTCTTACTAATTAAGAATCTGCGTTTAAATTTCGTTTCAGATCAACGAAAAGGTGGTAATCATGTCAACCAGCTTACTCCCTTTTTCTCCCACCTTTGGCGACTCATAACTGTTTCACTTTTTAATATTTTTTTCATCGATTTTTTTATAGTACTAAAATGTCAATACATATATTGTGAAAAAATGAATAGTAAAAAGATGTTTTGTTTATTTTTATCAAGTCCGAAAAAAACACGCAAAATTTGGGCCTCTAAACTAGAATAATCCCTTAATAGAGGATTAAACGTTACGAAACCACAATTTGTTGAAACCGCAATCGATAGTAATGGTTATTTGGAGATAATAACAGATAATGTTTTAAAAATAAAAATGTTGTCTCTAAAATATGTCCACAAAAGAAGCAGAAAGAGAATTAATTCAATTCCAAACACTAATATATTTTGGTAAACCGTTTGAGAAAATTGTTCTTATATAAAAACAATGTCGAAATAGTTTTCAAAACGAAAAATAGTTTAGAAAAATGAATCAAAAGCAAAGCAAAAATAAGCAAAAAAGATGAATCTAGGGTATATTAGCTAAAATGTGGGTCATGTTCAAAGCATATATAGAATAAACAGATGGATCATTCAAAAAAAGAATAAAACAACACGACGGACGTTTTCATAATCAGAAACATAATTGTAATAAAATTTGAGCCAGCCGTGCGGGTTCATTGTTTTCTTGAATAACGGATGCGTTTGTTCGTCTGAGTACTCAGAATGCGAAGGTAGGAATGCTCCAGGGTCACAGTTCAAAAGAATCAATACGTTTGAAGTCTTGTTTTTTAATTGTCCAGGTGTCTGCGGGACATAGCAATACTGGAATAACTAAGGTTTTTCCTATATGTTTCGTAATTTTCTCTGTAATGTCTCTATGCATGCATATCTTCTGGAAATTTCGCTTTGACTTCCTGACATTTCGCACCTTCTCATCACTGAGCGTTACCACCTTCTATATATTAACTATATTACACATCATTTATAGAGGATATATTTCGATATTATAAATAAACTGACTCATCAGCTTAAATGGACCGGTTTGATTGATGTTGGGCATGTTATTGTTTTGACGATCGATAATCATTATTTTCGTTTTCTTCTCGTTTATTTTTAGTCTATAAAAATAGCTTTCTTTTGTTTTTTTTGATAATCAAAGTTGATTTCTCGGCTTATCTCGCAAAAAGTGTAGTGTCATCGACATATCTTAAGTTAGTTATTTTAAACCGCCAATACTGACACCACCCGTCCAATCCTCGAGAGCTATACTTATAATATATTCACCATAAATGTTGAATAGAATTGGTGAAAGGATGTATTCTTGTCTGATTTCTTTATTGACGCAGAACTCGTCGGATGTTCGATCTTCTATTTATATCATTGGCTTGATTTTTTGATATAGATGACAAATTTAGCCAATCGGGTGATCTGGCACTCTAATTTCTTGCATTTTGGTTTATGAAATGCCGAAAATTAAGGTAATAGAGATACGATAACCATGAGATGGTTGACGTATACAGGATGGGTGATTCTTTGCCAAATGTTGAATATATGTTTACATGTTCTTTTCCTGGAATGAATTCAGGAAAGTAGGACGTTAAACGCTCGTTGACAGTGTCAAAGCGGATTTTATTTACATTTGGAGTGCCAGCAAAAGTTGATAATTTTCGCATTCCTCTTTAGATCTTTTTTTGTATAATAATGCTGAGATCTACCAATCTTCAGGCCACATTGCGGTATTCCATACTTTTTGGTAGATGTTGTGAAACAAGTATACCCACAAGTATACTTCACCCATTGCTTTAATTATGATCAATAATCTTTTATGTTCAAACTACAAGATATTTCACTAATTGTATTTTATCAGACGCATTGGTCTAAAACATTCAGTGAAACAACAGTTCATGAAGCCTAATCTGTAATAGGAAATTAAAACATGTGACAATTGCTGTTACTGCTTTCTCTAGAATCAAGTTAATTCAAAGGGGATATAATGGCATTAAAATTCACCAAAAAATGTATCATAAAGGAAGATGTAAATTTCATGAACATTTTCAGATTGTAACAGCATTTAATACGGTATTAGTGAGACATATCATTAGTAAGATTAGAAGACAGTGAAATTGGTAGGAAGAAAATTACAACTATTTTTGCCTTCAAAGTTATTCTGTTGCGTAATTTAACCAGACGTCTGTTCGCCGTTCATAAATTGGAGAACTGATATTTATGAGTTAGATTCTAGTTTATATTACAGTGCTGGTACATGTTTGTTTATAATGGACATAGCTTTGAAATGCATGTCACCTTTCTATAGAAACTAACATACTGAACAAAGTGTCAGATTTTACACACGTAAAAACGACACAAGCTAATTAAATCATTTAATTTAACTTTAATTATCTGACTGTGGTTAGGAAGTTACTTTTATTAAAATAAAATTACCAAATAATCGTTTTCCTTTAATATTTTCTTTTTGACTGAGGTAGGTATTAATTACACAATATTGCTGCTAAAAGGAATGACTTAGATGCATGGCGTACAGAAAAAAATATGTATATCAACTACATATTTTTATATAATTCGTAAATAGGTCAACAGATTTTCCTTTGTAACGTAAATGAATGTTCCATATTGCTGAGAGAAATTCCTAGGATCAGAAGAGAGGATTCTGCTATCTGTTGAACAATACGCTCAGCGAGATTATGTTTTATTTTGAGAGCTAAATTTGCTTAAGAGTGAGACAATAAATAAGTTGCTGATAAAACTCAGGGTGTAGTAATATATTTTGTCAAATAAATCGAGGGAATTGTTCATTTATAAAGCCCACATAAAAGCTATTAAAAAAATTAGTAGATTTATGCCAATGTCTGTCGACCAGTTTGTTTACAAATGATAATTAGGTTAGGTCAACATCAAGCGTGCTCTGCTATTTTTAAAATAGATAAAAATGTCTAACAGTGTGTTTGCATCAAAGCTTGTATCGCTAACAAGAGTCACTCACTGCTCTAGTTATCTTGTTCTGGTTGACCTTTAATGTATCGATTGAATCATATTCTTAATGTTCAATTAATGAAAACACCATATTTACCAGATATAACTAGTACTAGTACTTCAAGTAACTTGAACTTGAAGTACTAGTTCATGGAAGACGTTCTGTCTATTGAAGCCATAAAACAAAATTCACTCGAGGAATTGAAAACCATAACAGAAAACGTTTATAAAAAGTGGTTTGATTATTGAATTATTCATTGGTATAAGTGTGTCGCATCAAATGAGGCCATAAAATAAAATTCGGATGACTAAATCATTTTTTTTTGTTTTATTCAGTAATTTCCAACTTTATTTATTTAACATAATATATCTATCCAAATATATAAAGTTAAAACAAATTACATTAACTTCCAAATGAAAAACAAAAAGATATATCGGTATGCTTAGTTTCAAAAATAGAGTATCCCACGACGAAAAGGATTTAAAATATCCACCTCAAGAATCGCTAAGAGGGAATGTTAGAATTTCAACAAGCAAATAATTATTCAGAACGCCGACCCCTCTAACAACAATTGAGTGGCACCAGAACATTCGGTCCCTTATCCTCATTCTAACACATAAAATATATTCTAAAAAGATTAAGAATTTCATGGAAGAACTGAAAATTGACGCCGATAATTACAATTAATCTGATGAAGAAAACGATTCAAAATGCAAACTACTTTAACATATATCCTACTGAACAATGGTGCTTAGTATCGTCTCAGGTTGTGCACACCCCCAAAAGATTTTACATGCGGCACCAATATTCGGTGTGTTTTTATACATTGAATTCCCTTAACATAGTTAGTCGCACCCACATATTTTACCAAAACCAAAATTCCTTCAATCTACAGATTCTACTAATCTACAATTCTGCAGAACTGGAAAACGATTTGTTTGTTAGTCATCCAATACAAGTAACACAATGAAATATTTACTAGACAGAAGTAATGTAATTAAAATAATATTTATTAGGTAGGTACGTAAAAGAAGGCAGCAGGCATTGTTTAAAGAAGTATGACTTAGTACTAATTTTCTGTAAAAAACTATATTTATTGCCATAAAAAAAATCAGTGTAAAAATCATGCCATTCCCAATGTTTAAGTGCAGAAAGTAATGAAATTCAAGGCCATTTTAATGAGGCCATGTTTGGAGCCGTTTTCGGAAGTTTGCCTCCACTCTTCCCAATGTTTCTTCATCCACTTTTTCAATTCGATCAGGTATAGTAATCTTGAGTTCTTTCAGATGCGAAGCTAACTTTCAAATACGTGCTAATTCAAGTAATCCAAAGATAAAAATCACACATGAAAAGGTCCGGTGACTAAGGAGGTCCCTACACATCGCCAAAGCTGGAAATTAATTGCTCAATGGAAATGCGACTCAATAATAGAAATCAATAGAAATGCAATCATAAAAGTTCTGGCCTTATGAGCAATTTTCTCATCTCATTGAAACCACACATCCCTTCTCTTGATTCCCCTCTCCAAAGTTCTGATTTGTAGTAAGTTGACAATGTAGTAAGCTAAATTAACTTACATCTTTGTTTAAAAAATTGGTCCAAAAATATCACAAAACACCTCAATTCAACAATTTTGTTTATTTACTACTTTCTAAATGGAAATAAGCTTAATTGTTCGTGATGTTGACCAAATCTTCGTTTTCATCAACCATGTCAAGCATTGTTAAAATAATCAATTACAACTGAATAATGATCTACGTATTTTATTATTACCAGCTCTCTGAGACCCGCGCAGCTATAATGGCTTCCAGTTTTAGCTAATATCGGCCCATCTCAAATAAAAGAGCAAGAACTAGCAGTGAGGGAATTTAGTAATAGAAAGTGTCCCTGGCTTCGACCTGCCACGACGCTTAACAGTTTTTGAACTGGGCAAGGAAAGTGTAACTACTGGATGTACCGATCGAGTAGAACCGAGAGTCTTTCGTGAGACTTCATGACTCCAGCGCCCAACAAGAGACCACAAACCACAAGTAAACGAATGCCTTCGAAGACTCTTCGTGGAAATGTCTCACCGAACTACATCGAGTATCTGCATCATTTGCATCAGTGCAATATATTCTTATTTTAGATTTATTGTTGCAATAGTTCGTATTTCTATGTTTTGTTGTATACCGGATCTTTTATTCATTCTTACTTATCCCCAATTATACTCTTACTCATCCCCAATTCCGACTAGCAGAGCGCGAGTATGCAGATTCGCCTCCCGCACCTTATCCAAATTATGCGGTCTACGGACCGATCGAGAAGGACCAGGTATCTTTGTTTTTATTAATAACCCTTCTTTTGAGGTGCAGCTATCCATTTGAGAATTGCGTAGTGGCTGGGAATCTCACCTATGATGAAGTGAGCCCTGAATAGTTGTTGCTTTTTTATTGCAGACTTACCTCATTTAATAAACGTATCGCAAGCCGGCTACTTACTACGCAAAACTTACCACGTAGTTGCAAAGTACTTGGCAAGTAGCAAGTTGTGTGCATCAAGATTCGCATAGTCTCGGCGAATTACTTGCAGTTCTCGTCGTGTATCGGAAAAGGGTCCCAAATCAAAGACAGCGAGTCGATTGTTTCGATACTTGGATGGGCGCGCTACATTTAGCGGGATTTGGGTACGAGGAGTACGGAGAGCATCAGGTGTTCGAAAGACAACAAGCAAACAGGTCGAAAGTGAAGTCAAGTCGGTCGGTAAGTGCTGCATTGTAAGTAGGCGGCTGTAAGCAAATACGCGGTGCTCTCGAGTCAAGAGCGGTATGATGTTGATACTAAACAGTATCGTAGAAAGACTCGATAGAGTCACCCTCCGGTACTGACCGAATGCTACCCATTCGAAAATCGTCCGTTTCTCGTAGACTACGTTATATATACCGTTTTCTATAGTCTTTGATTCGAAAAGTACAATGATGAAAATTATGAATTAGGATAGACTATTAGGATACAATTAGGACAGAATTAAGCAATTACTATTAGGATAATTATAATTATTTTAAGGTATGCATACATTTTTAATTACTTTAGATAAAATATGTTTAATTTATATTAAATATAACTTGAGAAAGGAAAGGAGTAACTATTTATTTAATGAGATACAGAAATAATAGCTAACTCTTATAATAATATATACAATTGCATTTCTCTCGCTAATCTCATACAATGCATTAAAATGTCCGCAAAACCAACTTTGTAAAACTTCCACTCTATTAGTGGAAGTAACATTTCAAAGCCAAATAGCACAGCAATAATTTAAATGGTTAGTTTATTTCGTGCCATTTAATTCCACCCAATTAAGAAAGCTCTAAAGTACTGATATGGTATAAACGAAATGAAATGCATCAGTGTTTATATAGTAAGGGAAATTTACGAGTCCTAAAATGAATAGTCAAATAAAATTGAGGTTATAAAATGTTAAATGTCAATTCGAATAAAATTTACAGTGTTTTCAGTGAGACTAGACTCATTAACATTTTACAATATTGGCTTACAAAGCAGTTATAGTTAAATAGTGCCTAAATTAACTTAATTTATACACATTCACCATATACTATATATTTAACTACATCTAAGCTTAAGTCGTTGTGAAACGGAAATTGTGATTGGAAGAATAAAAGTTTTCGATAAATATGGTGTATAACCATGGGTTATGGAATCATGGTTTGCAGTACAAGACTATAATTTTTTTAAAAAGCATTATGACTTTTTGGTTAATACATTAAACCTACAGATATCTATCTGACTTAAGACGGAAAGTAATGTTTCAATTAACGACTAACGACTTCTTGGCCAGTGAAACCCATCATCGAAAACGCAACCCTCTTATGCACCAGATTTGAGTAGTTGCGGCATTTTTTTCTAGTGTAGTAGTAGTCTAAAGTTATGACTGAATATTTAAGGTAGAAAATATGAGATGTTTCAAAGAGATATAAGAGATGTATTAAAGTAGAATTGTTTAATGAAGCGATACCATTTTAAATTAAATTATATTTAATTGAAGCCCACTCAAATCACACTAGACTTTAACACTTTCCAAGTTGTACTTAAAATGATGCAATCTATTATAGAAATAAACCAAAATGTATTTCCGTTTTTATGAATATAAGATTTTCATAATCCAGCAGCCGAGTAATATCATATATGGGGTGTCCCAATAGGTACTTCGGGATTTCTTTTTTGAATAAAACCAATAATTTTAGAAAAATATCAAGCTTGTTTATTTTATTAAAAAATGCCGATATGGCACTTATGTTTTAAAAATAATTTTCTCTGAATATCCCGTTCGATTGTTTATACAGATGACCATTATTTGCGTAAATTTGTCAATAATAATTAGGCATAATTGCGATTCAATTACACCAATAACTTAGCGCATTAATCGTCTGCGGATTATTAGAATAGACTTAGTCCTCGAGGAAGCTCCGCAAAGTCGAGGTGGGCTAGATCGCATAATCTTTCAGGCCACTGAATATCACCATGCTGAGAAATGGCGTGGAATTAAGTCATTGAGAAACGAAGTACCAATTGAAACACGCTTTATTATAAGAAAAATACCAGAGCCAGGTAATAATAGAATCATTGACAAATTAATTATTTATTTTCAGCATTCAAATAACGCTTAAATGACCATCGCAATAAAAATTAAATATAAAATAAAATACAGACGAAATACATTCGAAAAATGACATGAATTTTAAAGGAAATAAAACGAAGAAAATTTGAATTGTAAATTGTACTATTTCAAGTGCAGTGAAATAAACATGGTTTTCATACCATCTAGATAAGCATTAGCATCTTAAATATCCTATTTTCGAACTGCAGTGCAGGGTTTATTAAATTTTCCCAGATAATAAGAAACAAACTGAGTTTCCATTTAAATACGTGTCATCCAAAAAAATAAAAGAAATTCGATTAGCTACATATTTTAGAGTTATTAGAAATATAAACAAAATTACTACTAATATATAATTTGATCATTTGATTATGTTATAAGCTGCATGACGCGCATTAGCTACTAATGAAAACTTTATGATTTGTTCTGATAATGATGATTTATTTTCATAATTCCTATAATCCATCTGCGGTAGTCCGGCGACTGGAAGCAGACTATATGCAGCATCAGGCTAGGCTACAGAATTTCGGTAGGCAAAGTAGACTAAGGTGTAGAAAAAGTATTTGTGTTTTGGAGATACTTAGTTATTAAATGTTTAAGAAAATTTTATTATTCCTATTGCCTATAGCCTTGCAGATGTGAGTTAACGGTAGTGTGTGATACTCCTAATTCGTCTGAAAATTTTCTGGTGGTTGTTCTAAAATCTGAAGCCACAGCTCCTCTTAAAAATGAATTTTCCCTATCTTCAAGAGTAATGTCTCCCTCTCGGAACCTGTTGAACCAGAACTGAGAAGTGTGGAAGGATATAGCACCATCTCCCTCTATTTCAGTTGCTTTGAAGCGTTTTTTAAGACTATCTTAAAATTGTTGTAGTTTCGCGACTTATTTCACTCACTTTAAACGTTTTTGGTATAATAATGTTTCACTGAGGAGTGACCAGCCCTCCACTCACACTAGTTTGAGACTAAGTAACGCCGAATGCTTTCCGAGAAGTCTTCTATGTTGATCACTCGCTTTTTGATAAGAATAATAAAGATTATGCAGAAAGAACACCGTAGTTCGGATTCCACGTTAAGCTGTAGGTCAAATAATGTAATAAAAAGACGAGCTTTGAAGTGCCTCAAACCAAACCTTTATTTTGGATTAAGCATTAACATTAATTTGTAAAATGTTCATTTTTAATTTCGTTCAACAGTGAAATTGAATCGTTTGCATATATTTGTGAGTCATTAAAACACGCCTTAACTTCCGAATTATTGGAATATTATCATTTAAAACGTATCATCAAAACAACTGCAAAAAAGATCCAACGCTTCTAAATCATAGAATCCCATTTGCTAATTTCATCGCAAATTAATAAAGAAAGAATATGTTCTGGAACTTTCGTGTATAACGAAATAATAGATTCAGATTCACTGTGCGGTGTATTTCCTTTCTATTGACGCCACAACGTCCAAATCCCTATGGGACGCTCCAATTACGACCACAAAAGCCTACTTATCATTTCCCGATATCGATATCGATCTTTTAAAGCAAACCGCTTTACTAATGCTCAAGAAAGCCTTAATTAGTAAAACATACGCACCACAAACTACACCAAAAAGTTAATTTATAAGGGTATATTAAAACTTTTATAGTCTTTCTTTGATTTTTCTCAACCTAATAGCTGTACCCATAAGTAATGCGGTTTTTTTATACTCAACAAAATTTAATCAATAAATAATATAGTGTAGTTAATGCAGTTTTAATCTGCAATATAATCTCCAACATTATTGATCACCTCTGACAAAGTATATATTCCCTTTTTATAAAATAGGGCTGACTTTAAAGTAAAGTATTTTTCGTTTGCAGTTTTTATAGCTTTCCCGTCCATGAACAAAATGTTCTATTGATTTAAAAGGATGGCAAACTGGCAGTGACGCATCAGCATAATACAGTAGGTGGGAATTACTTCCCAGTCTCTGTCATTTGGTTCTTGCCCAGCCGCTATAGGTAAGATCGTTTTGCCAAAGTCTTATTTGAGGGCGCACCAGTATCATATGAGACGAGGACGAGAGAGTCTAACATCATACCTCAAGCTGAACAGAGGTCTCCACGCCGTAACCTTCCGTAAGCGAGGGTTTGATGGTCCGGTGCTTATGGAACCCGATGATTTTATAATCCGGTAATTATAGAAACCGGTCAATTTAGGACCAAGTCACTATAAAACCATATTGGAGTCCAGCCATTACCGATTCCGGTCATTTTTGGGGCACACTTTTTGCAGTACTCGGTCAAGCCAGATTTCGGAACCCCCGCATTTGGGACACAGAATTGCCAGTAAACCAACTTACTAGTAACTGGATACCCCAGAAGCTGGATAGATGAGCAACGTAACAAAAGGAGATAAGGCCAGATAATTGATTATTTTTTATTTGCTACTGTATTAATGTTTCTATGAATCTTTAACTATTAATTGCTTAATACTCTCGCTACTTGAATGGTATATCATTATACCATTCTACCTGATTTAGTTGCTTAAATTGCTTAAAATAGTTGATCTAGTTGCTTAAATTTGATTTAGTTTTATTTAGTTAGCATAACGTAAGTGTGAGTAAGGGGATTTACCTTACTTAATATTGCATATAAGATACTGACTATGATAATAAATAACAGATTAATGATGTATACAGAAGAAAAAATTGGAGACTGTCAATATGGCTTTGCAAGAGGCAGATCTACCATAGACGTGGTACATATAGTTAAGCAAATAACCGAAAAATCTCAGAAATATTGAATGGAATTACAAATTGTGTATATTGATTTCAAACAAGCTTTCAATAGTCTGAAACGGGGACAAGTAATAAAAGCTACGACGGACATGAAAACACCGGGTAAACTAAAAAGACTAACAGAAATGATAATGAAAAATTCACAAGCAGTAGTTAGAACAGCGGAAGGAGAAAAAGAGGATTTTTAGATTAATTTAGGAGTGAGACAAGGAGATGGGCTATTAACAACATTGTTTATATTAACCCTGGATACAGTGATCAAAGAGTGTAATTTCTCCGGAACAATAATCAATAAAGCGATACAAACAATTACATACGCAGACAATCTTACTGTGCTAGACAGAATAAGCCTGGAAGAAAAGAAGCAATCCAAAAATTTGGACCAGAAGCAGGGAAAAGAAGCCTCACAATAAATCACGAAAAAAGCAAATATATGGAAATAAAGAAAGAAAATAGAAGAGTTACACTCAAATCAGTAAAAATACGAAATTACGAATTTGAAGTAGTGGAAAACTTTAAATATTTGGGAATAATAATAAATAGCAAAAGCGACAGAAACATAGAGATTGATCACAGACTACAGGTGGGACACAGAGCCTATTATAAATTCAAAAGCATTATGAAAAGCAAAAATACAAAAGTGAAGGTATATAAAGCATCTATTAGACCGGTAGTGACCTATGGTGGGAAGATAATGAATTTAACAAGCTTTGAACAGGAAAAGTTACGAATATTCGAAAGAAAGAGAGTAAGAAGAATATATAGACAACAAAGTAGTAAAGACAATTACAATGTGGAGATCAGATACTTAGAGATGAAGAGGGAGACCGAAAAGTAGGTGGGAGGATCAGATGCGGGAAGACATAAGGAAATTGGAAATACAAGCATGGTGGGAAAAGATACAGGACCGAGATACGTGGATAAAAATAACGGAAGAAGCAAGGAAAAATAAAAGAGTAGAATAAGTCAAGAACAGAAGAATGTGGACTAACTCACCATAAGAAATTAGTTTCTAGAGCTCAACATAATTGAGCGGCTACAATTCCTAATGGTAAAAAGGTAAAGGTAAAGTGTTAAGGTTAGAGGCGCATCAGCCACTAGGCTATTTAGCGACTGGACCTACAGCTTAACGTGGGTTCCGAACCACGGTCATCAGCTTCCGACAAACCCAGGCCAGCACCCCCTCGGGCTATAAACCCTTGGTTATGTGTCTACCCACAAGTCTATCAGGAAACCTACCGACTGGCGAGTGACCAACGTAGAACACTTCTCAGAAGGCATCCGGCCTTACCCAGACTTTAACTGGCGTAACTGAAGGGTAATTCGTAGTCGGATTTTACACTCATGCCTATTCCTAATGGAATATATATATATATATATATATATATATATATATATATATATATATATATATATATATATATATATATATATATATATATATAATGTAAGTAGGTTTAGCGGAATTTAATTTGAAATCAATGTAAATGAGACAAGAGCTCTTATAGGATAGGAAAACCTGTTAAGATCAAAATTTTTTATACATGACTTGTATAGTAGGGTTTTAGTAGACCTCACCGCTAGACTTCTTTTTGGTTTTTTCATTACTTTTATTTTTATATTTTTTATTCTGTGTTATTTTCTGGGATTGTGTTTATCCTTATTAATTGTTTAATATCATTATTGAGTTTTTTAAATAAGATAGACCTTTTTTGGGTGCCGCCCTATTGACGTGCCTGATCAACTCATCCGTGATCTATGCCTAGATGCCTCCGGCGAACGGCTGCCGTCGCTGTGATTAATAATTTCATTTGTATTAAAAATGGGATTTATTTGGTTATATATTTTTGACACCCCACAACGTGGGGCCCGTTTTAAAATAATTTCAGGGATGGTTTGATACTGGCACAATTTCATAAACATTGATTCACAACATTGATTGTAATTTTTTCTGTTCGAAATAGGTATATGAAAATCGATCAAATTGTTTAGCTTTCATACAGATTTCTAAACATTTTATCAAAGAAAAAATCCATCGAGATTGCGAACAAAAATTCCTTGAGTGATTCACTGATAAATACAGCAGTTTTAAAATTTAAAATACTAAAGTTAATTTAAATATATTTAAACAATCTAAATAAATATATTTTCGAGAAAGAAAAGAATTTTGTTGACTATTACGGTGGTTTTTTTTTGTAATAAGACTTAATTCGTCTTAAATTCTATTATTTTCAAATAGTCTACATTTTCTGATTTTGAATTATATTTAATAGCTTTGCATTTTTATAAATTTCAGGTTTGAAATGGAGATAATTTATTTTCCTTAGATTACTGTTTTTTGAAATACTGTATTGTACCTGGGATACCGAGACTACTTTTGTTTCTTGAATTTTATACCGGGTGTCTTTAGCAAGATTTGGGAATGTAAGCATTTTCGATAAAGTTGATTTTTGATGTTGCATAGTGTTTCTTTTATATTGTCTGGTTTCTTAAATTTTATTGGATTAAAGGTTCTCGTTTTACGGTCATCACTGATCATTTTTGTCTTCTATGGCTTTTTCACTTAAACACTCCGTCAGGTAAACTTAGTCATTGGTTACTGAGGTTGAGGCAATATACTTTTGATCTGCAGCATAGAAAAAGATCGATGCACTTGGTTCCTTGTGCTTAAAGTAGAATACCGCATCCTGAGACAGAGCTTAATAGCTTTTCAGCAAATTCCCCGAGTGCGTGTTCTCAAGTTTCATCCATCTCGATCGATGTAACTTTAATGTGGGTGACAGAGTTTGGCGTCGTAATAAGAAGTTGTCAAGTGCTTCGGATAAGTTTACATCGAAACTTAGCCCCAAACATATAATTTGCGTTGTTTTCAAGAAGGTATCTCTTTTAGTTTATGAACTGAAAACTGTAGATGGTTCACGTGCATGAAAATGGCACGTGAAAGATTCGTTACCCCTTGGTGGATCTTCCGATGTGTCCGGAGTTGACCGTAGTTAGACTCAGTGAACGTTTTTGTTTTCTTTTCCTTTCAGGCTATTTGTTTTTATTTGCGACAGGTAACTGCTTAAAGGCGTCTGTTCAGCTCGAGGTGTGATGTTAGACTATCTCGGCCTCGTCCCGTGGAATACCGGTACGCTCACAAACAAGGCTGCTGCGAAAAACTCGCAGAAACAAGTTCATGATTTACTTCGCAAGTAAATCCAACCTGGCTAAGTAAAGCCTGCGACGCCAAACTGAAACGTTATCTGATCCTAAGGTTACAAGTTCAGTCGCCACTTGGGTACAGTGGAACCAAAGACAGACATCAATGTCCAGTGTCGACAAAAGAAAAACGCTTCCGTGGCAATTCACGCCAACGCGAAACATATTACAGAAGTAATGCGAAAGACTCGCATGGATAAGCTCCAGCTTTACTTATCTAGTAAATCTACGTATCCTTGCTAAAGCCAGAGACATCGAACAGTAGCTCTCTCAGATCCTAAGGTTACGAGTTCAATCGCCACTCGGACTTAGCGGAACCAGAGGCAGAAAGCACTGCTAAGTGTCGTTAATAGAAAAAATATAGCTGAACTCTACTTAGAGAAACTAAAAACGGAAGAACAGACATTTCTCCTCGAAGATAAGACAAAACTAACATTAAAACAGGTACTAAAAAAGTAACAAAAAAAAGAGGGTTCGCTCTACAAGAGTGTATTCATTCAATATAAGTAAAGATTTTTAAGAAAATTTCAAAATGATAAATTTAATGCCTATTTCAATCGCCGTATGCTATCCAAAATAGTATAGTCCTTTTAAAACATTTATTATAAATCAGCAATTTTATTATAAAGAGTTGGGCAAGTACCACGCTACCATTACGATATTTGTTGCAGAGGCTTGACTGTTGTGTATTGTAGACGTGCATTATAGATGTTGTGTAGTGCAAAAGTTTTATATTGAATAAATACATGCTAAAAGAACACAGTAAAATTGTTGAAAACATATATAAATAACAAAGCCTAGTTTCCTACGGACGGCGACGATTTGATAAATTTGGATCTTTATCAGCACTACCAGCAAGAGCTGCGACATTTTCTTTGGAACGTACACTTTTTTGTCTTGTTTTTGTTTTAATATCAAGCAGCGTGAAATGCGTTTGGAATTTGTCGATAATTACGCGAATTCATCACAAATTTTAAATTCATGGAGTTCAAATTCAAAGTAATATAGTATGTTAAGTATTTTAAGTTAAGTTAAGTTTGGCGCATAACACACTGATTTTAAAAATAAATTTCGACAATTTTTGAGGCAAATTTAACATATACTGCCTAAGTTCTTTTCAAAAGACATAAATAATAAAAATGGTCGCATGATAGTTACCCCAGTCTTTATAATTTCCATTTTAATAAAAAGTAGAAATTCAATTTTTTAAAAAGAATATGTTATTTGTTCTCATCTAATTATTATCATTTATTATTATTATCGATTTTTTATCAAGTAAATTGAATATAAGACCTGTTTAAAGTTGTCTTGAATTAAAGCTTGAAATCATAATTCCAAAATATTCAATTAAACATCACAATATGCCAATAAAAATATGTTTTAACGATAAAAACTTTATCCAAACAAGAATTATCCAACTTTGGAGTGTTTAACATTCCTAACAACCAAAATATTATAAATAAAATTCCTGGCTGACTTTCTTGGGAGGGAAAAATTAAATTCCACAGTATAAATATACTGAAGAAAATTTATGGGTACTAAAAACAAGCGAACAAAGAAAATCCAAAGTTGTAAACTGCAAAATGTCAAACGTAATAAAATAAATCGTGCTTTCATTGAGATCAGACAGTGATTAACATTTTAAAAGCTTTATTCCGATATACGACGAAAATTCAGCAATTCCAAAAATCGAATATATGATTATTTTAAAACATGTATAAAACAAATAAGTATACTAAAATTTGATACATTTTTCTTACAAATAACTGATTTTTATAGTTTTTGTATCAATCGGAACATTAAAATTCAAAGACTCTAGAATGGTTAAAAATGAACTGAAGAATTTCTGAAAATGTCCAAAGTTTAAATTAAACTAAATAGATAGGCTGATTTTTCTAGTGTGTCTGAACTTCCGATAGATATCGCTGTCATACGAACTGTGAGTTTGCTCGCAAGTCTGCAAATATGTGTCTCAATAGTCTGGCAAGTCATCATGGAACGTTTAATATCACAGCAACGCTTGAAAATTGTCGAAGTTTATTATCGAAATCAGTTTTCTGTACGCCAAACTTATAGAACACTTGAATTTGAACTTCATGATCGAAATATTCCGAACGCACTTCACGCTTCTTGATATTTAAACAAAAACAAGATACAACACTGTGTGTTCCGAAGAAAATAGATAGATAGATAAATAGATAGATAAAGATTTATTTGTCCCAATTAACTGTACATTTGTAACTGCCATGTTGGCACGGAAGATTGTGAACATTAAATAATAAATATATTAAACATAATAAATAATTCTTACAAAAGATAACAAAAAAGAAAATAAACTTAAACAATCAATCAATCAATAACATTGTACCACTAATATGAATACTATTATTATTTAAAATATACAAATGTTTTATTTAGCTACATTAAATCTACCCGTCTCAGTACAAAAATCATTTAATGAGTAATAATGAGTAATACACTTTTACACTTTTACCCTTTGAGTTAATGAGTAATACACTTTTTTAAACAAGTATTCCTTGAAGCTTTTATTTGCTGCAATTTCGAACTTCAACCGAAAATTTAGCGGAAAACTGTTGTATATTTTTATAATCATAAAAATATAATCATAGTCGTGTCGCGTACTCATGTTCTTTTTTGAAACTACTCATATAATATAATAATAATCATAATCGTGTCGCATACTCATGTTCTTTTTGAAATTACTCATATAATATAATAATAATCATAATCGTGTCGCATACTCATGTTCTTTTTGAAATTACTCATATAATATAATAATAATCATAATCGTGTCGCAAACTCATGTTCTTTTTGAAATTACTCATATAATATAATAATAATCATAATCGTGTCGCATACTCATGTTCTTTTTGAAATTACTTATATAGTATAATAATAATCATAATCGTGTCGCATAATCATGTTCTTTTTTGAAATTACTCATATAATATAATAATAATCATAATCGTGTCGCATACTCATGTTCTTTTTGAAATTACTCATATAATATAATAATAATCATAATCGTGTCGCATACTCATGTTCTTTTTTGAAATTACTCATATAATATAATAATAATCATAATCGTGTCGCATACTCATGTTCTTTTTTGAAATTACTCATATAATATAATAGTAATCATAATCGTGTCGCATACTCATGTTCTTTTTGAAATTACTCAAAAAGTTGATGTGGTTATATACAAACAAAAAAAATCACGAATTTACATGCTTACTAAACTCAAAGTCTTTGTTTTAACAAAAATATGCCTACAAAAAATCAATCCGTATCCTATTCTAGACCGAAGGAATACATTTCTGGAAATAACTCTCAAAGCATCCGAATATCTTGATATATCCAACGCAAGTTTTTCAATATAAACCCTCCAATATAAGCTCCGGTTGATCAGTTATCCAAGTACTGAGGCCCATTCTGTCATTTTAAATACAGTATTGTTGTGAACACAATTGAGGTCATTACTTCTGCAATTTTCAAAAAGAATGCAGTGTTTTTGATATATTTAAAAGGAGATCGTGAGCAGAAAAATACTAATCAAGAGCCTCGCATGTCCTACATACACTTGCCCGTACATCCCCAATGCTCCCTTTACTAAATATAAGCTTCAGATCATCTGCATACATAAGTTTTTTTGTTTGTTCAGTCTTGTATATATATATATATATATATATATATATATATATATATATATATATATATATATATATATATATATATATATATATATATATATATATATATATATGTAAAAACTCAGGAGATTGAGATTTGAACCTTAGGTCATAATTTGGAAGCGTCTGATAAAAATTTTCGTACAGTTGATTTTAAACAGAAATCAACATAAAATTTTGAATTTCATCTTTTATTCATTTCATATTCATGTATATTTTGTAATAAATGAGTAATTTACAAAGTTCTTAGTTGACAACATATAACAATTAATTTTACAAATGAGTTATAAATATTCAATGTTTTTAATAATTATATTTATCATTTTGAATTATAAAAATGTTCAGTTTTAATTTAGTTCAGCGCTAATAGGTGCACAATATTCTTGGTTAACCTGTCTCTTGCTAATGCAAATAGATTCGCTGATTTTCCCATACGTGAACATGTAACATATAGTTGCCCATGGGAAAAACATGGATTTTCCAAGTCTAAGCCGCAAATGGACATTGTTTGGCCTTGAGACTTATTTATGATCATGGAGAAAACTAAATGAATTGGAAACTGAAGCCTCTCGAATAACATCGCAGATTCTGACGGTATCATTGGAATACGTGGCAACAGGACCACTTCTCCTGTAAACTTTCCAGCTAAAATGATTGCTTCAAGAATATATCCGATGATCTTTTTGATGACCAAACGTGTACCGTTACATAATCGAGGTGGATTCAAATTACGCAGAAGAATAATAGCATACATCACAGACGGGGCATATCCAGAAAATTTAAAAATTCAACAGGAAAATTTACACTTTCGTTTTCATCAACAACAGTGTCGATTGATGTAAAAGACATCAGATTACCTGGCAACAACTGTCGTATCGGGAAGTTAATTTCGTCAACATCAACATTTTTGGCTATCAAAATAGCCAAAATAGCCCTGAGCCAGATATAATCCAAGTGATTATTTTGTATGTCCGGGAAGATACTCTCAATGAATTCATTTTTTGTCTGAACAACAGAGCAGAGAATGTCTGACAATTTAATACATTGCGTATTTGGTTGCAGTTCTATTCTACCGTTTCCAATATCTAGCAATTGTTCGGAAAATATTTGTGGTGGTCGATCATCTTGCAATCGTACGAGCATGTTTATGGTCAGTCGAAGTGTTTCGGTAGTTCGCCATAAGAACGATTGCTTTAAACATGCGTTAATCTCATCGGTGAAAGTATAGCGAGGAATGAACGGAAAGGTCTGTCGGAAATCACCAGATAATAGTAGGACAGCACTACCAAAAAATGTATTGTTGCCGTTCAAATATTGCATACTTACGTACAATGCTTCGAGTGAATGTTTGCCAGCCATTGTGCACTCATCCCAGGTTATAATTGAACTTTTTCGCAACACTACCGCTATTCCGATGTTTTTTATGTTACATGTTGCGCTTGGTTTGTTATGAAGGTCTAATGGCTGCTTGAATGCTGAATGTGCCGTTCGCCCACCATCTAGCAAAGTGGCAGCAATGCCTGACGATGCAACTGCCAATGCGATTTTGTGTTGCGACCGTGTCTTGGCAAGGATCAACGATATTAAAAATGTCTTACTGGTTTCATCTGGTGCGTTCAAGAAAAAAAAGTCGTTTTGTTCAGCATCAATTAACACAGCACCATGTGTTGGATACTTACCCAATCCGGACACTAAAGAGTTGAAGCGTTATATCGATAAACTAACTTACACCGCCTTCTGTTAGAAACTTATGGAACTCACAGATAATTATAACCTTTCGTCATATAATAAACAAGTAATTTGCAATAAAAAATATTGCTATTATAAATTAAGATCAAAACTATCTCTCAAGTTGGTTCAAACTGCCCACAGTGTGTAAAATTTCATTACAATCGGTTTAATAGTTTAGGAGTTCATCGCTAACAAACAACGTGACACGAAATTTATATATATATATATATATATATATATATATATATATATATATATATATATATATATATATATATATATATATATATATATATACATATAATTAGCTAAGAAGGATGTCATAAAAAATTGATTCATATTGTTTCTTATAACGTTGATCTTATAACTTTTATATCTTAATATTATACCTTTTAAATACGTTTTCCATAAAATGTTAATGCGAAAGTTATTTTTAAACACATTTTATATTATTAGGATAAAATATGAATATTTAATTTAACAAAATATAGGTTTAGACATTTAAAAGAGACAACTTTATTTATGCGGTCCCAATTTTTTCTTCGAGTCAATAAAAACATTTTATATGTCATGTCTCCTTGGATTATATCGATTTTAATCACACATGCATTATATATGACTGCGGAGAAATAAAATATTCCAAAAATAATATACAGCTTACCGAACGAATCAGTGCTGTATCTCATGTGTCTGCTACTCACTTTCTGAAAGTAAGAAAAAAATGTCAAGTGATTATATTAACACATATTAAATAATTGTATTTAGTAAATTCCTAAAAATAATTATTCAAAGAAATATATGGTAGTATATTATAACTTTTAAGATAGCCCTAGCAAAATTATATATATTGACCCTGAGAGTGGTTAGTTCTTTAACGAGTAGCCGACCAAACATAGATCAGGCTTATGTAATGCATTTCAATAGGCAGAAGAAAAAAATTCGAAGTGGAAAGCCACATGATTTCTGAAAGGTATTATATATTAATCACTCGCCAGTTGATAGATTTTTATGAGACTAGAAGGTTAAACACAAACCAAGGTGGTGTTGTCTTAATCTGGAGGCCCCTAATTAATCCAGGATGCTGACAGTATTTGGTGGCTAGAATAGGATATCAATGAGTAATTTTGACAAAAGTTCGCGGACGTGATTTCTAAACACTGACAAGATTGAGGAAATCCAGAATCCTGATAAACTCTAAGTTACTTCTGAAAATATGTAGCTTATACACTAGTACGATGAAAGGCATTTTATGTCACAATTTCTAAAGAAATTTCTAAAATTTCGTACTTTTAAAATACAACTCTATATTTGGAAGTACGAAAACGAACTGGTAT
This sequence comes from Cosmopolites sordidus, assembly GCA_031761425.1. Lineage (NCBI taxonomy): Eukaryota > Metazoa > Arthropoda > Insecta > Coleoptera > Curculionidae > Cosmopolites > Cosmopolites sordidus. The sequence continues at coordinate 939,011 of JARFXV010001354.1, read as the reverse complement.
GGACTATATTTTCGAAAGAACTTCACTTACATTTATAGGTTAACATTCACTTACAATTTAAACCTAATCAAGCCATTTGTAATCTCCAGAATAGAGTTTTTTTCAAAGTGTCAATTTGGAAAATAGACAAAGGAGTATTCGACTGATAATCTGCAGTTTTCTTCGTGTCCAACCTCAGTCTGTGGAAAAACCAATACTGAAATAAAAAGTGGCATTTTTGCCCCATTAGACAGTAAAATATAACATCGGTCAATAAGTTTCCGGTCTGAATTAAAGATGGCGTAACTTACGAAAAATCCGTTGCAGTTGTCGATTGTGCCAACCGCATTTTTATTATAAAATCAAAAATCAGCGCTATCTCAAAAGTTTAGAATCTGATTCAGAGTGGGAGGACTTAGATAACAGTAGTAACTCAGTTGAAATATTTGGGCAAACAAATAATGGTTGGTAATTAATTTTTTTAATTTACGTATATAAAAATTTTAACCTACTACATTGATGTACACATGGAATCGGCGGCAAAAAAAACTAAGCAGCTAAAAGAAGTATTCTATATGCTGTTAAGACTAGAAGTAAAGATAAAAATTGGAGTCTTGCTCCATCAACTAGCTGGGAAGTCGACGAATCTTGGAGGGAAAAAATTGGGATGAAATTATGTATCAGCGATCCAAATGATTATTTGACATTTGATGCTGATCTCAACACAAATCTAGAAAAACGCAATGTAATCTTACGTATGTTTTTTATATATGAATCATTTTTTTTTCTAATTTAATTATTTACATATTAATTACTCGACTATGTTAAGGCTTTAAAAGTAATCGTATTATAACAAAAACAAGTTCAATTACTTTACAGTGGTACTGAGCGTAAGATCCGGAATATTGGAAAGTTGAATTTTAGTGCAACTAATACCTAAAAAGTGATTGACGGTAAATTGACGATTAATTTACATTTTATTCAAAATTTTAAAACTTTATATTTTTTTTTAATCTTTTATTTAAATATTTTTTCTAAAAAGGCAATATTTTTTATGAAAAATATTCAGAGTTCCTTACTAACCAATACGGTAATCAAAATCGTAACACTTACTGCTGTAAGTACTTTTCTTTTTGGCACGAAAGATCGTGACGGAAAACGATGAATTAAAAAACGGATTGAAACGTTGAAGCTATCATATTTTAATTATTTAAATACTTTTATATTTAATTACGTACTTTATTATTATTTATTATATTAACTACTACTTACCACTATACCTAAAAATATTGCTCTATACTATACTGCAAAATAGTCTTTGAAACTGTATTTTGTTAAGTATACTTCAAACTGTTTTATATGAATTAATATAATAATATTTAATAGCTAATGAGTTGTTTTTTGTTGATTTTAATTATTAAGGCTTGCAAGGCTTGGGCCAGTGTTAATTTAATGCATTTTAAGGCTTGATCCGAGCTCAATTGTTTAGTTTGACAATGCTTGCACAAATGTTAATTTATTATATTTTGAGACTTGGTCCAACTTCAATAATTTCGTTTCACAAGTCTAAAGCCAGCCATGGTTTATTACATTTCAAGGCTCGGCCCAATATTAATTTTTTGGTTTTCCAAAACCCGATCCAAGGCTCAATGTTTTGTTTCCCGAGGTTTGAAATATGGCCATCATCTAAGGCTGGGACCATTGCTCGCCCAATGTTCAGCAAAGGTTCGATTCAGGCTCGCACCAAGGCATGGAACATTGGCATGACTACGGGCCAAGGCCTGGTTCAAGGCCTGATAGTCGACTCGGTCACCGGATTTTACACCTTTGGATTTTTTCTGTGAGGGTACCTTAAATAAAAAGTTTATGCTACAACACCTGATAGTATTGATGTATTAAGACAACGGATTGTTAAAGAGTGTAGAGCAATTTCTGCTGAAACATTTAAACGAGTGTGACAAGAGTTTACCAATAGGATGTTTTACTGTCAGGAAGTAGGTGAAGCACATTTTGAACATTTACTGTAAGGGTAGACTTGTGAATCTGTATTAATTATACGCTAAACTAAAATTTTAGTATTTATTTATTTCATGCATCAAAACTACCTTGAAACCAAACAAAATTAGAATGATTGAATAGGTCTTTCAAATATCTTTCAAATGAGGTATCACTTGGCAAAAGATCCCATTGACAATTATTAGTCACAATAGCAATGTGACATCATCACTTATCAGCAGAAAAAGAGTCTACGTCCGGTCATTTTCACATTCCAAATTTTATATATTTCTAAATCATTCCAGGTGTCGATCCGTTGATTCTGCGAAGGGTCACGACATTTCGCTAAAATCTCATTTGGAATTTTCTTTTCTCACAAATACTCATACAACCAAGCGTCAAACTTGCCGAATCCTATGTTCAAAACTCAGAACATTTGATAAGGATGATTACAGATTTCCAACTAGAGGATACAGACATACTGGCAAGTCTGGACATTGTCTCACTATACCCAAGTATCCCCATAGACGAGGCCCTGGACCTAATTTCGATGAACGAAAACTTTCCACCATTTGTGGGGAACTCTCCGAACACTACTTGAAGAATACATACTTTTCTTTCAACCAGCATATCTACAGACAGACCGACGGTGCCCCAATGGGATCATCTTTATAACCCATTATAGCCAACCTGTTCATGTCCGACTTCGAATCAAATGCATTGGCTAACGCTCCTTTAAAACCTAAACTTTGGAAACGCTACGTGGATGATATCTTTATAATATGGCCTCACGGAAACGAACTTGTAAACAACCTCCTAACCCAGTTAAACGGAATCCACCCCAAAATACAGTTCACTCTGGAAGTCGAACAGGATTGAAAACTGCCGTTTTCTATCCTGAAAGAACAATAGAAGATCATGAACCAAATACACCAAAGGTCCTGCTACTATATGTAAAAAGAATCACAGATAGAATAGGTAGACTACTAAGGAAAGATAAGATCAGAACAGCCTACAAGCCGCACAAAACTGTCCCAAACATCCTAAAAAACCCCAAGGACAAAGTTTAGACTGGAAAATCATAGGTTGTATAGTATATTTTGTTCCGACTGCAACCAAAACATACATAGGACAAACAAACAAACGAATATCGGCCAGAATACAAGAACATAAAAACAACTTAAAAAACAAACACCATCTACAAACAGGACATAAAATCACTTTTGAAGGAGCCAAAGAAATAGCAAATATTGAAAACTACAGGGTCCGAACAATCAGAGAAGCCCATGAAATAGAAGAAAGGGGTGAGCTAAATACGCGAAACGACGCTCGCAATATTACAAAAGTATGAAAATCCCTTCTAAAAAAAGAAGAAACGCGGCAACGTGGCGGCGAAGAAGAAAAATCAATAAACGGACGCCCGACAGCGTTGCCGAGCGCCGCAAATAGTTCCAAACTACCCCAATATAATCTGCTCAGTCGCCGGCCGGCCGGCTATAAAAGCGAGCACAACGATCCGGGCACGTCAGTTGAACTCTTCAGTCGAAGCGGACAACACTTGAAAATGCCAAATCAGATTTTGGCTAAACCTCGTGACTCTTCACAGAATCAACGGATCGACACCCGGAGTGATTTAGAAACATTAACAACCATCCGAGAAAATATTAGATGCAACATATATCGGTGGTTAGAGTCTGCGGACGATGTGCGGAATCTGGTTTCGGACGTAAAGAAAAGGTTTCACCCAGTCTGCCGTAGAGATTTTTAAAAATCTTAAAATTCAGCTGTCTTCGTCGTGGATACGTTTCCCAATATATTCAATAATTAAATAAGCCTAGCGGTTGAATAAATTCAAGAAAGTTTGAATTTGTAAGTGGTAACTGGCTGAGTGGCCAACGAAAAAGAAGGTTAATTAAATATTCTCATAACCAGCAGAAAAAAAAAAAATATATATATATATATATATATATATATATATATATATATATATATATATATATATATATATATATATATATATATATATATATATACTTTGAGTAGGGCAATGAAGCTTTGAGCTATGCCGTCTGGAGTCTATGCTCCTGGGAGGGTCACCCCTGGCGGACAGGTCAAAGCGGAGGCCTCAGACTAACATGATCCAAAATCTGCCAACCCGCATTGGACCAGCGTGGCAGATTACGGTCCATACCTTCAACATGGTATTTCAGTATGTTGAAATATGACAGTACAACCTCAAACACGGCCCTCATTCCCCGGAGGCCAAGGGGCAACTACCTACGGCAGCGGGAAGACCTGCCCCAAGGCAGAGGGTGCTAAGAATCACCGGGTTAGATCAGGCTGCCATTGGACTTTTGACATTGCAACGTTAAATATACGGACTATGAAAACAGAGGCCCGATTGCAAGAACTGTTAATCGAACTTGACAACATACATTGGGATATTATTGGGCTCTGTGAAACACGAAGGAAGGGTGAAGAGTTAATCAAACTGGAACCAACTGGACACGTACTCTACACTCGAGGTACGGAAAATGGCCGATGTGGCGGAATAGGATTCCTCATCAATCGAAAGCTGAAGGACAGTGTGGTAAAATTTGAAAGTACATCCGACCGATTAGCCCAATGCGTCATTCAGCTGAATAAAAAGTTTAGGCTTCAAATCGTCCAAGCTTATGCACCAACTATAAGCCATAAAGATGAGGAAATTAAGGAATTTTATGATGATGTGGCCCAGCTTTTATACAAGGAGAAATGTAGGTACAAAATCCTGATGGGTGATTTTAATGCCAGAATTGGAACAACAAGAACAGACGAAAATGCAACTGGCCCATATGGAACTGGTGAGCGAGACAATAGAGGTGACAGATTAGTTGATTTTGCTGAAGGACAAGAACTATATATTATGAATTCATTCTATAAGAAAAATATCAGCAGAAAATGGACATGGAAAAGTCCATCTGGGCTCACAAGCGAAATTACCTACATTATGACCAAGGATAAAACAATATTTACCAATTGTACTGTCCTTAACAATTTTAATGTTGGAAGTGACCACCGAATTGTACGAGCAAGGGTTCGGATTGACTGTCGAAAAGAGCGCGAAAAAATGGTAAGATCAAAGAAGGGCAAGGTGGATTCTGGAAAACTGCTGGAGAGAGGAAGCGATTTTGAGATTGCTTTGTCAAACCGGTTTGCTGCGTTACAAGATCCAGAGGAGGTGGAAATATCAGTTCAATATGAAGAAATCGCCAACAATGTACTTCAAACGGCTGCTTCAATAGCACCAGAGGAAAAATGTCTCAAACAAACAAAAATCTCCTGTGAGACCATTGATTTAATGAAGAAACGGCGAGCAATGAGAAATGCAGGTAGTCCTTTTGGCAGGGTCGAGTACACTGAGCTCTGCAAAACTATAAGAAAACGTATCAGAGAGGACACGCGCCGATTCAATATGCAGCTAGTGCAAAAAACCCTGGAAGAAAACAAAGAAATTAACAAAGCTAAACAGAAGCTGAGAAACAAAAGAACGCAAATATATGCTTTAAAGCGTGAGGATGGCATAGTGTGCAGGACGCGTACCCAAATGTTAATGATTGTCAGAAGGTTTTATTCCCAGTTATATGAAGATCAGAGCCAGTCAGGGACAGCAATACCTACGGAAGAACAATATATAATACCAGATATCCTAGTGGAGGAAGTAACAAATGCTATAGAATTGATGAAGAACGGCAAGGCTCCAGGAAAGGATAGTGTAACTGTCGAAATGCTAAAAGCTGGTGGTCGGACGTTACATAAAACACTGGCAAAATTATACTCAAAATGCCTCAAAGAACAAAAAGTACCTGACTTATGGAAAAATGCAGAAGTGATCCTTTTACATAAAAAAGGAGCACAGGAAGATTTAAAGAACTACCGTCCAATAAGCCTCCTATCAGTGATGTACAAAGTTTTCACTAAGATAATTTCTAAAAGAATATTAAAAAAACTGAATGACGCACAACCAAGAGAACAAGCAGGATTCAGAAGTGGATTCAATACAATGGATCACATCCAGGTTGTACAGCAGGTCATAGAAAGGCACAACGAATACACCATGCCACTGTGCTTGGCTTTTATCGACTACGAAAAAGCATTTGATTCCATCTCAAAGCATGCGATAATGGATGCACTGCTTAGCCAAGGTGTAGAGGGAGCCTATGTAAACCTATTAGAATCGATATATGATGGAGCTACAGCCACAATTCACCTTGATGATCTTGAAGTGGGAATTAATATAGAACGAGGTGTACGGCAGGGTGACGCAATATCGCCTATTCTTTTCTCGGCTGGCCTTGAAGAAGTATTCCGTAAACTGGATTGGGAACAGGATGGGGTAAATATCAATGGTGCAAACTTAAACCATCTTAGATTTGCAGATGATATTATTCTCATTTCACAAGACCCAGAGGAGCTGCAAAGACGCATACAAGAACTGCAAAGGGCTGGCAAACCATTTGGCTTGAAAATAAACCTGAAAAAGAGTCAGGTTATGTTCAATAACTTCGCTCAGGACAGAAGAATTTCAGTTTTAGGAAGGGATTTAGAGATTGTGGACAGCTATGTATATCTTGGGCAGAGGATTTCCATGGAGGGGAATACCGCCCGGGAGGTGGAACGGCGTGTTAAATGTGGCTGGCAGGCATTTGGTAGGCTCAACATAGTGTTTAAGAGCAGACTCCCACTTTGCCTGAAAAGAAAAGTATTCGATCAGTGCGTTCTACCCGTTATGACATACGGAAGTGAAACCTGGACACTCACATCGCAATCAATTCAAAAACTTCGGGTGGCACAGAGGGGAATGGAAAGATGTATGCTTGGCATTACAAAACGAGACAGAAAGTCCTGCGCATGGATCAGGGAACAAACAAAAGTCTGTGATATCATTGGAAGAGTAAAACAGTTGAAATGGAGATGGGCAGGCTATATAGCGAGGCGATGGGACGACAGATGGACCAAGGCAATCCTGGAGTGGATACCGCTTGATCGCAAACGTCTGCGAAGAAGACCGAAAGCACGATGGACTGATGACATCGGTTGGGACTGATCTCCCGGTTGTAATATTTATTATTCCAACCGATTCCTCTATACAAAGAAAACGGGAAAATTTTAGACCTCTGAACAATGATAAACTAAAATTAAAATGAATACATTTAAAAACGTCTGTAAATTCGACAAATGATATATATGTACGCTTATCATATGTACACCTATCATCCATACTTGTTATTTGTGTCAAATTTAAGTCGAATTTCTTGATTTTTATCATCGCATATTATGATTATAGTGATTACAAACATTTCAAAACTTATTGAATAAAACTTATTTTTCTTAGTGTTGTATTTTTGTTGTTCTTCAATGCAAATGTTTACAAATATTAGAATACACCTAAGAACAATTTTTAATGTGCAACACTTTAAAGTATCTCTAAAACCCTCTAAAAAGCTCATATAAAAAATGAAATCTAAATCAAAGTCAACCTGCAACAGGATTTTAATTTAGAGAAAAACGATTTTCATTATTCGTTTAGACAATTCCTACGTTCCTTTTGTAAATTATTCGCGACGAAAATAAGAGAAAGAAAATCCCAAAAATCTTTTCCATTTGGAAGGAGAGCAAGGCCCAGTTTGGAAACTTTATTGGTTTCTTAATGGGTTTGAGTGATATTCATGCAAATGTATAAGTTTGAATTTTATGATTACTACATCTTTAAATAAGCCTCGCGGTTGAATAAATTCACTTAGTTAATTATCTTATTTTTCTGCTTTAATAAACCATTATAATTTGATTATGGATAAGTTTCAATTTGCAACTGATAACTCGCTATGTGTCCAACGAAAAAGAAGGCTAATTTAATATTCAAATAACCGGCAGCGTTATTTTTTAACTGATATAATATAATGACCTTTTCACCACCTGATTTCATGGAGTTTTGATAGTTCTTTTAGAGTGTCGGTATAAAAGACTACGATAGCTAACATAAAGTTTTGTTTTAAGTCAAGTAACGTTGTGGGTAAGTACAGTTTATTAACAACCAATTCCTCTATTCAAAGAAAGCAAAATGGGAAAATTTTAGATATCTGAACAATGAAAACTAAAATTAAAATGTATACATTTGAAAATGTCCTTAAATTCGACAAATGGCATAGAACAGACAGTGAACATCTATCATATATATGCACGCTTGTCATATATAATATGCAGACTTTTCATTAGACAGAAAATTCAGGAAAAGGAAAATTTAACCCTTTTGAATACCAAACATTTTTTTTAACTCAAATATGGAACCAGAATAATTTGTTTAATCAATCAAGCCCAAGATGTAGCTGAAAAGATACAAAAAAAAAGCGGGACATGTCATGGGACACATTGTTCCAAATGTATTTTTAAGTGACATAATATGTCCCATTGGTATTCAGAAGAATCTAATATGAATATATTATAGGCGTAAACAAAGTAATTTATTTTCACGGTAAACAAAACTCAAGATAAAATAATTGATTACATTAAGTAAGTTACACCATATCATATTTGTACTACGTATTACAATTAACTATGATATGGTAATAAGATATATGATATAGATGATATGAGTAAAGCAATTGGTACACAGGGAAATGTTACATGCTAAACATATGTACTTGGTCCTTTTATATTTTTTGTCCAAGGCAAATTTGTTTCATCTTCGCCGGTCAGAAGTTGGGACTGACCTATTATCTCCGATGTTCAGTACAAGTTTGCCCTTCTTTGATCGAGGACCGCTTAATCCACTGAGCTTTCTTGTAATTTTCGCATTTTCTTTACCACCTCTTGCAACTTGCCGCCACCACACAAGCAAAGGTTGTCATATTGTTTCTATTTTTCATACAAGTTCCAACTGCTGCGCATGGTAATTCACTCAAAAGCTTTATACTTGAAAAAATCTGTCAAAAGCAATTAGTACATTACGATTTTGTAGACTTTCCCTAACATTTTGTATACAAATCGTTACTCCAATGTGTTGTTATTGTTGTTATATGTCATGTCTTTACCTCAATATATATCTAAATCGTAAAGGTAGCCGTTCAGAAAATCGCACCGCTGCCAAACCTTTATTCCCCGTTTTACGGGTCCCAGCGGCATATATTGTTTCAGTATAGATAGCCTTTGAATTTTGTCATTGACTCATTAATAGATTGATAATTACCTTCTCTAGCAACCTTCTGAAAAGCGTATTTATAGCAATTTATCAACTCTTGCACGGTAGCGCTTCCCAGCTCCATCAGGTCTCTCAGAATGATTGAAGTATAGTTTTAATATCAAAATTTGAAACCGATTTCTCCGTATGTATTTCTTGATGAATGGATTTCCAATAGACTCATTTTTTGATCAATAGTCGCTTTGACTGGGAACAAGATTGTACGATATAATCAACATCAGTCCAATCAACACCATTATTTTGTCTTTATCCCTCAGTAGAATATATTCATTTTTCACCCTCTTTTAAATCATCAGCCTTTCGTTCATGCATTCAACGATAAAAAATAAAGAGACCCTTGGGAAACATCAATTTTAATGACTGTAACTCAATTCGTACTTCTTATTTAGAATGCTCAGAAATCGTATGTTTTGGAATATAATCTTGAGAAGGCTTTTACCAAATAATTGGCTTCCTTTGGTTCACATTTATAGGTTCAGTAGCTTCATCTTGTTCTTCATTTTTGACACCATCAACATCACTTTCTCCGTTTGAACTTTCATTTATCTCGTTATTGAATGGCACATATTTCGATTCTGTTGTTAACGAAAAATCTCAATTTTCTTCTTCAGTCAACTCTTCTAGTACTTCCAGCATTTTATGGTCAGTCATTATTTTTATACTCATCCTAAAATAATATATAATATTGCAATGAAATTTGTTTAATTTCTAGTGGGATATAAAGTCTCAGTAAAAAATACCACTAAAACATTATATCCCAAAAACTTTAACACAACAAAATTTTTATTTACCTAATTTTAGTAAAATTTACTGTAAAACATACAAACTTCAGGATATTTACGAAATAAATATATAATAATACATAACAATACAGAAAAATCACTTATTTTGTAAAAAACATCGTTCAACGTATTGGAATCTGACAACTAAAATGATAACACAATAATGGCGGATTAAGGTCAATAGCTGATTTTACGTCATTGAATAGACCGGTGCCTAAATATATTTTTTCTAGGATGATATTTTCAAATATAAAATTTCAACGTGAACAATCCAACCGTAGTTAATTACTCAAGGAACTTAAGGGGGGCAATCCCTTTAGACGCCTCAATTTGAGTCATTTTTCGGAAGTGTTTATAAAGCTGATAAAATAATTGTTTCATATTAAAGTTTTAACATCATTTTATCTGATCTTTGAAGAGTATAAAATTGTTATTATATTTTTTTTTATAAAATAGCGGCCCAGTATTTCTTTTTTCGGGCGTCTCTGGCGGGAGGTCTAAAAGTGCTGCACTCGTCACTCGTTTTCTATACATCTGAAACAAAAAAAAATGCTTTCTGTTTAGGATAAACCAAGGATAAACCAATAAAACAATAAAAAAGTATTAAATTTAAAATTAAGTAAGCCTTTAAAACAAAATGTTCAAATTTGGTACTATTTTTTCGATATTTTTATATCAAAATAGTAGTTTATTTACACGAAATCTATAAAACCGTAAAACCATCTTTCCGATAATGATATAGAGAAAAGCCGATCAAAATTTCAGCCAAATCGTTCAATAACTTTTTCAGTTACAAGGAGAGAAGTTTTTGAAAATACAGTTTTCAGATAATCGCGTTTAATGTTTGAGTGCGATAAAACTATTAGTTTTAGTGACTTACCGATCAATCAGCAATCCAAGGTGCATATAATAGACTTTCAGTCTCTTCGAAAAGCTGGTTTTCTTCAACCTGCTGCTGTTTTTGGGCTGTACGAGCTGCTTTTCTCTCGGAAAGACTTCTCCGGTTGTCTCGTTACTCGCGCCTCATCGGTAGTTTCGACAAAAACTTTGGCATAGGTGCCAATAATTATAATTGCACTATGCACACAAATACACTTGCACTATCACTTGTACTCGGCGCGAAACTTTCTCCGGGTTTATCAGTGAATTGATTACTTTGATAACGTTTTTTTGTAGAATTTTTTCGCGCGATATTATATAAAAACATAAAAAAGATATCTTAAATAATATAAAAAGCACTAGAATGTCTACACATTGTGCCTGTCGCGTTGGTGCGGCGGTAAGAGCAGCGGCCCGCCCCTGCTATGCCGAATCCGCGCTGGAGCGGTAGCTGCTTCGATTCCAGCGCACGGATAGTTATTTTTCTTTCTTCTGTCCGTTTATCTTTCCTAAATGTTTGTGATTGTTTCTAGGCAAGAGTGTAAAATTCGACTATGAATTACCCCTCAGTCACGCCAGTTAAAGGCAGGGTAAGGCCGGATGCCTTCTGAGAAGTGTTCTACGTTGGTCACTCGCCAGTCGGTAGGTTTCCTGATAGACTTATGGGTAGGCACATAACCAAGGGTTTATAGCCCGAGGGGAATGCTGGCCTAGGTTTGTCGGAAGCTTATGACCGTGGTTCGGAACCCACGTTAAGCTGTAGGTCCAGTCGCTAAATAGCCTAGTTGCTGATGCGCCTCTAACCCTAACACTTTACTTGTTTTTTTCTACACATTGTATTAAAAATAATCATTTTATAGATATAACCAATGATAAATTATTATATTCAGAAAAAAAATATTGGACCTACCTGAAATATTCGAAATAAAAATATTCTTAAGAAATGGTCATATAATAACCACGAATGACTAGCTAAATTTCCAAAATACCCCGGTAATAGATAATAGCATATTGTAATTGAACAGCCCGATTTTTACAGCTCAGCCTCTAAGGTTTGGATGCGCAGTAACCTAAGGGCCTATCGCCTCAGGACTCATTCGAAGCAGTGATGTTAACACCGGTTAAGTACTGTACATTCGCTGAACTCTTCGTTATCTGCCTCTGTTAGACAGTGACCAACTCACTCTTTCGTTTGCGCATCTGAGAGGCCAATATACTGATTAAGTTGTCTGGTTCGCGATATGTCGACTCCGTGACGTTCAACTATAAGTGCGATAACTCCGTAAATATTTAATATTTTTATTTTTCCTCTTGCCAGTATACTCTCAATATATTATATTTCCGAAATATGATACCATTTTTTGAAATTTCTAAAGGAATTTCCCCCTTTAAATAGTTAATAAATTAAAGAAAACAAAAATAATTCATTATAGAACTCTGTAAAAATCCTTATTGCTATAGATGGTACTGTTTAATCCCCATGGATGGTAATTAAGGTAATTAAATCCACCACAGGGAACATCATCGTTCCTAAGACAAGTAAATAGGACCGAAATATGCAAGGTTATATTTCATCGCATTTACAATTATATTACCAGAATATTTCTGACGAATTCAAACAGTAACTGGATGAGAATGCGTTGAAGAAAGCGAAAAAGGTCCCATCTGCAAGAAATTTTGGGATTCTCGGGGTGCTAAAGAAAAAGTAGGAGTGCTAGCGGAGAGTATTACGCTTCACAACTGAACCAATTGAAAGGTGCTATTCAAGTTAAGCTTCCACATTTGGCCAATACGAATATGCTTTCTGAGTATAATGACTGACGCTTCAAAATACTTCCCCATGTACAGGATTTGGCTCCCAGTGATTACTTCCTTTTGCCAAACCTGAAAACTAGCTCGTTGGACGAAGATTCACTTCGAATGGATCAAAGCTGAGACCATCGCTTATTTTGTTAAGTTGGACAAACCGCATTGTATAGAAAGTATCAAAAATTCAACGTGGGGTGACTATGCTGAAAAATGTTTGTGGTTTCTTTGTCAGACCGAGAACTTTTCAAACCTCTCTTTTATATATAATGTTCAAGAAAGAAGACGGAAAAATAAAGAAGTCAGCGCACAGTTATAATAGCTTGGTCGGAAATATTCCCATAAAAATAACGAAAACCTAAAATTACAGCGAATACTTGCCGAGTTGGAGATTGAGGCCATTATTTTCGCTTTTCTAAACCTCAAAGAATCTAATTTTGAATTTTTGAAAGTTATAACATTAATTTCGATCCCAGATTCATGAAAAACTTATCTTTTAGCTAGTTTAATATTCAAGCCAGTCGTCCTAGCTCAAGGAAACTAATTTAAAGTTTAGATGGTTCCAAGCTGGATGGAAACAAGAAACATGCATTGCTTTGTCATCATAATTAAAAGTAAAGTTGAATACTTGGTTCTGTTCCAAGATTTAACTTCAATTTTGAGTAGTAGCATACAGAGTGTCCAGAAATCTTATTGATAAATGAAATCAGCAAATTCTATTGACTGTTATATATTGAATCAACATAAATAACCCTATCTAAACATGCTGCCAAAGGAATGTAGAGTTTTTTTTAAGATACCGCATTTTCGTCAAGTTTCTATCAAATATCCTCTGAACGTCTATTCTAAAAAAATCTTTGCACAGAGAATAAATAGGAAGAACTAAATTTGACTAAGAATTTGACATTTATACAGTTTTTCTCGTATTCATTTTCTAAAGCCAACTTTCATCATTAGCAATTCATTTCGTAATAATGAGAAATTTGTGCAAGACGCAGGAAAATTTTAAATCATGCATTATAGGAATAACAAACAAGGATACCAGCATTGTCAGAAAAAAACTCAAAGGTTTGCCAAAGTCAAAAAAAATCTAAAAATACCAAAAAATTAAAATCTTCATAAATCACTTTTGGATAAGGTGGATAGGCAGGGAGCAGATTTTTGCCCGAGCTCGGGCCAGGTCACTACTTACCGGTGTATTAAGTCATAGTCGTACACTAGTGACATGTTCTATAAAAAAATTAATTAATACAAAATTTATTTTTGTTTTATTTTTAGTATTTTTTTAACGTTTACTTATTACTGTTACTTTTTTACCATACAATTTTTAAAAAAAAACGAAACAATTCAATGTACACACAAAAAATAATTGAAAATAATTTATAAACATTTTGGCAATATAGATATTTTCATAAATTAAAGTGATCTGCACCAAACTATTTATTCACTTATGTTTTTTAACAAGGCCGGTCTCTAGTGATAAGGCTTGAACCGATAAAATAAATCATCTATAAAATTGTTTGTTTTCGCTTATCGATAAAGTTTCAAAGTAAATGAATAAATATTAATATATACGAGGGTAGAGTAAAAAGTATTTTTGATCCAAAATCCTTAAATATTTCCACCTATTCTTTTTTTAGTTCCATACACTACTGCCGATGATTATCCAACTTTTATAAACCTTTCAAACTGTACGATCTCTGTGCAACCTCAAACGTCGAATCCTGCAAAATAGTCGGTTTATTTAGCCAGCCATTTTCTCATGTTTGGAAAGAGAGAGGGAGAAGTTGGAGGGGGCCAAGTCCGGAGAACAGGGTGAATACGGCAGCAAATCGTAGTGCACATTGGCCAATTTGGATCTTGTAAGAGCGGACAAATGTATAGGTGCATTATGGTAAAACATCTCTTTTTTTCGCCAAATTAAAGTGCTTTTTTATCAAGTCATAAAATTTGACCAATAACGTAGCATAACACTCTGCTCTGATCGTCTTACCCTTTTCCAAATAACATAAGAAGACCAAATCTTGAAGAAAACAGTGGTGGTGACCTTTCCGGTAGTGCTTTCACCTTCTTCGGCACACGTCGCCGGTCTTTGGTGTATAGTGATGAATCCAAGTTTCATCAGCAGCTACGAGTCGTTGCAAAAACTCTTTTAAATTACACTTACACATGTCTAAACCGCTGTGAATTAGTCAGTCGATTTTATTTTTTGTACCACAGTGATAAAACGCAACAGCCATTGCGCTGAGAACTTTCCCAAGCCCAAATGTTCCGTACATGATTGTTCGAGATATCTGCCATCTCAACAATCTCTATAACTAAACTCAATAAGATTTATTACTAAACGCCCAATCATTTGTTTTTAATTTATCGACGCGCGTTTCGCTAATTTTTCGATGCAGACGTTCACTATAGGATGACGTAAACTACATTGTATTATAGCCTACATGCGACATGGCAGATGCATATGATCGTACCTTATTATTTCGGTTATTCCTTCTGGTGGTTTCGAACATGCAGCTCAAGACCGACTAATGACGACTTATGGCCAGAAATCGGCCTCGGGAGACTAACGCTTTGGTGGCGGCTAAAAGAATGGACAATTTTTGTGTGGAACTAGATGAATTTTCTTTGAATATTTTTATAATTCCCCATGGGCTCACTATGTAACTTTTCATTTAAATTTTGTGTTTTTGTGTTTATTGTTGTGTTTTGTGTGTCGAATAAATGTGAGCAAATGTGAGAAATTGTTAATCTAACGATTTCAGCATAGATGTTGTCATTGACTTGCTGTAGGGTTATCACAAATTCTTCCTTTCTAGAAATTAAATAATTAGGGAACATATTCTTCAAAATGTTGATTGTCTCACATGAGGTGTGTACTGTGACACCATCTTGAACCACATATTCTCCACTCCATGCTATGCCAATTGAGGCACCAAATAGTTTTGAATCATGTGTCTATAGCGTTCAAAGTTGATTGTAACTGAATTTACACTATCGTCTTCAAAAAAATATGGTCCAATGATGTTTTGAGCATAAATAATGCAACATACTGTAACTTTAACTAGATGTAATGGCATTTGATAAATGCGGCGGGATGCACTCTTGTCCAGAAACCGGTATTCTGTATATTTACTTATTTAGATAAAAATTTCACATACACTTACTTAGATGACTACTTAGATAAAAATGAGCTTCATCGCTCATTTTTATGCTAACGCAAGACGCTTATGGGCGTTAGTTTAGACGATTCAAAAGTGATGATTTCGACTTGAAAGACAACGAACGCCCAGTTCAAACAAAAAAATTTGAAGGTGCCGAATTGGAAGAATTTTTGGAAAAAGACGATATGCAAACTCAACAACAAAAGGTAGAGAGGTTAAATGTTGGTGGCTGAATCAATTGTGATCATCTGCATGCCATGGAAAAGATTCAGAAGGCAGAAAAATTAGTACATCAGCTGAACAATAGACAGATGGAAAAGTGAAAAACGGTGTGGAAAGTTTAGCTTTCTCGGTATGAAAGAAAGACTTTTTTGCAACGAATCGTAACTGGAAACGAAAAATGGATATATTTTGAGAACCCAAAACCAGAATCGCTTTGGGAATGAGACACTGAGCATTTGATGAGAACAGAAGGGTCTTGTGTACCGTGAGCTCCTGAAACCAAGTGAAATAGTTAATACTGTTCGCTACCGCCAACAAATGATCAATTTGATCCATGTAATGATCGAAAAGCGACTAGAATGGGTACAATACACGAAAGAATGATTTTGCAACACGACAACACCCCATCACACACAGCGAAAGCGGTTAAAGACGTCATTTCTGAACATGACCGGAACTCTTGCCCTATCCGCCGTACTCTCCAGACCCGGCTCCTTTCTACTACAACTTTTCATCGATGTCTCACGCACTTTCCATGAAATGATTTAGCAATTACGGATGTGTTACGGAAAAATGGTTTGATATATAAAACACCTCAAACAATGTATGGTCTTTCTGGAAGGGCATCCGCATATTAAATGGATGATATTGAAGATGGGGTCTCCCTATTCTTGACGAGAGAGCATATGTCGGTACCCTAATGAGTCCACCCACCAACAGACGAAATATGTGCCCTCCAATGTAGGGAATGGGTGGGATTCGGTCCCGGACAAGCAATTAAAATAACGATCATTTTGGCGGAGACAGGTTGTTATACATTTCACATGAGATTGTGGAATCCAACGGTTTTGGGTGTATAACTACCGACTAATGTTGTTTCATTGAACGCAGTCCAAATAAATATAAAATCTGCATGTATAAGCCATCCGACGAGAAGTCGGCGAAAGTAAGGGTTATTTGATTGTGGATGGGATCTCCCTGTTCTTGTCGAAAGCAAAATATGTCGGTATCCTGATGAATCTAACCACCTACAGACAAAACATGTGTCCGTAATGGGTGTGGCTCGATTTCGGACAAACAACTAACAGACAGAATATATATATATATATATATATATATATATATATATATATATATATATATATATATATATATATATATATATATATATATTTATATATATATATATATATATATATATATATATATATATATATATATATATATATATATAGTAATAAATAAACAAGACACTGTATATTAATCTAACCTCGGAAAATTATACAGTTAAGTAGCAACGTAGTCTTCAGACGAGCCTTGATTATATTTTGCTTTAACAGCAAAAATTGTTTCTAATTTATCTCGAGCTCGTCCAATGTAGTAATTATAAACCATATTACATTCTATGAAATATGGATCTGAAAAACTTCAAGAGCTTTTATAAGTTGCGAACAGATATCAGAGAAAGCCGCAAAAAGTATATAAGTATCTTAATAACACAGGAGAGGAAAATAACACTTAGGTCCTTTAAGAGACGTAAAACTTTTACAGCTATTTTATTTTCATTCCATTTAGTGACACATAAAACATGTTCCAGAATTTTGCTTATTTGATCCTTATAATATAACATCATTATGTTATTTTTCTTTTTCAGTGATAGGAATTTAGGGGGATTAAAAGAATTTAAAACAAATATTACTTAAACTATTTTCAGCTAACAAAAGCAGTTTTCATACAGTAGTTCGATTCCCGTACTTGTCATTGTTGTTTGTAAATGTCCCTATGCAATAGCGTAAAATCCGATAAGGAATTACCCCTCAATCATGCTAGTTCGAGGTTGGTTAAGGCCGAATGCCTTCTAAGAGGTATTCTACATTGACCACTCGCAAGTCAGTAGGCTTCTCGATAGACTTACGGTTAAGCACAAAACCAAGGGTTGATAGCCAGAGGGAGGTGCTGGTCTGGGTTGTCGGTGGCTTATGACCGTAGATCGGACCCACATTAAGTTATAGGTACAGTCGCTAAATAGCCTTAGTTGCCGATGCGCCTCTAGTCCAAATATCTTTGAACCTTTTGAATCTTAATTTACTTAATAATGTTCAGTTCATGATGTTTTCTATCAATGGTAGTGTTCTCTTACTGAGGTATACAATATTTTAATATTTTAACCACCAACATTGTATTAATTCAAATGACACTTTTGGCGTTAAAAACTAGACTCCAAAGAAATTTACCATCAAACATCAAATCGTTTTTTATTTCACATAACATTTCACTGGCACTCCTTCTCGACAAGTCATTCGCTAACCTCGAGATGATTCAATATAAGATGAATTATCCTCTGACGATCTCTTTGATCTCTTTGAGTTTTCAAAAATTCTATCTGAAGGTACTAATATATATTATCTCCTTTTACGTAAAGTATACTGAATAGGCAAACACTCCGTGCTTAGACTCACTGATGATCCATTCTAGCACCGTTCGTATGAGCCAATCAGAGCGCTCGATCCGGTGTTCCGCGAGAAACGGCCCATCAATTTGATTTGCAAGTTACAACCTGTATGGGAGTCAGAGTTTAAATGTGTAAGTGATAAATAGGTAAGTGATATTATTGTTGATTATTTAGTTACATAATCTGATCAGTTAGATTTGTAAATATTTGTATGGTATTTTATGCGAAAAATTTTCGTAAACCGACGAGAACGTACCATCAGTGTCTGTTGGTTTCAAAATTTAGGAAATTTTTTGATAAATAGAGATGATGAATATAGTTTTTTTTTCATTACATTTGCTGGTAGTTATCTTTTAAATTCACCTTTAAATTGTTGTTTTATTTGTTGTAGATGTACTGAAATTGATACTAAAAAATCTCTCATTCAGGCTCTGTTGTTGACAACACAATCTTCCAGGCTGTGACGATGAGTCTGATGTGAATTTTTCAGACGAACAAAACGAGAAGAATGTTCAACTATCCACATCGAAAGGCTTTAACGACATTTTGAGGATGCTGTTGAAAAATCAAATTCAAAGGTAGATCTGTACTGAAACAATATCTACCCATGCAACCTATCAAAAGGACGTTCAAGTTGTGGTGTTTGGGTGACCAGAGAGGCTTTATAAAGAAATTTCATATTTACCAGGGAAAACACGAAGAAATGAGCTTAAAGTTTTTAAAACGTAAGGAAAACTATATATCTACAAATATATCTACAAAAAGTCTACACGAACTTGCCCAATGGCAGTCAAAGGTAACGATGCCTATATGGGGGGTGTCGATACAGCTGATCGATTGAGAGCCCTATATTGTGTCGACCGAAAATCAGCAAAATGGTGGCACAGAATGTTCTGGGATGTATTAAACATTTCATCAAACATTTGTCAACGCATTTGTTATTCATGGCCATATATTGTAAAAAACTGCCGTGAAAAACTTCCGACAATCTGTTACTCAAGAGTTGCTGACGATGAAAGATGCTAATCAAAAAAAAAGCTTCTACCGACCACGTTTTAAGTCTTGGTCCTTCTAAACGGCGCAAATCCAATTATTTTACTGCGAGAGTTGTATGTTTAGGTAACAGAGGCATACATTGGCCCATATTTGCAGAGAATAGAGGAAGGTATGAAGTTTGTAACATCAAGAAGTTACAATCAAAACCACATTGTAAATGTTCTCATTTCAATGTAACTATATGTTTAATGACAAAAAAAACTGTTTTGTCTAATATCACGAAGCAAACGTTTGATCTTATTTTTTTTACTACTTATGTATTACAATGTTAGGAACAAAGTTCCTAACATTGTAATACATAAAGTTCCTGACGATACAAATTAGACCAGGTCTTAGAAATAGTACTTCTAAGCACAATAAAAATCTAAAAAAAAATCTGTGTTTTTTTTACCTACCTTGGTAATATAATACTACCTTGGTAATACAACTGTAGAAAATCATTCTGTAGAGTGATACTAATTGTTTGTTCAGGCGAGAATGCGCATGCTGTATCATCCTATTATAAAGGGTGGTACAAGCATTACTATACCATTTTGTTCTGGTACCATTTTTTTTTCATGCTATTTGTGACAATTTGGGTTTGGTTATTGTGTAGTGCAAACATACAGTGTTTTATTTTACATAAATGCACGATAAAAGAACACAGTAAAATTGTTGACGTCACATTAATTTTAACATTAAAAAAATTATTTAATTGAAAAATTATAATTATATAATTAAAAAATTACCTAATTGAAATTAAAAAAATGTACATTAAAAGAAATAATTAAATTATTGTAACTCAGACCAAAAGATAAAAACAAGAAACGTCCAGCATCAGAGGTTCATGAATAGTGCAAAGCGGTGAAAATATTGTACGTATGGAACAAATTTAAGTGTGAGTCTCCAAAAACGTCGATTCAGCGACGTGGTGCTCGATTACAAATTTCTCCAAGCAATTTACGCCAAATTTTGAGAAATGACGGGCACATGTGTCCCTATAACATTCAAATTGTTCAAGACTTATGTTGATTACAGACGATAATAAGCTATTAGAATGCTGTAATGCCATTAGATCTCCTGATATGACGGCTCCGGATTATGTTTGGATTATAAATTATGTTATGGGATTTTTGTAAGAAAAAAATTATAAAAATACACCCCAAACCATACAGAAACTCAAAGACAACATATGTGCTCAAATCGCTATATTAATAATAGACAGGTTGGAAAAAGTTGTATTAAAAAAGGCACAATGCTGCATTACTGCTAATGGCTTAAATTTGATTGACATAATTTTCAAAAAATTATTAGCATAAAATTTAAAGGCGAAATAAACATATAGGTCTTGTTTAATCTATCTTGTTTCTTTTAAAAGTTATAATTAATTTCAATTGTAGCGTGATACTTGCCCCATTCGATATAGAGTTTTAATAAAAAGGTGCCATTTTGGTGGTCAAACTAATTTAACATATTTACAACAGCTTTATAAACAGCTTCCTAAAGCTCAAGCGTTTCGTTCACGACGCAGGAAGCGGACAACGACTGAACCCGAACGTTTATTTCGGGAGTAGACGGCTAACAGGGCTCTGGTAGAAAATAACCCAGATCGCGTCTGCAGTGGCAACCACCAGCAACCTGATCGGCGTCTGCTCACCCAGAGGGTGCGACTGTACTCCACCCTAACCGTACAACACCAACTAATAATTCCTTGTTCTAAACTCCCAGTGAAAAAACTGGTGAAAAAACTGGTGAAAAAACTGTGAAAAAAACCAGTGAAAAAACTGGATCTATAAGCCTATAGGCAACCATAACTCGTGCATGTAATATCGATGATACTCCAGGTGGTAACTAATCCACCCGTCGACAGACGGCAACCGGGTGTTCGGATTCTGGAGTCGGAGCTTTCCGGCAAATTTCCTCACAAAACACCTACATATATTGGCACCTTCAACATCAACACGCTGATCCAACCAGGAAAACTTCACGACCCAACTTCAGAACTTGACAGACAAAAGATACTTGTGCTTGCCCTACAAGAAACACGCATCACGGATGAGGACATGGTGGACTACTGGAACTGTCGCATATTCAAAAGCAGGACAGAGGAACAAGTCGCAACGGCGCTCGGCTTCTTGGCATGACCTTTGTGGTACACAAAGGGATGGTTAACTCTATTAAGGAAATCACCCCCATAAACAATAAACTAATGACAATGGGCATACAGTGCGCCAATAAAAAAATACACCATGATCAATGTACATGCTCGCACAAACGGGAGACAACAAGAAAAACCCCAAATCTACAGAGAAATACAGGGCAACACTAGAGAAGGTAATGGCAAAGGTCTCAAAGGATGACGTCAAAAGTTTACTGGGCGACTTTAACGCACAAATTAGTAGAGAAAAAATCCATCAGAAAACCGTAGGCAAATTCTCCGATCACAAATTTACCAACAAAAACGGCACAAGACTCATCGAACTATGATAACAGAATAGCCTGAAGATGATGTCAACATCCTTAAGAAAATATCCACGAAAACAGAAGATATGACGATCACCTATATAACAGATTGGAGAATTCCATATAGACCACGTTGCGTTCTCATACCCACAACAAAATGAGATCCAAGATGTCAAAATCCGAAGGAGCGCGAACATTGACTCAGATCACTACCTAACACGAATCAAAGTCAAGTTCACCCTTAGGAGAATTTATCACAAGTAAGTACATCTACGGAAATTCGACACGAAAAATATCGAGGAACCCAACATAAGAGAGGAATGGGAAAATGAAGAGGTAGATATATGGATCCCCACAGGAACTGATCCCGTTAAAAAAAACACCAAACATCCTTGGTGGGACTCGGAATGCGAAAGTACATTGCAGTGACGCAAACGAGCATTTCAGGAATACAACACTAAAAAATCCCCAGAAAGTCCAGGGCTTTTTGATGTGACTAGAAAACAGACCCCAAAGGTTATCAGGCAAACTAAGAGGAAGTACATGAAGGAACAACTAGACTCTATAGAGGAGAATTTCCGCAATTACAACACGAGATATTTTTATAGGATATTCGCAAGAGAAATCCGTGGATACACGACAAAATCTTTGCTTCAGAAAGCGGAATGGGAGATTAGCGCTAACCAATCAGGAGAATTGTCAGGAGCTGGCACACTATTTCTCTGATCTCCTCAATTACCCCGAACGCAACACAAGATTCCCAAGGAAAATTGTATCTACCACCACACACCATCACCAAAACCAACACAGGAATAAATCTACAGGCACATTCGCAAACTAAAGAATAACAGGACGTCCGCTGAAGATGGTATCACCGCGGAACTATTGAAAAACCTCTTACCTAATTCACTGCAGGAACTTACACAAATTATCACGAACACCTATTAAACAGAAAAATTACCAAATGAATGAAAATGTGCTCTTATCCACCCGCTGCACAAGAAGAGAGACAGAACAGATATGAACAACTACAGACAAATCTCCTTACTACAAGTCACTTACAAAATCCTCTCAGCATGCCTTCTCCAGAGAACATAAGAAAAATTAGAACACAAAATTGGCGAGTACCAGACAGACTTTCGTAGTCTATGTAGCAGCTCATGCACTGAACAAATATTTAACTTAAAAACAATACTAAAATACAAAGCTGTCAGGAATGTCCCAATCATCTGCACATTCGTGGACTTCAAGAAAGCATATGCATCGACCGAAAATCTCTGTTCAACATCCTAGAAGAACAAGGACCCGACCACCAAATACTACGATTGATCAAGCAGACACTGAGCGACACAACCTCAAAAGTGAAATTTATGGGAGAAATTTCTGAACTCTTCCTGATTAAAACTGGAGTACGCCAAGGACATGGATTATCCCCACTCCTCTTCAACCTGGCCCTGGACAAAGTCATAATGGAATGGGAAAAGGAACTGAAAAATCAAGGACACTGGAAACAAATACGACTCGGACGAACTAAAAACAATATAGAAATCTCATGCCAAGCCTTCGCGAACGACCGAACCATACTCGCAGACAATGAAAAAAGGGCAACCAAATAGATAGAAGTCCTCAAGGAATATGCAGAGAAAGTCGGCCTACAAATCTCCTTTTAAAAAACAGAATTCTTCTGCTCAAAATTAGATGTCCAAAATGTGAACATCAAATACGGCAAAATAAATAGGGTCACTCACTTCCTGGCGATAGGAATAAAATTCCTGGGCGAGATCATCGAACCCACAGGAGGAGAGAAAATAGCACAGAAGGCTCAATTACAGAAGATGAAGAGGGCATACGCAAGACACACAATATCTACAATAAGAAATGCATATCCACATACGCAAATATGACACTACAAAACAGTAATCAAACCGGAGGTACTATATGCAAGCGATACACTTACACTATCTATATTTTATTCTTCCTCTTTTGAATTGTTTTTATGAACCTTAAGGTGTCGAATTCTGTACAACTATTCTCTATCAATTTGTCCATTTTCCCATTAGTTTCCATCCTATGCTATTATTCTCATCTGCTGTATTGTTTATCGTCTCTTTGATCCAATTTTCTAAATTGTCTCGAGCAAACCTTTCGTTCTCTCGTTTTCTTTCTTGTTCAGCCCTTTCGTATTTTAATGACCTTTCTAACTGCTTTTTTCTAGGTTTATTGGAATAATATAATCATACTAGTTCAGATATTTTATTTTTAGTTTTAAAGTGATTAATTCTTGTTTTGTCATTTAGAAATAAATTATTCATTCGTTATTTTGCCTAGTTTTGTTTTATAATACTTACATGTCTCTTTGATGGCATACAAGAACTTGCATAAAATAATGATGGTAATAGTACTGGGTTATAGATTCATAATTTTGTTTGCAATTGGAACGTTTCAATTTCTTAAAACATATATTAATTATGGTTTGTGTTTTCGAACGTTTATTATTTTCGCTTCGTTTCTTGTTCGTACATATCAATTACTTTATCATCACCATCACCATGACTCAACCATTAACCATTCATTGCAGAATGTAGGCTTCATCAGCATGCTTCTAACTCGGGCGATCCTGAGCTCTCCTCTGCCATTCGAATCCCTCGTGTCTTGGTTCATCGTGTCATGTCATCCGTCCATCGTGCTTTTGGTCTTCTTCGTAAACATTTATGATGACGCGGTATTCATTCCAGGATTGTTATGGAACATCTCTCGTTATCTTGCCTCACTATGTCGTATGTCCGCTGTCCGTGATTCTGTTTGCCTTTTATAGTTATATTCTTCTATTCCGGCATATTTCCTCTGTAATCTTATACATAGGCCTTCTCAAAGTTTCCTATATATTATTTAGCGTTTCATCTAAATTATATCGATAAATTTTCTTTTTAATTATCTAGTTGCACTTTATATATCTTTTTCTGCTCATATTTTATTTACTTTTTCTTTAATGTGCTTTATTTCGTGTCTTTTGTATATCTAATGTAGTCTATTATTTTTCTTACCACAGTAACGAAAATATATCTATATTTTAACTTCTGACTAATGTTAAATTTTTCTTCCCTCTTCCCAGGCAGGCCGCTGCTCTTGCTGTGCCACAATCGCACTGGAGCGGTAGTTGGTTCGATTCCAGCGCTGGGATGGTTGTTTTTGTTTCTTTCTTTCTTCTGTCTGTTTACTTCCTAAATGTTTGTGATTGTTTCTAGGCAAGAATGTAAAATCCGACTACGAATTACCCCTCAGTCACGCCAGTTAACGGCTGGGTAAGGCCGGATGCCTTCTGAGAAGTGTTCTACGTTGGTCACTCGCCAGTCGGTAGGTTTCCTGATAGACTTATGGGTAGGCACATAACCAAGGGTATATACCCCGAGGGGGGTGCTGGCCTGGGTGTGTCGGAAGCTGATGACCGTGGTTCGGAACCCAGGTTAAGCTATAGATCCAGTCGCTAAATAGCCTAGTTGCTGATGCGCCTCTAACCCTAACACTCTACCTTTTACCTTTTTACCTACTTTAATTTAATTGTATTCGTGCCTTAGAATCCCCAAAATTTCTTATTTTTTTACTTTTATCTATTTATGCGTCAAATTTTCCATAAAACTCCTCCACAACTTCTTCTTTTTCTTCTTCTTCTACCACTTCAACGTATATTGTAGAAATTTTACTATTTCATGAAATTAAATGATAAATCTTATTATTCTCGCATTTATTACCTTGTACTGGATGATTGGATATTATTTACTTTCTTGCTTACTATGCACCCCATTCCCTTCTTTGCCCTATTTCCCTTTTGCATTCCTAAATAATACATTTTTTTCCGTTCATGTCAAATTAGAATTTCCCTTCAATCATTTTATTCAAACCTTAACTGTGAGACACGAAGTAAAAAAAGATCTACCATAAAGCACCAATTCGCTTGTTTTTAATTTTCACACGCACATTTCGTCAGCATCATGATGCTAACATGGTTAACGAAATTCTATTCCGAAAGACCCTAGAATTGAATGAAGTCTCTATTTACACAATTAAATTGAAACTGAATAAAATCAATAATAGAATATTGGAGAAACATTTGTTTTCGAGTTATACAAAACCGCTGTTATGTTTGAAAGTAGATTATTAATTTATATAGAAATATATAAATAAAGACTATTAATTTATATATTTAACTAAAATAGTTAAAGTGTCACCGCCAAAAACGTTAACAGAAGTTTGACCATTCGTAAAGCAGTAAAAAGCAAACATTTTAGTGAGTATTTACAAAACCTTTACACAAATTTTAGAAAAATAAATAAATTTTAATGTTTTGTTTAGTATCTCAAAAATTGAAAAATAATTGTTGAAGATCATTTTCACTGACTATTTTCTCTGGAAAATCTATTTCACTACATTAATTATACAGAATGACATCACTCAACTGATACTCTCGGCATTGTTTCCCGAATGTGACCTCCTTTAACTAACATGTTCAACCAATTGATTAATTTTATTAATGACACTTCTGGATTGTTCGAGTAAACTTTTGTTCCCGAATAACCCAGTGGAAAACTTTTGGAATGTAATATAATATTATTCGAGCTTAATCTATTTGTAAGCTGCCCATATTTATTAATCAGTTAAAAAGTTCACAAATCAATATATAATACGTGAGGTGCTCGAATATTTCTCAGGATGACAAAGAAAGTATAAAATATTTGAGAATTTATTTTTTCTTCATAGTCATCTTTCAATTCAGCATTCAATTTAAACACATTTAGATCAATTGTGTTTTTTAATACCCTCGAAATAATGCCATTAATACAACTCTGCCAAATAAGGGTCCATCTCAACTTGCAGGTGCATTATCATTGAACAGGAGTACTTTTTGTCTATATATGAATGTTGAGCCTAAGAGAACTCTTTAATTGGTCCAGTGATAAAGTTTAATACTCCTCCAGTCCTGTTCTTAGCAGATAGTCTCTAAGCACCACGCCACGCAAATCTGCTTGATTAGGCCGTTGCTTTATCTCTAAGATGAAGTGGTGAATTCACGTTTCATCCATAATTATAGAAAGTCGATTAATTCAGAAGAATTACTTATACAAGGTGTGGTGGTTAATAATTTTAATTTTTTTTCTTAAAAAAACAGGTTTCATTTGGAAAAAAAGGTAAAAGATTCAAAGTATACACCATGACTAGCTGAACATTTTTCCCATCTTTCTGGCAATTTATAGATGTCCTCCCAGAAAAATCGTATTGCTTCTGAAATGGTCAAGTTATCAAGCCATTTTTCAACATCTCCGTAATTGTTGAAGTGTTTTATGGAAAATTCGTGAAACATCGACGAAAACAAGTGTTAGTCAGAAGGGGCCAAGTCTAGTTAGTAGGGCGGCTAGGGTAAGAGTTCCCAGCCAAGTGCAGAAATGGTGTCTCTGATCGCTTTCACTATATATGATGGGGCATGGTTGTTTTGCAAAATCACTTTTTCGTATCTCCTAGCCCATTCTGGTCGCTTTTCGATCAATGCATGGTTCAAATAGATCAGTTGTTAACGGTAGCGAATTGTATTAACTGTTTCATCTGGTTTCAGAAGCTCATGGTACACGACACCCTTTTGATCCCACAAAATGTAAATTATTTCCATTCTAAGGCGATTCGGTCTTGCGGTTGATGTTGATGATTGTCCTGGATCAACCCATGATTTTCTGCGGTTTGGGTTCTCGTAATATGTTCATTTTCGTGGACGTTCTTTGTCTTTCAGGTCGAAACCACCACTTTTGAATCATCTAAAACAACGCGCACAAGCATCTTATGGGACATTGTCACCATAAGTCTCCACAAGTATACCACGCCTTCAACTCGCGTTTTTCTTTTCTTTTAATTAAACCGGAAAATTAGTACGTACCGCAAATGCTCTTTATTTGGATCTAAACTAGACATGTTTACCATACGAAAAAATAATGACGCTAACTCGAAATTATTTATACATCAATGGCGTTTTGCCAGGTACTGTCTAGCACCAAAATGACATCCTAGTGTCGTTTTTTTGAATTATTAACCATCACACATAGTAAATAGATCTAAATACTGTTGAGAAATGGTCATTCAAATGTGTGTTGACAAATTATTAACAAGCGCGAAAACGAAGAGGTAGAATACTTTAGAGATAGAAAGTGGAATCAAATCCTTTTTACATATCTATGGCCATTGATATTATATATGAGATATGAATTTTCTATCTTATGAATTTTTCACAAAATGTTAAAACTGATTTATTTTACTCGATCGCCACAAACAAGAAACCATCTAAAACTTCACAGTACGCCATGTGATGAATCATACTTGACAAATATACTAATTTGGTCATATTTCGCCTTGTCTGTATTAGACCGAAAACTTTGTGAAAGATCCTCGTAGAGATCTTAAAAAGTAGGTATAATGATTTTAACTTAAATTTCTTTAAACATAAAGTGCAATAACTTACATAGACTATGAAAATACACAATGAGAAAGTGGAGAATATCAAAAATATTGAAAAAATAAGGACAAAAAAATCCTGTGCTCCACGTAAAACGCCAATAAGCATCTCCCGAAATCGGTTTCTGGCCTTAAGCCGTCATCAGTCGAGCTCCGAGTTGTACGTTGGAAAGCAACTGAAGGATTGGCCAGGATCGTGACCGTATTAATCGGCCAAATCGGATGAAAGCAGCATTGAAATGCTGCTCACAACTCGAAGCCTGACTGATGATGGCTTAAGACCAGAAACCGGTCTCGGGAAATGGCATCTAAAGTTTTTGAAAAAATATATGTGAAAACAAAACAATTTATAGAAGTAAATAAAATTCTGCCCGAACATCAATTTGGATTCGGAAATAAACATGGGACAATAGAACAGGTCCACAGATTGGTCAAGCAGATAAATAGAGACTTAGAAGGCAAAAGATACTGTTCTGCGGCTTTCTTGGATGTGACACAGGAATTTGATAAAGTATGGCCCACTGGAATCCACATTGAACTGAAAAAAATATCTCCCATACCCCCACTACCAATTACTCAGATCTTACATCACCAATAGATACTTCCCTACCAATCAAAACAATGAATTATGTGACATCTGTCCCATCAAGACAGATGTGCCGCAAAGGAGCGCTTTAGGACCTTTACTATGTTATATCTGTTATATATTGCTGATATACCCACTTCAAGATTAATAACTGTCACTACCTACACAGATGACACAACAATCTTGGCCTCACATTAGATCGAACTGCCGGTCGCGTTGGTGCGGACCGTAAGAGCAACGGCCTCCGCTGCTGTGCCGAAACCGCACTGGAGCGGTAGTTGGTTCGATTCCAGCGCTCGGATGGTTGTTTTTTTACTTTCTTCTGTCTGTTACTTTATTGTTTCTAGGCAAAAGTGTAAAATCCGACTACGAATTACCCCTCAGTCACGCCAGTTAAAGGCTGGGTAAAGCCGGATGCCTTCTGAGAAGTGTGCCATATAATTCTAGTTATTAAACATAAAATAAACAAAAAAGGGCAACTGTGAAAATGGTGGCAGCGATCAAAAACATCTTATAATAAAAATAAATGTAATAAGGCAATAAAGAAATGAAAAGAAATGCAGCTTGATTAGGTTATTAAGGTTTTAGGTTTAATCAGATATACTGGCTCACTGGGCGCAGGTCTCAACTATTACTTGAAAATAAGATTCTAATGTATAAGGCAATTCTGAAGCCAATATGGTGTTACGGAATCCAACTATGGGGCACCGCCAGGAATAGCATAATTGAGATACTCCAGCTTTTTCAAAATAAGGTTATGCGTACCATTGTTAATGTATCCTGCTATATACCCAATAAAGTCATTCAGCAATACATTCGAATTGTTACCACTAAGAATGTGATTTCTGTGGTATGTGATAAATATCATGATAGAATGTTAGCATATCCTCATGCCAATCAAGTGTTTGAACATAGTGATGAAATACGAGGACTCAAGAGATGTGTACCCTCGTATTTATTAAATATATTTATTTAGAGACTTAAATTTTATAATTATTATTAGTTTACATACAAAAGTCTTAAGAATTTAGGTTATATTATATAGGTGGATGATTGGAACTATCCTATACATGTCTAGTTGTATCATACATATCGTTTTATCATACATATATCATCATATAGCTTATTACACCGTATCATTTTGGATTCATTATATCATTCTTATCGTATCATTGCAGATTGTTAAAAAAAGAGGAGTTAAGAAAAGGCAGCTCATATAAACACTATCTTGGTAACAAGTTACTTCTTGACAAGGCCATTTTCAAACCAATGGGAAATAGCAAGTTCAACTCAAATATTGAAATACTGCAAAGATTTCAATCAAGAATTACCGTCACTGCCTTGCGGTTGCAAAACAAATTTAACAAACATGTCTAAATCGCCAATTAAAATATGATTTTTACCAACAGAAAAAAATCTTAGTGACTACTTATTGTTATTGTTATTCTCAAGAGATTATAATAAACGTCGAAATAAAAATAACTACATAATGCAACCTGACAAAAACGAATAACCCCCCAGTAATGTACAATGTATTGAATAATAAATGATAAATAAATTAGTAAAATGGATTAAACCATTTTCTCGTGTTAGGTGTTTCTTTTCTTTATTTTTAATTAATTTAGTTTAGTTATTCGATATTTCCACTGTGACCCAAACAGATATAAACTAAAGTGTTATGTTCAAGAGTTGGAAGACAACCCAATTGAATTATCGACGTGTTCCATCCTTTGGGATCACTTCCAATTATCCAAGATTTATACTACCTCTCACCAATCGGTATTGTATTCTTTGATTGGATTGGTTTAATCTACGAACAAATTGGGAT
Source organism: Cosmopolites sordidus (assembly GCA_031761425.1). Lineage (NCBI taxonomy): Eukaryota > Metazoa > Arthropoda > Insecta > Coleoptera > Curculionidae > Cosmopolites > Cosmopolites sordidus. The sequence continues at coordinate 908,088 of JARFXV010001354.1, read as the reverse complement.
AAAGCGTTTAACATAGTCGCTTTATCAGATGAATCTCATGCTTGCCCACGATGGATGTAGAAAAGTAAGGTGTCGAACGGAACCACCAGAGGATTGATAGTAGTAGAACCATCTAACATTTTTTCAGGCTTAATGTAAGTTAATAAAATTCAGGAATCAAGACTAGGTTCCACTAAAAGAATGTCCATGCCAATATCACAGCGGTTACATTACGATTCCTAGAACAGGACAATATTAATACGAAGGTGGTTTACATATTATTGCCCTAACTCTGTTTTACAAATGAAAAATAATTGTCATCATTTGTTTACATTACTGTCCACTAAATATGAAAGGATATGTTTTAAATCATTCTTGATTTACTGGTTTAATATACTTCTCATATTATGGATTTTTAGCGTTGCGGGTGAAATATGATAAATATATTTTTAGATAAAGGACACTCATCATTTTCCACAATTAAATCAATGTTACAATGTGCTGCTTGGTCTAGCAGGAGTGCCAAACCTAACAATCTCGAATTACGAAGTTATTCTTTAGACCCGAATTGTAGTCTAATTACATCGTCATCCAGTTCTAACTTTAACACCTGATCACGACACCAACTTTAACAATAATCTCGACGACAACACCGACTCTAAACCTAACAAAGGATCTGTTGCTATTCAAAGCCCTAAAAGAAAGGTTAAACCCAAGAGAAAATGTTTTTGTCAGTTCTGTCTATTTAAATATTTTATTTGTTACTTTAGTTCTAGATACTTTTATACTTTTTAAAATAATTGTATAAAGTTTTTTTTTCTTGAGTTTGTTTTGTTCTTGAATATTGTAACGTTCATTATCATATGGTGTGTAGTACAAATATTATAAATTATGCTCAACTATATAAGGCGTATTAACGTAATTGGTGCGAGTGATAGAAGAAGGAATGTGAAGAAAGTTGAAAAAGGAGCATTTTGCATAAACACATCATTAAAGTTGTGTAGCCAATTAAACCCCAGTTAATCACCAAACGGTTAAAGTAGCATTTGACCACCTTGCTAGTCAACCAATAAAAGAAAAATGGCGCCAAGCAATAAATACCGATGTACAATACTATTAATATAAAATATAATTAACAATCTCCAATCTCCAACCCGCATTTTTTCTTTTTCTTTTATAATTTTTTGATTATCATTTATTCTATTATAATTAATTATTATAAAGAAATGGTGAAAACGTTAAGTGTTTTCATATTGTATGGAAATGCAATTAAATTTTAGCATTCTCACATTATACTGTATTAAAACATACAATTTAATCTATTTTACTGAATGAGTTTCCTCAATTTATTTATATATATATATATATATATATATATATATATATATATATATATATATATATATATATATATATATATATATATACAGAAAGAATGTCCAACGTAGCGGTGGACATAAGAAAAAGAAGGTTGAAATTCTATGGACATTAGTAGACTCCCACCGATAAGACTCACCAACAGAATTCTTACATACATACAAGAGGTCAAGTCAACAGTACCATGGACTGTACAAATGGACCCGACAGAGATTGAAGATAGAAGAACGTACAGAAACAAAATACATTACAGGTTGTTGTGCGTTCTACATGAGATTGTGGAACCCAACGGTCGGGGCTGTATAACTCCTGACTACTGTTGTCTCGTTGGACGCAGTGCAAAGAAGTCAAAACACTTCATTTATAAGCCATCCAATGAGAAGTCAGCGAAAATATGGGTTGTTTGATTGTGGAGAGGGACTCCCTATTCTTGGCTAGAGAGGCTATGACTGATGAGGCTACCCTGATGAGTTTAACCGCCAACAAACGAAACACGTGCCCTCCAATATAAGGGATAGGTGGGGCTCTATCCCTGTCAAGCAACTAATAAATGTTCATATATATATATATATATATATATATATATATATATATATATATATATATATATATATATATATATATATATACATATATATATATATATGTATATATATATATATATATATATATATATATATATATATATATATATATATATATATATATATATATATAATATATATATATATATATATATATATATATATATATATATATATATATATATATATATATATATATATATATTTATATATATTATATATATTTATATATTTATATATATTATATATTTATATATTTATATATATATATATATATATATATATATATATATATATATATATATATATATATATATATATATATATAAATGCGAGATTACAATGTAATAATTAGTCATTGGCTCTATTCAAGATAGTATCAATTGAACTGACTATTTGTTACGATGGAGTTCTTAAAATTAAATATTTTAGATATGATTACATATATAAGAACATGCTGGAATCGTACAAGAAAAAATGATTTACCTGAAACTGACATTAAAAAACTGACTTTAACTTAAGCAAACAAAAATTTCAGAATAACTATTAAAATGTTTTCTAGGTTTTCAAAAATGATCATTTTTTTGTGCTTGTGTAAAGTTTACGCATCAAAGATAACTTGAAAAGTGTGAAAAAGAATCGATTGCTGCCGGAGTTAACTAAAGCGGAGAATGATATTGTTCCCTTGACGAAACTTAACATAACAAGCACCGGTGGTCATTTTAAAGAAGTTCAGTTTTATGTAGTTCTTATACTTTTTGGACAGGTTACGTGAAAAGTTTCACCAATATCAGTTTAAAGTCGATTCCATTACGACTAACCATATTGCTCGTTTGGGTGGTTGTTAACACGGGACAAACAAATTTTGATCCTTAGTACTCCTTAAAACTGCGAACATTCGTATTTTGAATGAAATATTCATTAAATAGTTAATATGCAATTGGTTTTTAAACTTTTTGATAATTGTTTTTACTTTTTGATAAACTTTAAATAATTGTAATAAACATAATTACTGATAGCAATTGTGTATTACAAGGAAATTATCTCACTTCAGTCTCTAAAGTATTCCTCATTTTAATATTTTATATGAAAAATATCATTAAAGTTGTGTAGCCAATTAAACCCCAGTTAATCACCAAACGGTTAAAGTAGCATTTGACCACCTTGCTAGTCAACCAATAAAAGAAAAATGGCGCCAAGCAATAAATACCGATGTACAATACTATTAATATAAAATATAATTAACAATCTCCAATCTCCAACCCGCATTTTTTCTTTTTCTTTTATAATTTTTTGATTATCATTTATTCTATTATAATTAATTATTATAAAGAAATGGTGAAAACGTTAAGTGTTTTCATATTGTATGGAAATGCAATTAAATTTTAGCATTCTCACATTATACTGTATTAAAACATACAATTTAATCTATTTTACTGAATGAGTTTCCTGAATTTATTTATATATATATATATATATATATATATATATATATATATATATATATATATATATATATATATATATATATATATATATACAGAAAGAATGTCCAACGTAGCGGTGGACATAAGAAAAAGAAGGTTGAAATTCTATGGACATTAGTAGACTCCCACCGATAAGACTCACCAACAGAATTCTTACATACATACAAGAGGTCAAGTCAACAGTACCATGGACTGTACAAATGGACCCGACAGAGATTGAAGATAGAAGAACGTACAGAAACAAAATACATTACAGGTTGTTGTGCGTTCTACATGAGATTGTGGAACCCAACGGTCGGGGCTGTATAACTCCTGACTACTGTTGTCTCGTTGGACGCAGTGCAAAGAAGTCAAAACACTTCATTTATAAGCCATCCAATGAGAAGTCAGCGAAAATATGGGTTGTTTGATTGTGGAGAGGGACTCCCTATTCTTGGCTAGAGAGGCTATGACTGATGAGGCTACCCTGATGAGTTTAACCGCCAACAAACGAAACACGTGCCCTCCAATATAAGGGATAGGTGGGGCTCTATCCCTGTCAAGCAACTAATAAATGTTCATATATATATATATATATATATATATATATATATATATATATATATATATATATATATATATATATATATATATATATATATATACATATATATATATATATATATATATATATATATATATATATATATATATATATATATATATATATATATATATACATATATATATATATATATGTATATATATATATATATATATATATATATATATATATATATATATATATATATATATATATATATATATATATATATATATATATATATATATATATATATATATATATATATATATATATATATATATATATATATATATATATATATATATATATATATATATATATATATTTATATATATTATATATATTTATATATTTATATATATTATATATTTATATATTTATATATATATATATATATATATATATATATATATATATATATATATATATATATATATATATATAAATGCGAGATTACAATGTAATAATTAGTCATTGGCTCTATTCAAGATAGTATCAATTGAACTGACTATTTGTTACGATGGAGTTCTTAAAATTAAATATTTTAGATATGATTACATATATAAGAACATGCTGGAATCGTACAAGAAAAAATGATTTACCTGAAACTGACATTAAAAAACTGACTTTAACTTAAGCAAACAAAAATTTCAGAATAACTATTAAAATGTTTTCTAGGTTTTCAAAAATGATCATTTTTTTGTGCTTGTGTAAAGTTTACGCATCAAAGATAACTTGAAAAGTGTGAAAAAGAATCGATTGCTGCCGGAGTTAACTAAAGCGGAGAATGATATTGTTCCCTTGACGAAACTTAACATAACAAGCACCGGTGGTCATTTTAAAGAAGTTCAGTTTTATGTAGTTCTTATACTTTTTGGACAGGTTACGTGAAAAGTTTCACCAATATCAGTTTAAAGTCGATTCCATTACGACTAACCATATTGCTCGTTTGGGTGGTTGTTAACACGGGACAAACAAATTTTGATCCTTAGTACTCCTTAAAACTGCGAACATTCGTATTTTGAATGAAATATTCATTAAATAGTTAATATGCAATTGGTTTTTAAACTTTTTGATAATTGTTTTTACTTTTTGATAAACTTTAAATAATTGTAATAAACATAATTACTGATAGCAATTGTGTATTACAAGGAAATTATCTCACTTCAGTCTCTAAAGTATTCCTCATTTTAATATTTTATATGAAATAAGTCCAGATGCACCCTTAGATTCAATTGAGCATTGTATGGCATTTGTAATATAGTAAATTCTTGAATATTATAAATAGTTTTGCAGTAATAGTATCAGAACTTTCAAACGTAATAAAGGAAGCACTGTTTGAAACGTAAATGTTACTCCTAGACTGGTGTATTCAGTACATTGTGTTATGCACAGGACCTATTTTATTGAAGACGATGATGGAAATTGTGTTATTGTTAATGATGAATGCTGCAGGATTATATTTGTCCTAAATAATAATGTGGTTATAAACAAAGTTTTCTTTTAACAAATCGGTGAGACTTGTCACATAAAAATGACAATGCCAACTGACCACCAAGATCCTGTGATCTTATGCCCTTGGATTATTTTGTGTGGGGTTACGTTAAGTCTCTACTTTACTTTGGTTATGTGTATGGAGAATTAACTTTTACCTCTTAGCGTCAACATTTTACACCAAACCAAACATTATTTGGGTTACTTTGGTTTTCCTGTGCGCCATCAAGATAGATGCTGGGATCCCACATATCTACTGTGCCATTATGTGTAACATAAAGTACTCAAACCTGTCATCCGCAAAAGGACTAATCCCACATAGTGCCGAATTCCTCCATTAGAAACTCAAGAAGATGGTGCTAGTCAAGACGATAACTTAGAGACATAGTGCGACCCAACTTATAAACCAAATACTTCAAAAGAACTACACTCATTGACACAAGGTGACTTAAATGATTTGGTACGTAATTTACATTTATAGAAAAAAACAGGTTTAGCTTTTGTGATCTAGATTAAATGGCTGGAGTCTACAGTATAATGACATTAATGCATTAATGATCCTGTTCAATTTTGATTACGATTCAAGTCACTGGCGATTGTTCATTGACTCATCAAAAAATTGTTTGAAAGCAATGTTGCTACACAACAAAAACATACTTCCTTGACTAAAAGAACATACTTTCCTTCAAAGAAACCTACGAAAATATGAAAGTCCTTCTGGAAAAGATTGAATACAGAAATACTCATGGAAAATGTGTGGATATTTTAAAGCCATTGCTCTTTTACATGGACTGCAGCGTCATTGCACAAAATATTGCTATATAAAGAAAAAGTGGCCCAAGTAAGTCACATTCTCTAGGAGAAAATAAGTGAACTAGTGAACTCTAAAGATGTACTTTTACCACCCTTACATATAAAACTCGGCCTCTTAAAAAAAATGTAAAAGCGATGGATAAAAATGGTAGTGGATTTTTATTTCTGCAAAGGAAATTCCCCAACATTAGCGACGCCAAAATTATAGATGGAGTATTTGTAGATCCTCTAATAACTGAACTTATGAAGGATAATATCTTTGAGCAAAAACTGAATGATCTAGGAAGACCCGCCTGGAAATGTTTTGTTAATGTCGTAAAAAACTTTTTGGATAAGATTTAGTTGATGAACTTAGGGGGTTTTAGGATGTTCTTGGAGATACATATCCTAAATTCACACTTGAATTATTTTCCTGGGTGGACGAACAGGCGAGAGATTCCACCAGGATATTTCCCTTATAGAGATGCGATATCAAGGGAAATTGAGTCCTGTAATGTTAACCGATTTCCGCAGGAGATTGAAAAGGGACGTACCGGAAGCTAAGTACTCGCGATAATCATAAATATTGTGTATAAGTGGATAATTGTATAAGAGTAAGTGTATTTTCGAACATTTTTTATAAAAATATATATTTGAATGTCACAAAGAAACCTGACGGGTTATTTTTTTCTTATTAATATATTCTTGTTAGATTTGGTACTATACTATAGTACTTTCTAAATCAGAAAGATGTTTTCATGTGACAAAAAGGTTTGAAATTTGTAAACTAGTATGTTCCTTTTTTTTCGAAATAGTCTCAATGTTATTTCATATAGACTTTGCCCAAATGTTTTCACGCTGATTAGAAATTAGACCAGACAAGATAACGTATAAAGCAATTCTTTGAAAAAAATAGAAAATTTACCAAAACATAGCAAGTAAAAATATACAATTAACAGCGCATAGAAATTGAAAATTGGAAGGCGACCCCACTTTGGGAATAAAATAATCTTTTCTCACTTTAGGCTTAGTGGCATCTCCTCATTCTTAGAAAGTTACTATATCAGGCCATATTTGGGCTGAAGGAGTGATATGACTTCATTTTTATAAAGGCGATAATGAAAATGGTATTATTGTTAATTGGGAATGCTATAGGAATATGCTTGACCAGAACTGATAAATCTAGATTTAAACCATGCTTTCTTTCAACAAACCGGTGCGACTTAAATTTCTTATTTTTTTTTTTAAATAAGATTCTTCTTAGATCTTCCAGAGTGGCAGGGCGATTGCGGTATTCTTGACATTTAAGATTTCCTCATAAAAAATCACAGGAAGTCCGGTCGGGGCTTCGGGGACACTGAATGTCTCCTCTTCGAGAAATCAATTTTCTCGGGGAAACCGCCAGACAATAAATTTTTAGACAAATAATTTATTACAAGAACAAGAATTTTTCTGTGCGCGTTATTTCATGAAATCGTAATGTTCACCAAGATCAAACGTTTTCACGGCCTTGGATTGTTTTTATAAATCTCCGATTTACAGAAATAAACCTCGAACAATGTCTGAATTAAAACGAAGCATTCAAACTGTCAAAACAAAATGAAAATATACCACTCGATGTTTGTGAAACAGTAATTGCAAATTGGCTCTCAATATTGTATTCCACCAGACGAAGTCTAGAAGGACATTTGAACGACATTATTTTCAAAAGATAATACCAATATTCGTTTTCGAGATAAAATATATATTACCGGATTATCAGTTGTAGTTACCATTGTGCCTAATTTTAAAAGTTCTGACATTCTTATTGGACAACCTTCTTTATAAATTAAAAACAACAGTACCAAAAATGTGTATTAAAAAGTTCAAAATAGCCACTATGACAACTAAATTTAGCATTAATAGAAACAACACAATATTTTCTGTATAGAATATAAACTGTAAAGAAATTAATTTTTGGTACGAGTGTAAACTTTAGGCATCGAAAATAACTTAACAAACGTAAACAAAATCTATAGCAATCGGAGTAAACTAAAGCGGAGAAAGAGATTGTTCCCTTGACGAAATTCGATATAACAAGCACCGCTGGCAATTTAAAAGAAGTTCAACTTTATGTAGTTCTCATATATTTTGGAAGCGTTACGTAAGAAGTTTTCTAGATATCTGTTTAACCTTGTTCGTTTTACGGCTGACTATTTAGGTCGTTTAGGTTGTAGTTAAGATAATATCAACGAATTTTTAGATTTCAGCGCACGTATTTTGTACTTTTATTCATATTCTCCAGAAGATGATATGTAACAGGCTAGGAAATTTACCTTAGCCCTCGATCTTTGAGACTGTAAAACATGAAGAACCTATAGCTTTGGAATAAAATGTATTGAAAAATCTATAGATAACTAGAATGTATAAGCGTATTATTAACAAAATCGACAAAACACCCAAATAGTTCTTACTGTTATTTTTTCAAATTTCCATCGTTTACTCCTTCCTATAGTACCAATGTTTTAACAAACAATAATTAAAGCAAACTCCTTTTTCTGGATTTTACAATTTCTGCCAGTTAAAATATTTGGACATATACAGGGTGTAAGGGAATGTACTCTCGTAAATTTAACCAACGACTGTTCACGTCATTTTAAAGAAAAAAGTTCTCTACAGCTAGAGTCAAAAACGTAAAGGTACCCGAGACAAAAAATATAAAAGTTACTAAATCACCCATTGAAAACCTATGACAAGAATAATCATTTTAAACAAACATGTGAAAAAGTATATTTCAATTTTTTTTTAAGTGAAAACTTCTTTAGCCCCGTTGAGTGATTTTCGGTAGGCGCAAAACTTATGGGTTCGCGTCATCGACATGCTAGTGACGTGTTTTAATGTGTTTTAAATTAAATTGTGTTTCAGATAATCATTGTTTTAATTGTTTAATTGTAGAATCACTGTGCAGTACAAGCGTGGGTTCTTAATATGGCAATATTTTTCTTATTTATTATTTATTATTATTATTTATTAAAAACAAAGCATTTATTTTAGAATATTTCCAATATACATACCATAATTAATTTAAAAATAAAAAATAACAGTTATTCCAAGTTTCAAGTTTTCACTTCTGCTAGCAGTCCCCATGAGTGTCTACTTTTTTTAAATTAAGGATCAAGTCATACTTCACCAATATCAGCAACAACGTCGCAAAGAATGCTATTTGAACATTGTGCCAAAAATTATTTCAGTCTAGGTCATTTAGTGACCGTGTAGGTGCATATAAGTTCGTTTTAAAACAAACAAAATATATTATGTACGCGAATATCACGATACGCTCTGTATTTACGCAGAGCTCTTCATAATTCGGAAGGGAGTAGCCGTATTTACGGACAATAACACCCAGAAAGACCGTTTCCAGCTTAGTGAACATTTGTCCAAGTTTCTGAAAGCCTTTTGGATACGGATAGTGTGGTTGTAAAATTTCAAGAATGAAATTCGCTCGAAAAATCGATCCTGTAGTCGAAGAACAAAGTTTACATCGTATTCAAGAGAATTCTACTAGAAGTATAGGATATATTTCGTCGCTAAAAGAAGCAGCGTTAACCTGTTTCGTTCAGCAACCAGTTTTCGATAGCAAGACATCGCAACAATGGCACTTCGTCTTTCCGTTAAACTTCTATCAAAATTTAAATCATTTTGTATAAACTGATCCATAATTTCCGTTATAGTAGCTAAACTTCTTTTTAAAAGATCTGTTAAAAATTAATTTTGCTCCTCATTTTCAGAAATGCTAATTTCATCATCTTTGTACCCTTGTTCTACTAATTCTTTAAGATCGTTGTTGAAAAGACTTTCTCCAGTTGTAACTTGCAATAATTTTTCAATATCCTGAGCATTTATATTATCTATTTCATTAGCTAACTTGAAAATGTTGTCGGCATCAAAAAGATATTCTCTTATATTCAAACATTTCTCACCTCATTCCAGGAAAGAATGATGTCGTCTACAGCATCTATGATATTAAAGTTTTCAAAAAATCTTTAATGGATTGTGTATCTTCTCCATCGGTTTTATATATTAGTAGTCAGAATGCCTACGGCATAAAATAAGTTTTAAAATTTGATATTATGGCTTAATCCACTGGTTGGATTAACAAAATTATATTTGGAGGCAGGAAAACCACTTCTACTGGAATGCATATTGTTAAGCCAGACAAGTGCGCTGGATGGCTTGGAGCATTGTCAATTAAAAGTTTTCGGTTCTAGTTTTTTAAATTCGCAGTTACGTTTAACAAACGGGCAAAAATATTCGGAAAACTAATTCTGGAAAATTTTCGTAGTGATACAAAATTTACAGGATTTACTCCCAAATTATTGGTAAATATAATTTTGGAATTCCTTTTATTGCTCTTGGGGTTTTGGAATGATAACCCAGCAGTGGTTTTAAAGCCTCCATTAGCGTTATCACCCAGTAGCAAAGTTAAACGATATTTTACAGCTTTAAATCCTGGTGCTCGCCTTTCTTCACAGGTTAGAATTGTACGTTTTGGCTTTCTCTTCCAGAAAAGGCCTGTTTCATCCACATGGAAAACTAATTCAGGAGGAAAATTCCCTCGTTCAATGATTAGTTTTAATTTGCTGGAAATTCAACAGCTGCTTTTGTATATCCACTTGCCGCTTCTCCAGTAATTTATGTGTTATGAATATTGTTTATATTTTAAAATCGATGAAACCACTCTCGGTTAGCTACGAAATTTTCACTCATACCACCTTTTTCACTCTGAATATGGTCCATTTCCTCAAATATATTGCTTCTGGAATGGGTAATTCTTGTTACAGAAGTCCAGCAAATGCAAATGCAACAGCAAATGCCAGACAATCAATTTTGATGTTGGTTCTCCCCAGTTTAATGGGCTGGTCAATATTCAGTGCCGACTTTCTTTCACGCCACTCCTGTATTACTTTTTCTAGAACACAGTTAAATAAGAGTGGCGAGAGTCCATCCCCTTGTCTCACACCAGTTTTAATTTCGAAGGGCTCTGAGATGTCACCCATGAATTTAACTTTTGACCTTGTGTTATTTAACGTTGCTTTAATAATTGCCAGAGTTTTCAGATCTAGTCCTTGTTCTTTCAAGATTCGGAATAAAGATTCGCGGTCAATAGAATCATATGCTTTTTTGAAATCCACAAATGTACAGACGAGATTTTTATTGTACAGTTTTTGATGTCTTAGAATCAACTTTAGATTCAGGATCTGCTCAGGGCAGGATCTGCCCGGTCGAAAACCTGCTTGATATTCACCAATGTTCGGTTCTAACTGTCCCTGTGCTCTGTCTAGTAGACATTGAGATAGAATCTTGTAACAAACCGGGAGAAGAGATATCCCTCTATAGTTGTTTACATCCGTTCTATCTCCTTTCTTATGTAGTGGATGGATTAGAGCATCTTTCCAGGCTTCCGGAATCCGTTCGGTTCGCCAAACTTCTTATAGAATTTTGGTTATTTCCTTGATTGTACCTGGACCAGCGGATTTCAAAAGTTCAGCAGTGATTCCATCTTCACCAGAAGCTTTGTTATTTTTAAGCCGCTTGATTTGCCTAATTATTTCCTCTTCATTCGGTGGTAAGGAATCTGGGTTTGTTTGTTTAGGGTTTAGTGTTGCTAATTTGTTTAGGGCTCAGGACAGTTTAGTATTTGTTCAAAATATTTCGCAAGTTCTTTGCAATTGTCTTGGTTATTTAGAGCTAATTGTCCGTTTTCCTTTTGAAAGCATAGGCTCTGCGGTTGATAGCCTGTTAATTTAGTTTTAAATATTTTGTAAAAGTTTCGGGTGTTAAACGAACGGGTTATAAAAGATGTTATAGTTTATTGCTGCTAAAATTATAATTATATCTAATGTTTTGAAATTGGCCTAAAGCTAGTCAAGTGACCCACTCGACATTGTTTCATGAATGTGAGCCCGTTTTTCTAATTTTTCTGTACGTGTTCACAAAATTGATGATCAATAAATTTTGAACTGGGAAGTTTGAATTGCTGAATTAGGCTTTCGTTTCGTAAAACCCCATCAGAATAATGTTGACTCTGTAGTATTCCACAATATGCGTAATCTTATTTTAAAGGGTTGTTGAATAAGAGTGTCAGAACTTTAAAATAAGCCATAAGGATAACTGTAAGTAATTCGGGGGTATTTTATCTTGAAAAGCAAATAATGGCAATATATACTAAAAATCTCCCCCTCGGCGGCCTCTGGTAAAATACATTCTGGAGAACCAATTTCCTATCAATGTTTCATACATATCATGCGATATATTTTCTATGGTGACCTAAATGTTTCGTTTAAGAGCAACAATTTTTAGGGGCAAATTCTCTAAATCAAATAATTGACATAATCCCACAAAAAAATGGTTCAAAGGTATGAGATCGCAAGATCTTGGTGGCCAGTTGACGATTTCCATTTCGCGAAGTAATACATCCAGGAAACGTTTCCCGTAATAAATCGATTGTTTAACGAGATGTGTGATAAGTCGTACCATCTTGTTGAAAGAAAATATTCTTTTTATCTACTCCAAGATATTCTGTTAGCATATTCTTATAGCGTGCATCATTAAGAGTAACACCATTATCCTCATCGCTCAAAAAAAGGACGGAAGCACGATCGGTTCGTGCCTTAATTTTTAAACACGAAACCTTTCTACTTTTATTGGTTCTGGTTTTTCGTTTTGAGTTCTCGTGGCCCGATTCCGATGAATTTTGGCACAATCGATTGTACTTGCTTCGTTTACTCTCAATTGTTATTCGAGGGGAGGATGACGTCACCCCACATGTATTGTGTTGCGGTTCTAAATTTTCGTCGCAGGAAGCAACTTCTTGTTGATGTTGCTATTGCGGTTGTTGGTTGGCTGGGTTCTCGTAGGCCGATTCTAATGATTTTTAACTTAATCGATGCCTTTTAACCTGTTTTCTGTTTTTAGCTTTATTTCCTTCGATTTTTGATGCATCCCTCTTAGTATTCTTCGATTTTGGGCGCGCCATGGCTATTTTCAAAATTTTAACGGCTCATAGTTTCCAAAGTTCACGAGGCAGTTTTAAATTTATTATATCAATAGATAAACTATTTAATGCACTTTACAGGACACCTCATTTATAACTGTAGCACGACAATCAACAAAGTTAGCCGCGTTTGGAATTTTGTACACAAAGATTTTTTTTCTAAAAAGTCACTTGTATGTGATGACTAATATCTTGTGACGTCACTACCGGATATGAATTCAATTGTTCTTTGTGTGAGTGCGCAATTCTCCTCTAGCGAGAGACTCGGCCTGCAGGCGACTGAAGGGGACGCGGTCACGCGCGCTTACATATTTGAACTCAGTTTTATCAGCGCGACCCGGTCACAGACCGAGCGTGGAAGACAGGGTTCCCTGTCAAAAAAAAAGGTGCTAGCACTCGTTCAGTCAAAAACGTGCAAAAAACTGTGATTTTCTGAGGATAAAGACGCGAGTTCTGAATCACTTCTGGATTTTAATCAGCCCAAAATCCAGCTGTTATGTTTGCTCGCAAAACGTTTAAGTCAGAAATGTGCTTCGTAGAAAAATATTATTTTTCCCCAACGAGAGGGGGGCATCTTGCAACTCTCAAGTTCCACGCGCGTTAGATCGCGTTTCTTTCCATCGTGCACTGATATAATGTACTAATGTACACAACGTACTAATGTACACAGTGTGCTAATGTACACAATGTGCTAATGTACACAATGTGCGAATGTACACAATGTGCTAATGTACACAATGTACTAATGTACACAATGTACTAATGTACACAATGTACTAATGTACACAATGTACTAATGTACACAATGTACTAATGTACACAATATACAAAGCAGTCTACGTGACATTTACATTCCAGTGGTGCCGTTATTAAGTTCTGACACTCTTATTGGAAAACTTATAATATCCATCTTTCAGAAAAAAAATTACATACTGGAGAACAAAAAACAAACGAGCTATTGAAATGAAAGTAGTGGCTTTAAGTTTTAATATTAAAATGAGACGAACGGACATTGATGCTTGTACCGTTATGAGGACATGAACAAGATGATTTGAGAATCGGAGTTATGCATGAGTATGAGGTTTGGGCCATCCTGGAAGTTTTTTTGCTGTACGAATTCGACATGAAAATATCAGGCCAGCAGCGATATTTTTATTAAAGTAACAGTTAAGACTATTTCCAGAATTACTATTAAAATGAACTTGCAATGGGGATGCGTACCTATCATCCTCATTGGATGTTTACCTCATTTGGTGTATTGAGTACCTCATATAGAGGGCTGCAACACACGTTACGTAGAGTGATGTTAAGAGAGCTAGAGTGGTTTCAACCAATCGAAGTATCATGTTTCGATCTGGAATTGACCGTCGGCCTTCAACTTTGAACTGCCGATGGAAAATATGTTGCACAGTAATTACAGAATCACTCTTTCTAAAAAACTTCTCCACTACATACACACGATGCTCCAAGGTCCACGGTACATGCATGAAATTGCATTACCTGAGCTGACCGTTGGCGGTGCGGCGAGGTCGTCACCCCTCTCTTTGCAAAATTCTAGGTTTTCAAAAAGCGTGCGTTTCTTCTGCGACACTCTGTATTTGTACACTATAAGATACTTTTGTTGATTTCTTGAAATTCACCACAATATATCCATTATCAAATATATTATGCTGATGAAATTTTCTATAAGGAATACGATACGAATAAATACTAGGGTGTAACAAAAATTTGTATTTCTTCCTTTTTTATATATAAAGGATTATAGGACAATAAACATTTTCCGTCCAGTGACAAATTTTCAATGCCGGATCAAAAGAATCAATTGGTTCTTGAGCAAAATATCTGGAGAGGACATTTTGGATATCATCCAAATTTTCTAATTTTTTGTCACATAGAAAGCGTAGCGATCGGAATAAGTAGAAATCCGACGGTGCAATGTAGGACGAGTAGGAACACTATTCATAATGATTATAGATTGACAGTTGAATGTATTATGAGGAAAACAGTAGATACACAGATTCTTCCAGAAATAAATGCAAAAGGACCTAACTGCGTTTCAAGAAAAATGAACTTTGGTTTCGTATTTGAAAAAAAATGAAATAAGAACGCATTGACTCTCCTAACAATACACCTAAACGATCTCTCAATAGTTAAAATTAATGTGAATTGATAGACATTTCGCAACTTACTGGCTAACCTCAGCGTTGGCCTGTGATAATTTGCTACGAAGCCCTGGATCTTAGTAAAACGGGTTCAGTTATCTTATACAAATAAAACAATCGCAAAAAATTGTCGAGAAAAGTACTTCTTGAATCTCTTAGATACCATCTGCATTCCTGTCACATTTCCAGAACAACGCTGTTGAAAATTCAAGAAATCTTTCACATACCTGTCTCTGAAAATGAGCTCCCTTACTTCGCAAACGAAACGAAATCAGATATTAGTAATATAACTGCAAAAAATATTCATATACCTCGATTTAACTCCTGTGTGTAAAACAATTACATGATGTTTTAAGAAAATGTAGATTATCCATAATTTTTGTACAATAATACAATATTGAAAAAAGTTTAATAAAGTTATATTATACAAAAAAATGATCTTATTGTTTGGCTTTAAATATAGAAAATAATCTTTTGTGAAAGCATATTAGTTATGAAAACTTAATAAAACTTCTGATTTGTTCAAGTATACCGTTGTTTGAAACAGTCCCTAAGGAATAACGTTTGTGGCATTCCAACTTCCCACGATCTTGGTAATCAATTTCTTTTAATCTTTCGATATTTTCCAAATGTACACTTTTTCACCAATTAAATAATGAAAAAATATGTTAGAGAACGCCTGAACATTTATTGAAGTATAATGATGCTCTAAAATATATTACTAGGGACTGTTCATCATAAAAATCTCTATATTTAGTTTTATAATAACAATGCTTCAATGATTTATAATCACTGACCAACAATGTAAATGTTTTGAGCTCAAAAATAACTGATTCTTAAATATTTCCACCTGCTGAATTAAAAAGTCACCATAAAAATTACCGATTGGCTCTTGGTTTGTATTCACTGTGACATGTAATTTTTTATAGTCTACATTTTCAGATGAGGGCAATTTTGTTTTCGGGAGCTGTCACACTTGTCAATCGACAAAACACAACATTCTCCAGCCGTTTGTAGATTATAAACACTGATATAAACAACGGTTCTGGTTTTGAAGTGCTTTTGAACTTAAGAATTTGTTGAAATGCCTCGAAAATGTGTAAATTTAGTAAATAATTTTTGTTGCATTTGTGGTAAAATATCATTTTCGCCACAGAAACGCCATCTGATGCTTAATTTGAAGACTGCCTATAACCATTATTTTGGTATGAAGATAGATGACCAGAGAATATCATGCGCTCCACATATATGTTGCAAATCTTGTTCCGTTATACTACAAGAACGGTTGAAATATAAAAAACGATCTATAGCTTTTGCTATGTCTGTAGTTTGGGGAGAGCCAATAAACCATGCAGATGACTGCCATTTCTGATTGACTCTTCCTACCCGCATCTTCCATCAACTATTCGACCTACTCCACATTCAGGTAGTTTACCAGTTCCTACTCCACCCCAAAATTATGAACTTGAAGTAGAAAATGAAGACAGTATGGAAAAAGAAGAACCCAACAAGTCTTACACATCACATGACCTTGATTTTTTCCTCGTAGTTTGTGGAGCTGTCAGTAATGAACACGTGGAAAGATTCCATCAGGAGAGTTTTGCGATAAAACGATGATATCAGGGCCGTTAGAATGAAGCAATTCTTGCTAATTACTGCTGGTCTGTGCGTAAGGATGCTCCGAAACTCACTTACAGGAGGCAAACCAAAAGAAAACGATCTGATTAAGCCACCACAAGATTCTCTTCAGACCCAACAACCTGCCAGGTATTGTTCCGTCAATTTGAACTCTAAGAATGTAACTATCATTATACAAATTTCAAATGAACTTTCAATGTTGCCGGTATATGTAGTCAACATGTATTGATCGCTCTTAATCCGTTAAAATAAAATTTTTCCACTTATTGTATATATTATTTAATATAATTTTTTTCTTTGTCATATTCAATTTTCTCAACATTCTTAAATTAGTAAGATTTGACTCATGAAGTGAAGGACACATTGATTTTAATGATATTACTTTCTATTCAGAATATTACCATATGTTTGTCACCATGAAATATTTTTGCATTCTGACGATTTCCGATCAAATAAACTATGATAATAAAATTGTGCTCAAAGAATGACCAAGGCACGAATACATGGTTGGGCAAGTGTCACGCTACCTGTTACTGTACCTGTAGTGTTTGAGTTAATGGCTTGCCATATAACGTCTTGCGTAAATTTTGTGTTAATACATTTTCAAAAACTATGTAAATCAGATGTAAGACATTAGCATAGATAAACTTTGTGCCATTTCCCATTAGTTTCGTACACATGTCTGGTGTTAAAGCAACAATGAAAGCCCGGATGTTGTCCCTGCGTTGCAGTATGGTTTGGGGCTTATTTATGTAGACCTTTTCTTTCAAACCTATAAACAATAATCCGAAACCGTAAAATCAGGTAACTCAAGTGGCCACAATATATCTCTATTTCGAGAGAAAATGTTCTTCGTTTCACATGAGGTATATGCTTTGGCATCATTTTGTGATCACACCTTGGAAACCAAATATTATCCAGTCCTTGCTCTTTCAATTCATGCACTGTTGACTGTAACTTCATTTCCACAATTACCGTAAAAAAATGTGGTTCAATATTATTTTGAGCATGAATACTGCACCATACTATAACTTTAACCTGGATGTAATGACGTTTGATTAATATGGCGGGACTTCTCTCTTGATCAAAAAGGATTATTTTATTTAATCACTTGACTACTTAGATTAAAATGAACTTAATCGCTAATTATTGATTTTGCATAAAAATTGTCAATTTCATTGAAGTTGTTTATGATGGCATTACAAAGTTTTAATGGCTTGTCTGTAGGTAATAGCTCTAGAACAATTTGAATCTTAACGGGAAACAGGTCACTTCTCACATTCGGCGTAAACTGCATGGAGAAATTTTCAGTTATACACCATGTCGTCGAATCAACGTTTCTGAAGACTCCTCCACACTTTGCACTTCGCACTGCTCTTGAACCTTCGATACGGGGCGTATCCCTTATTATTTCCAATTCTTAAAAGTGCTTAAATAAACGGGAAATTATGCTGTTATGAGACGCCGGGCGATTAGGATATTTCCGCCTTTATTTTAGCATGTATTTATTAACACATTGTTGAACAAAGTGGATAGTGCATTAAAACAGCAACAAATACTGCTAAACGAATGATTTAGAAAGGAAAAAAAATACCAAGACAGTATTATTTGCATAACATTAGAACGAATATATAGAATAGAATATATTTTTAGATTTTAATATGTCTAATGTCTTTTGTTTTTAATATGTCTAATGTACTTTTTCTTAATAAGAATCTGTACTTTTTTAAGCATTATCAAAAAACTAACCTCACTTCTGTATTTGGTTCTATATGGATATCGTTTTTTTTTTAATTTTAGATAAACGACCCTTGCGAAAACGAGCAGAAGCGACCAGAAAAACTGTTTCTAGAAGTTCAATCAGACGAAGGTGATCCATTTAGTGATGATGGTGAATACGGATCAAGAAAGTGGCAGCTCTGACAAATCAGTGTAGGAAAAACTAACAGGTACTACGCAAAACCAAAATACTAGCGAACACGAGAACCTTGCAAGTAAATCCGATGTTAATACACAGTCAGAAAATTCTTCAGAAATTGAAGATAACGGGGAGTCAAATACCAAAGATATACCTTTTTTGACTTTGAGGAAGGTGCAATGGGATTTCAAATACAATTAAATCCAGAAATGTCACCGCTTGAGGTGTTTCATACCCTATTTACTACAGATAGTGTAGATCTTTTAGCTCAATCCATAAATAATTATGGAAAAAGATGACGTTATTAAATCGACCATCGACGAAATTCAGTCGTAAGCGAGTTTTCAGAGAAGTAGACTATAGTGAGAATACATTTTTGGGTGTGTGCTTATTGCAAGCGCAAGTTGCGTTACCACACAGAAGGCAGTTGTTTACAAAAAATTCTTTATATTTTCATCCGATATTTTTGCACACTACACCAGGAAGAAGAATTGAATAGATCTTGCAATGTTTTTCCTGCGCAGAAAAAGGTGCCAAAGATGTTGCAAAACTAAACCCTTTGCTGAATATGCTATTAGATACATTTCAGTACCTTTTATCTCCTCTGAAACAACTTTCTCTTGATGAATCTCTATTACTGCATAGAGGTAGACTCTAATTTCAAACTTACATGAAAGGCAAAAAAGCCAAATATTACATAACATTTTACCAACTCACAACATTTGATAGGTGTGTGCTAAATATTGAAATTTATGGATCTAACAAAGAAGAGACAAGAGTTCAAAGATAGAAGATCTCGTTTTTAGACTTATGCGGCAATATCTGAATAAAGGATATTTTCAGTATATGGATAATTATTACAACAGCATCACACTTTCAAAATATCTTCTACAACAACAAAAAAACATAGTAACTAGAACCCTTCGCAGCACAAGAAAAAAAAAGTCAACTGTGGTTATATCAAAAAATCTCAAAAAGGGAGAATATATCTAGCAAAGTGTATGTTTCAAAATGGAGGGATAACCAGAAAGTGCTAGTCATAACGACAAGTAATCAATATATATGGTAAGGAGAAAATAAAACCGGAGGTAATTACAATATATAATGAATATGTGGGTGGAATTGACAGATGTGACCAAATGATATCCTACTATTCGTCTGCAAGAAAAACCATAAAATGAAACAAAAAAGTTATTTTTCATTTACAATACAAAAACATATGTAAGAACGCAATATTTAGAGACAAACTTCTTCGACAGCTTTTAGAAATAAATAATCTTACCTATGGTGATCTAATAAGCAAATTGTATAAAAATAATCAGGCAATAAAGAAAAATATCTGGGCAGATGTTCCTTTTTAATGGCTATACCACGCACTTGCCGGAAAAGATCCCCCACCCGCAGACAAAAATCGAAAAAATCACTTTTCACGGTGTAGACACTGCACAAAAAAACAAAAGAAGAAAAGAAGCCAGTTTCTGATGCAAGACCTATCCCGAAAAACCCACCTTATGTTCTGAATGTTTTGATGGCTGGAATAATACAAATCCATATTTGTTCTGAGAGTCTCGTTTATTATTGTTAAGTTATTGTAAGAAGAATAACAACAGTATAGGCAGTACAGTAATGATGAAGGAATTATGATTGAAGATAAAAAAGCAATCACTAATTGTTTTATTAAGTATTATATTAATGTGCCTCGCGAATCTTATTCAGGTACTACGGGTGAACCCACGGTACACCATAATTATAAAGTTCGAAACTCAATGATTTTGATGTCAGTTAATCAATACGAACTAATGGACACTATACAAAAATTATAAAATACAAAATCTGATGGATTGGATAACATTCCTGCACTGATTTTTATTAGATACATTTGAAGGCGGATATTTCCGAATGTCCTAAAGACAGCAATAATAATTCCGATATTCAAGAAGGGTGATCCCCTGTGCCTTAGCAACTATAGACCAATTGCCATTCTGCCCGTGTTGTCTATGGTAATGGAAAGAATGATGCACGATCAAATAATGTAATTTATGAATAAATTTAATATCCGGATCTCAACGCAACACCGCTTCCGAAGTGAAAGATCTACGCACACAGCAATGTGCGATTTTCTTACATATATATATATATATATATATATATATATATATATATATATATATATATATATATATATATATATATATATATATATATATATATATATATATATATATATATATATATATATATATATATATATATATATATATATATATATATATATATATATATATATATATATATATATATATATATATATATATATATATATATATATATATATATATATATATAACAATATAAATTAACGTGTATTAGTATTTATATGGACCTTTTAAGGCCTTTGACCTGGTCGATCATACACTGTTACTTTATAAATTATATAACTATGGCATAAGAGGTAAAATGCATCAATGGATATGGTCATACATCACCGATCGTTCCCAGATAGTTGAAATAAATAGTATACAATCTAATAGATTGAGAATTGCTTGCGGAGTACCTCAGGGATTTGTTCTGGGCCCTCTTTTATTTCTACTTTTTATTAATGATTTGCCGAATATCTGCGATAATAAGGACATAATTATATTTGCGGATGATTGTAGCTACCTAGTGCCGGCTGATAATTCACAGGGACTTATGCGGTCTACTCAGACTATATTTTTACACACCACCACAAATTTTATAACTGGTATAAGACAAACAAGCTCTATCTAAATGTGGAGAAAACGAATTAGGTTAGCTTCTCCACTCAAGCTTATATGGAGGACAAATCTTATCTCTTAAAAATTAACGGAAGGTCAATACGGCAGGTATCAGCTGTCATGTTCTTGGGTATTCATCTGAACGGCAAGCTGTCATGGGACTCACATGTGAATGACCTTTGCAAAAAATTGGCAACCGCATCCAGTCTATATAGACTGAAACAGGTGGGTACTGCTGATATAGTGTTATCATATTATTATGCTGAATTGTATAGCCGTGTAAAGTATGGACTAATGTTCTGGGGCAATTCACCTCATTTATTGCGAGTTTTCAGATTCCAAATGCGCCTAATAAGAACAATCGCTGGAGCTCGAAAGACAGCTACTTGTCAACATCTTTTTTCTAAGTACAATGTCCTGACATTGCCATCACTATACATATACGAGATTGTTAAATTTGTCATGTTGAATTCTCAAAAATTTGCACCACACAGTTCCTTCCATGAATAAAAAACTCGTGGTCGTTACGACTTTGCTTATCCGGTACACTCGATTAAAGTATTTGAAAATAGTGTATATTATACAGGGGCTAAATTCTATAATAGCTTGCCAGATAGGCTCAAGAATGTTGTGGAAAACAAAGTCTTTAGAAGGCTGGTATGTGGGATTTTCTTGTGCGCGCAGCCTTTTATAGTTTGGAGGAGTATTTTACCAAGAGTTGATAATGTTCTAGGCTGTAAATAATTGTTTTTTTTTTGTTGTTGTTTTATTATTATTATTTTGAATATCTGTATTACCGTTCAATGCTATGCATTGTCTATTTGACCTAATCTATACATTTTGTTAATATCTTTTGGATTTAATAAACATTATTATTATTATTCTTCTGCTCATCCTTACTGTAGAATCTCAGCTTATGCTGGCCGATATTCCAAAGCCAAGATGAAAAAGCAATTCAGCTCCTCTCACCCTAGCATAATACTTTACGAACAATATGACACGTCTGCAAGAGTACGGCACGCTGTCCCACTATGGCAATCGATCTCGAGATACCGATGCTCTCGAGGTTCTTTGAAAATCTCTTGCTTATCAGGCCTTCAGCGGATATAACGAAGGGCACTACCTCTACCTTACTCAGTTTCCACTGGTTCTTCAAGTCGTATGCCAGATTTTCATACTGTGTGGATTTTTCTATCTCAGTTTTTCTAATGTTGTGAGATAGCGGCACTACGATGTCAATTATAAACGCTCTCTTGTCCTTTTTGTTGATTAAAACAATATCGGGCCTGTTATAATCAACCATTCGATCAGTAGTGATTGGTCTGTCCCAGTAAAGAATGGTATCGGATGATTCAAGTACAGGAGAAGGCGAGTACTTATAATATGGAGGAGGTGCGCTTTCTAATAACGAGTATTTTTTTGCAATTTGTTGATATATAATTTTTGCCAGCTGATTATGCCGTTCAAAATAAACATTAGGAGCAATGGCCGGGCAACCGCCAATAAGGTGCTCAATTGTTTCCTCCAAAGTACCGCATTTCCTGCACTTATCGACTACGTCCAAATGCAGTATGTGCTTTTCGTAGTTTTTTGTTCTTGTTACCCAATCTTGAATAGATATCACGCAACCTTCTGTTTCTGGGTACAAGAGTCCATCGGTCAGCCACTTCAGAGACAATTGTTCGTCAATGGTGTCATCTTCGAGTGACTTAGGAAACCATCCGTGCAATGTTTGTCCTTTCCATTCTCGAATGCAATCCGTGAGTGTTGTTCTGCTATCAATACGATTTTGTTTATTTAGGTTCAGTGGGGTGAAATCTCGGTCCTCATTTGCAACCAATTTCATTAACGCACTGTTTGAATCAATGAAGTGTTTTCTCATTCTATTTTCTTGATTGAGACAGAGATTTTTTACGTTTACAAGGCCTCTACCCCCCAACTTTCTTGGGATGTATAGCCTTTTCGTAGATGAGTTTGGATGCAGGCATCGGAACTTTGTTAATATTCGGCGTGTCAACCTTTCAAGTTCATCAAGGTCAGTTTCTGACCATTTAACACTGCCAAAATAATATGTTAGAGTTGGCACTGCCCAACCGTTGATCGCTCTAATGAGGTTTCCACTGTTCAGTTTCGTGTTTAAAAGTTTTGTAAGTCTCTTTTGGTATAGAGTGGAAAAGTTCTTCTTTAACTGATTATGATCAAGTTTATGCTTTTGGGGTATTCCTAAATATTTGTAGGATTCTTCTGGTGCTAGTTGTTGTATGTTACAAAGTGTTGAATGTTGACTCTGAACCTTTCCCTTCTGTATACTAATGGTAGAACATTTGTCCAGTCCGAATGACATTCTGATATCCCTACTGAATGTTTCAACCGTTTTTACCAATGAGTTTAATTTTTCTCTAATTTCTCCATATAATTTAAGGCCATCCATATATAGTAGATGAAAGAGCTTTGTTGGATTCCTCATATTAAGTTTATATCCTATATTGCTGTTGTTGAGTAGTGTGGACAAAGGGTTCAATGCTAGACAGAACCAAACTGGAGAAAGGGAATCTCCCTGAAAAAATCCCCTCTCGATATTTGTAGCAGCAATGCATTGTTGGCCGACAAAAAGATTCGTTTTCCACTTACCCATCTGGCACTTTAAAGAATTAATAATCTGGGGGCTAATTTTATATAAATTCATAACCTCAACCAGCCAATCGTGAGGGACACTATCGAATGCTTTCTTGTAGTCTATATAGCAGATATTTAAGTTGCGTTTCCTTTTTCGCGCTTGCTCAAGAACTACAGCATCGATCGTCAATTGTTCCTTGCAGCCCATACTTGCTCTTATACATCCTTTCTGTTCTTCTTCAAAAATGTTGTTTTTATCACAATGTTGGTAGATTTTTCCATTGAGTAGGGCTGTGAACAGTATATATATCACTGACAGACATGTTATTGGTCTGTAGTTATTGGGTTGCTTTTTGCGTCCCCGTTTTTGAACAGTAGGTATGTATTGCCCTCTATTAGGCAGTCGGGGAAAGTGTATGGATTTATTAAAACCTCTTTAAATGCATTTGCAAGTACAGGATAGGCGGCTGTAAAGCTTTTAATCCAGAAGTTATGCAATCCATCTGGTCCAGGCGCCTTCCAGTTGTGAGTCTTCCTGATAGCAGTGCAAATGTCAATCTCTGTGAAATCGGTAGACTCCATATCTGGGAGAGCATTTGTCTGTTCTTGAATGGTTTTAACCCAAGGAGCCAATTTTTCGTAGCCGTCTGATTTTTTCCAAACCGATCTCCAATATTCCGCAAAGGAAGACACATCCATATTCTTAAGTTCTGACTTGCTGTTATCTTCTGCTTCGAGTTCTCTATAAAATTTCTTTTGACTATTTGCAAATACTGAATTTTGATGTTTTCGCTTTTCTAGTTCATTATATTTTTTGCTTTTTGCCTATACCGATCTTTTACATACAACAATTTTTCTGTCAGGTTTGAATCATCGAAGCCAATGCCAGATTTATTGGCAATTATTTTTACTTTTCTCGCTACTTTGTTTGATTGATTACCAGAAAGATACTCTGAGATAATGTCAACTTTCCTCCGGAACTCATTGATATTGTTTTCAAGGCGCGTTTTCCAAACAGGTGTATTTTTCTGGATACTACGGCCAGCCGCATTATGGGTGTAAGTCTTTTGACCTGAAATTTCGATGGCAGTCACTGCTGCACAATATAATGCAATATGTATATCACTTAGATTTATCATCCCAGATGGATGTGATTCCAAAACTCTATTAATCTGCATTAGAGTAATACGTGATTTTGCAATATTACGCAGTACTGGAATTTTTGGTCTATTCAATGGGTTTGAGCCAGCAAAACTGGCCAAATTGCTGTAAAACCTCTCTCGTATGTTAGAAAAGTTACGTTGCGAGATTGATTCTTCATTTTCAGACGATGAGGCTTCTGGTGATACATTTCGAGTTTGTTCTACTTATTGCTCCTCTGTATTCGAGTTAAGAACGTCTATAGTATCTTCTTGATGTTGTTGATATGTAATGTTGTGATGTAGTTCATTACCGATTTCTCTCTTGATGTTCATTAATTCCGATTCGGTTAGATAGTTTTTCCTTAGAATTACATTTTTACGGTCGGCTAAGTTTTGCTCCGACAACTGAGTTTCAGGAAACCTCTTTTTATATTCTTGGTGGAGTGCATGCCCCCAACCAGGTAGCGGGTTATCTCCGCACTGGTTTACGTAGTAATAGGCACGCATTACATCAATATTCATTTCGCGTGTCCATCTGATACGTGGAGTGCGTTCGGTCCTAGTAACAGCCCTCCTTATTAGGGGCGAACCAGCAAGTATCGGGGTATTTTGATCTTCTACTCCATTATTAATTTCCGCTCTCTGCTGATTTTGTAGTAAAGTCTTTGGTGTTGCTAGACTTAGATGATCTAATTGTTGTTCGAGTGCCTCTTTCATTGCCATTCTTGTGGTGCCATAGAGTTGGGAACCGCCACTCGCTCCAGATTGACCAACCCCGGACAAATCCTCCCGACGGTTCCGAAGGGTTTTTGTTCGCAAAACCCTACCGCCTTGTATAATAGTATGTATTTTATTCTCCATAAATAAATTTGGGTTCAAGGGAAAAACGGTCACCCAAGGCAGAGCCCCGATTTACCATGGGAAAGCTATTTACTACCGGAGGGCGCTAGGTATCCGGAGACATTGTTAGAGACACTTTAACTCTGTGCCATTCACCCTCCTCGGCACGATGGATTTCCACCTTAAGCTTGGGTATTTTTTTTCAGAGGTTTACTCCTCCCAGCTCGGGAAGGTGGTGGCGGCACTCACCAAGCGGACTATTCGCCGCCTGCCTTACTATTTGTGTATTATTATTATTATTATTGTTTTTTTTTTCACACACTTCTGTGGTCTATCTTTTTGTCGTCGGATTGCTCAAGACGACTAGGTGTCAAGTCGAAAGGGTTCGACGGATAATTGCTGTTGTTCCGAGTGTGACTGTCTTCTGCATCCAATTTATGGTATTGAATTCTATTTTAAAATCATTTAAGTGCACCAATGATAGTTTATGCACTAGGCCATTCGCGGATATTATAAAAGGTTTAACAGTAACTCTTTTCATATGCCAAATATCTCGAATTTCATCAGCTAATCCTTGGTATTTTTGCACTTTTTGTTTATATGTCTTATTCAGATTTTCATCCAGGTGGACAGAGAAATCAATGATGTGACATATCTTGTTTTCCTTATCCACAACCACCATGTCTGGCCTGTTCACCACACGGCGATCGGTTATTAGAGATGTTCATGTTATTAGTATTATTATGTGCATCTATTATATTATTATTATTATTATGTTCATCTTATATTTTATTCATATCCACGGTAGCCGGAGTTTGTAACCCAAGACTACAATGTTTGCACTCAACAAGAGGGTTCAGCCGAGGCTCAATGCAAGCTTAAGAATTTTCTGACTATATTTGCTGTACCCAGTAAAGCAGCCTTTTGCATGACTGCCATATGTCTATCATGTAATTCAAGCTTGTCTTTGGCGATTTTCCAGTCGTTGGTTATCAGCCCATTTGTAGATATTACTACTGGTATAATGTCGACATCTCTTAGTTTGTACATGTCTGTTAGTTCTACAGCTAACGGTTGATATTTTCGTTTTTTCTCGGCAATGGTCTTGGTCAAATTGTGGTCCAACGGTACCGCCACATCGATAATAAGTCCTTTGCCAGCCTTTGTGTCGATTATAATAATATCGGGCCGATTAGCCTCCACCGTCCGATTAGTAATCATTGCCGTATCCCACAAAATCCTTACAGTTTCACTTATATACACCTGTTCTGGTTTCCACTTATAATAAGGTATCTCTACGTCCAACAGACCACATTTTTTCAATAATGCTTGATGTATCACCTTAGCAATGTTGTTATGCCTCTGCATATAGTCTGTTTGGGCCAACGCAGGACACCCACCGCTTATATGCTGTATTGATTCTAAATGTTGTTTACATAAGCGACATTTTGGATCGATATTTTGTCCTAATATATGTTTTTTATGTGCCCTGGTACTTATGACCTGATCTTGGATAGCACATAGGAAACCTTCTGTCTCTCCATAAAGTCCCGATGTTCGGAGCCATTCTGTAGAGTATTTTTTATTAATGTGTTCAGAATCGAGGAGAGCTGCAAAGCGACCATGGAGCTCCTTTCCTTTCCAAACTGCAATACGTCCCTGGGAAGTTATATGGCTTGCCTCATTAGTTGCTTGTGCTAGACGGAGGGGACTATAATTAGTATCCATTGTACAGGCAGCTCTATGAAGATTACTATTTTGGCTGAGAAAATAGGATCTTAGCCGATCCTCCTGTTGACGGCACATTACTTCTACGTTCTGTAAGCCTCTTCCTTCCATATGTCGAGACAAATACAGCCGCTCGATGGAACTTCTTGGGTGATGCATACGATGTTTTGATAATTTGGTTCTTATTTTCTGATCAAATGCTTTCAGAGAGGTGTCAGACCACTTTATTACACCAAACGTATAAGCAGCCACAGGCAAAGCCCAGGTGTTGATTGCCAATATTTTATTTCTGGCGCTGATCAAGGATTTACATATTCTTTCAACTCTAGTTATGACTCTATTCATAATCATTTCCCTAGCTGTTGTTTGAGATATTCTTAACAACTGCATCATACCAAGATACTTATAATTTTCTCCACTATTGAGACTACGAATCACAATATCTCCATTTAATTGCATGTTTTCTGTATGTTCCAATACCTGCCCCTTGCGGACATGGACAATTGCACACTTATCAAGGCCAAACTCCATGCAGATAGTATCGCTAAACTTTTGACAAGCTCTATTTCACTTTGAAGATTATTAGAGTTTGATGCATATAATTTTAGATCGTCCATATAGAATTGATGTGATACCTGAATGTTTGGATTTCTCTTCATCATATAGCCCATGCTGGACTCTCTCAACATTCTACTTAACGGTGTTAAAGCCATACAGAACCATAGAGGACTTAAAATATCCCCTTGAAACATTCCCCTGTGTATTCGCATCTCTCCAGTGGTGTACGAGTTATTATTATTATTTACATATAGGCGGGTTTTCCATTTGTTTATACAAGTGGAAAGAAATTTTACTAGAGTTGGATGAATCCCATACAATGAAAGGACATACCGGAGCCACGAGTGTGGCACAGAGGCGAACGCTTTTTTATAATCAATCCACGCCATTGATACATTGTGGGATTTTTTTCGTACTTGCTCTGTTATTACCTCATCAATTACAAGTAATTCCTTACAACCTTGGCTACTTTTACGGCACCCGTTCTGCTCAGGCGGTAAAAGACTATTTTCTAATAGATGTTCATTTATTTTGGATGAAATAATAGAGGTAAGGATCTTATAGAGAGTTGGTAGACAAGTTATTGGTCTATAATTTTTTGGATTCAAACTGTCCTGTCCCTTTGATAACATATATGTCATTCCCATAGTCATATATTCAGGTATGTTATGTTGCTCTTTTATTAACTCTTGAAAAAACTTTGCCAGCGTCCCATGACTACTAACAAGATACTTCCACCACACATTTTGGATGCCATCGATACCTGACGCTTTCCAGTTAAGCGTTTTTTGGACTGCCTTTTTTACATCGCCTCTCGTTATTATAACTTCTGGCATTTCCTTTATATTTTGTCTCGCTTCCTCTTCTTCATGTATCCAATAAGACTGTTCATTGTGGGTTTTTGGAACTGACGAAATATTTGACCAATACTTGATCATTGCATTCTCATTTGGTATTTGTAGCTATTCTGTTTTTTCTTGTTGTTCCAGTTGACGGTAAAACTTCTTCTGGTTAGTCGAGAATACGAATCCTTGTTTTTTTCGCTTCGAGGATTCATTATATCGCCTTATACGAGCTCCCCATGCGGCTATTCTCTGTCTGAGACATTCATTTTCTTGCTTTATTTTCTTATCAAGGTCTTTGGATGACATACGAACTTTGATCCTTTTAGCAATTGCTCTAATACTCTTCTTGATCTTTTTAGAGCTCTTTTCACCGTTTTTAAAAAATTCACAAAGTTGACCTATCTCTCGTCTAGCTTTCGCAATTTTATTTTCTATTCGTCGTTTCCATTATTATTATTATTATCCTCGTACTGAACTCAGCATCTCAGCCTAAGCTGGTCTATATTACAATGCCAAAATGAGAAAGCAATTCAACTCCTCTCACTTAGCATAAAATTTTACGAACAATGTGGCACGTCTGCAAGAGCACTGCACGTTGTCCCACTATGGCAATCGATTTTGAGATACCAAGGTTCTTCAAATTTTTTGAAAAGTTCTTAGTTATTAGGCCTTCGGCGGATATAACGAAAGGCACTATCTCTACCTTATGCAGTTTCCACTGGTTTTTCAAATCGTACGCAAGGTTTTCATACTTAGTGGTTTTCTCCAACTCGGTTTTCCTGATATTATGAGAGAGTGGCACTGCGATGTCAATTATAAATGCCCTTTTCTCATTTTTACTAATTAGAACAATGTCTGGTCTATTATAATCGACCGTTCGATCTGTTGTGATTGGTCTGTCCCAGTATAGGATTGCATCAGATGATTCCAATATGGGAGAAGGTGAGTACTTATAATATGGAGCAGGTGCGTTATCTAATAGCGAATACTTTAATGCAATTTGCTGATGTGTAATTTTCGCCAGCTGATTATGTCTTCCTAAATAAGCATTAGGGGCTAGAACTGCACACCCACCGATAAGGTATTCAATCGTTTCCCCCACTATACCGCACTTCCTACATCGGTCGACAACATCCATGTGTAGTATATGCTTTTCATAGTTCCGTGTTCTTACTACCTTATCTTGAATAGATGTCGCAAAACCTTCTGTTTCTGGGTACAACAGCCCATCGGTCAGCCATTTTAGAGACAATGGTCCATCAATGGTATCATCCTCGAGTGACTTTGGATACCGTCCATGCAGTGTCTGTTGTTTCCATTCACGGACACAATCCGTAAGTGTTCTACCATCAACACGATTCAATTTATCTAGGTTCAAAGGGGTGAAACCCCGGTCCTCCTTAGCAACCAACTTCATTAGCGTGCTGCTTGAATTAATGAAGCGTTCTCTCATCTTACTCTCCTGGTTCAGACAAAGGTTCTTAATGTTCACGAGGCCTCTGCCTCCCAACTTTCTTGGAATGTACAGTCGCTTCATAGATGAATTTGCATGCAGACATCGGAATTTTGTCAATGTTCGACGTGTTAATCTATCCAGTCCATCAAGGTCTGTTTCTGACCATTTAACAATACCAAAGGAATAGGTCAGAGTTGGCACTGCCCATCCATTGATCCCTCTAATCAGGTTTCCACTGTTCAGTTTGGTATTTAAAAGTTTTGTAAGCCTCTTTTCATACATAGTAGAAAAGTCTTTCTTTAACTGGCTATGGTTAAATTTTTCGTTTTGAGGTATACCTAAATATTTATAGGATTCTTCTGGTGCCAGTTGTTGTATGTTACAGTGTGTTGAATGTTGATTGTTGACTATTCCTTTTTGAATGGTAATGGTAGAGCATTTATCAAGTCCGAATGACATCTTGATATCCCTACTAAATTCTTCGACCATTTTTATTAAGGAGTTTAGTTTTTCTCTAGTTTCTCCATAGAGTTTAAGGTCATCCATATATAGTAGGTGCGAGAGCTTTCGTGGATTCCCCATGTTTAGTTTATATCCTATATTACTGTTGTTCAGTAATGTAGACATAGGGTTTAGGGCTAGATAAAACTAAACTGGAGAAAAGGAATTTCACTGAAAAATTCCTCTCTCGATTTTCGCAGTTGTAATGCATTGTTGGTCGATAAAGAGATTTGTTTTCCATTTCCCCATTAGCCACCTTAAGGAGTTAATGATGGGAGGGCTTATTTTATAAATCTTCAGGACTTCTAGTAACCAATCGTGTGGAACACTATCGAAGGCTTTCCTGTAGTCTATATAGCAGATGTTTAGGTTGCGTTTTCTTTTCCGTGCTTGTTCGAGAACTACAGCATCGATCGTTAGCTGTTCCTTGCATCCCATACTTGCTCTTATACATCCTTTCTGCTCTTCTTCAAAAATATTGTTTTCATCACAATGTTTGTAAATTTTTTCATTGATTAGGGCTGTCAACAATTTATAAAATACTGACAGACAACTTATTGGGTTGCTTAGCATCACCCTTTTTGTACAGAAGATATGTATTGCCTTCCATTAAAAAATTCGGGAAAGTATCAGGATTTATCATTACCTCTTTAAATGCACTAGCAAGTGGGTGGTGGGCCGCCGTAAAGTTTTTAATCCAGAAGTTATGTAGTCCATCTGGTCCAGGAGCTTTCCAGTTATGAGTTTTCTTGACGGCGGTGCAAATGTCAGTCGCCGTGAAATCGTTAAACTCCATTTCTGGGAGAGCAGTTGTGTGCTGTTCAATTGTTTTAATCCAAGGTGCCGCTTTTTCATAGTCATCTGATCTTTTCCAAACCGATTGCCAATATTCTGCAAAGGAGGACATGTCCACATTCTCAAGTTCTGACCTGCTACTGCCTTGTTCGAGCTCTCTATAAAATTTCTTTTGACTATTTATGAATTCTGAATTTTGGTGCTTTCGTTTTTTTAGCTCGTTATATCTTGCTAGCCTAGCCCCTTTAGATTTAGCTTTCTGTCTAAACCGATCTTTAAGATCCAATAATTTTTCGGAGAAGTTTGGATCGTCGAAGCCAATGCCAGATTTATTGGCAATTGTTTTTATTTTTTTCATTACTTTACTTGATCGATTACCAGAAAGGTATTCTGAGATGACGTCGACTTTCCTTCGGAAATCATCGATATTGTTTTCAAGGCGCGTTTTCCAGGCAGGCGTATTTTTCTGGAAATTATGCCTGCTCGTACTGGGGGTGTATGTTTTTTGGCCTGAAATTTCGATCGCAGTCACTGCTGCACAGTACAACGCAAGATGTATATCACTCAGATCTAGTATCCCAGCCAGATGTGATTCCAGAAGTTTATTGATCTGCATTAGAGTAATACGAGCTTTTGTAATATTTCGCAGTATTGGAATTTTTGGTCTATTTAGTGGATTTGACCCAATAAAATGGGCCAAATTACTGTAAAACTTCTCTCGTACATTAGACAAGTTCTGTTGTAAGGTCACTTCCTCATTGCTAGACGGTGAAGCCTCCCGTGGAAAGTTAGGAGTTTGTTCTATAGGCTGGGCCTGTGTGGTTAAGGTGAGGACGCCTATATTATCTTCTTCATGTTGCTGATATGTAACGTTCTGGTGTAATTCATTACCAACTTCTCTCTTGATATTCATTAGTTCTGTTTCGGTGAGATACTTTTTATTTAAAATTATATTTTTAAGGTCGGCTAAGTTTTGCTCAGACAGCCGAGTTCCAGGGAACCTCTTCTTATATTCTTGATAGAGTACATTTCTCCATCCAGGAAGCGGCTTATCTCCGCACTGGTTCACGTAATAGTAGGTACGCATTACCTCAATATTCATTTCGCGTGTCCATCTGATACGTGGAGTGCGTTCAGTTCTAGTGGCAGCCCTCCTTACGGGGGGCGAGCCAGCAAGAACCGGGACATTTCCGTCTTCCATTTCATTATTAATCTGCATTCTGCACTGATCTTGTGATGAAGTGCTCGGTGGTGCGAGTCTTTGATTTTCAAATTGTTGCTCGGGTACCTTTTTCGTTGCCATTCTTGTGGTGCCATAGAGTTGAGAATTGCCACTCGCTCCAGATTCACCAACCCCGGACAAATTCTGCCGACGGTTCCGAAGGGTTCTTGTCCGCAAAACCCTACCGCCTTGTATAATACCATTATCTGTTTCAGTCTCCATAAAAAAAAATTTTTGGGTTCAAGGGAAAAACGGTCACCCAAGGCAGAGCCCCGATTTACCTTAGGAAAGCTATTTACTATCGGAGGGCGCTAGGTATCAGGAGACATCGTTCGAGACACTTTAACCCTGTGCCATTCAGCTCCTCGGCACGATGGATTTCCACCTTGGGCTTGGGGATTTTTTTTTTCCAGAGGTTTACTCCTCCCAGCTCGGGAAGGTGGTGGCGCCACTCACCAAGCGGATTATCTGCCCCCTGCCTCATTATTATTATTATTATTATTATTATTATTATTATTCTGCTCATCCTTACTGTAGAATCTCAGCTCATGCTGGCCGGCATTCCAATGCCAAGATGAAAAAGCGATTCAGCTCCTCTCACCCTAGCATAATATCTTACGAACAATGTGACACGTTATTATTATTATTATTATTATTATTATTATTATTATTATTATTATTATTATTATTATTATTATTATTATTATTATTATTATTATTATTATTATTATTATTATTATTATTATTATTATTATTATTATTATTATTATTATTATTATTATTATTATTATTATTATCCTCGTACTGAACTCAGCATCTCAGCCTAAGCTGGTCTATATTACAATGCCAAAATGAGAAAGCAATTCAACTCCTCTCATTTATTATTATTATTATTATTATTATTATTATGTTCATCTTATATTTTATTCATATCCACGGTAGCCGGAGTTTGTAACCCAAGACTACAATGTTTGCACTCAACAAGATGGTTCAGCCGAGGCTCAATTATTTATTATTATTATTATTATTATTATCCTCGTACTGAACTTAGCATCTCAGCCTAAGCTGGTCTATATTACAATGCCAAAATGAGAAAGCAATTCAACTCCTCTCACTTAGCATAAAATTTTACGAACAATGTGGCACGTCTGCAAGAGTACTGCACGTTGTCCGACTATGGCAATCGATTTTGAGATACCAAGGTTCTTCAAATTTTTTGAAAAGTTCTTACTTATTAGGCCTTCGGCGGATATAACGAAAGGCACTATCTCTACCTTATGTAGTTTCCACTGGTTTTTCAAATCGTACGCAAGGTCTTCATACTTAGTGGTTTTCTCCAACTCGGTTTTCTTGATATTATGAGAGAGTGGCACTGCGATGTCAATTATAAAAGCCTTTTTCTCCTTTTTACTAATTAGAACAATGTCTGGTCTATTATAATCGACCGTTCGATCTGTTGTGATTGGTCTGTCCCAGTATAGGATTGAATCAGATGATTCCAATACGGGAGAAGGTGAGTACTTATAACATGGAGCAGGTGGGTTATCTAATAGCGAATACTTTAATGCAATTTGCTGATGTATAATTTTCGCCAGCTGATTATGTCTTCCTAAATAAGCATTAGGGGCTAGATCTGCACACCCACCGATAAGGTGTTCAATCGTTTCCCCCATTATACCGCACTTCCTACATCGGTCGACAACATCCATGTGTAGTATATGCTTTTATATTATTTTTATTATTTTTATATTTTATTTTATATTAATTTTTATATTATTATTATTATTATTATTATTATTATTATTATTATTATTATTATTATCCTCGTACTGAACTCAGCATCTCAGCCTACGCTGGTCTATATTACAATGCCAAAATGAGAAAGCAATTCAACTCCTCTCACTTAGCATAAAATTTTACGAACAATGTGGCACGTCTGCAAGAGCACTGCACGTTGTCCCACTATGGCAATCGATTTTGGGATACCAAGGTTCTTCAAATTTTTTGAAAAGTTCTTACTTATTAGGCCTTCGGCGGATATAACGAAAGGCACTATCTCTACCTTATGCAGTTTCCACTGGTTTTTCAAATCGTACGCAAGGTTTTCATACTTAGTGGTTTTCTCCAACTCGGTTTTCCTGATATTATGAGAAAGTGGCACTGCGATGTCAATTATAAAAGCCCTTTTCTCCTTTTTACTAATCAGAACAATGTCTGGTCTATTATAATCGACCGTTCGATCTGTTGTGATTGGTCTGTCCCAGTATAGGATTGAATCAGATGATTCCAATACGGGAGAAGGTGAGTACTTATAATATGGAGCAGGTGCGTTATCTAATAGCGAATACTTTAATGCAATTTGCATAAAATTATTATTATTATTATAAATTATAAATTATAATTATAATTATAATTATAAATTATAAAATTATTGTTATTATTATTATTATTATTATTATTATTATTATTATTATTATTATTATTATTATTATTATTATTATTATTATTATTATTATTATTATTATTATTATTATTATTATTATTATTATTATTATTATTATTATTATTATTCTGCTCATCCTTACTGTAGAATCTCAGCTCATGCTGGCCGGTATTCCAATGCCAAGATGAAAAAGCAATTCAGCTCCTCTCACCCTAGCATAATATCTTACGAACAGTGTGACACGTCTGCAAGAGCACGGCACGCTGTCCCACTATGGCAATCGATCTCGAGATCCCGAGGCTCTCGAGGTTCTTTGAAAATCTCTTACTTATCAGGCCTTCGGCGGATATAACGAAGGGCACTACATCTACCTTACTCAGTTTCCACTGGATCTTCAAGTCGTATGCCAGATTTTCATACTTTGTGGATTTTTCTATCTCAGTTTTTCTAATGTTGTGAGATAGTGGCACTGCGATGTCAATTATATAAGCCCTCTTGTCCTTTTTGTTGATTAGAACAATATCCGGCCTGTTATAATCAACCGTTCGATCAGTAGTGCTTGGTCTGTCCCAGTAAAGAATGGTATCGGATGATTCAAGTACAGGAGAAGGCGAGTACTTATAATATGGAGGAGGTGCATTTTCTAATAGCGAGTATTTTTTTGCAATTTGTTGATGTATAATTTTTGCCAGCTGATTATGCCGTCCTAAATAAGCATTAGGAGCAAGGGCCGGGCAACCGCCAATAAGGTGCTCAATTGTTTCCCCCAAAGTACCGCATTTCCTGCACTTATCGACTACGTCCAAATGCAGTATGTGCTTTTCATAGTTTTTTGTTCTTGTTACCCTATCTTGAATAGATATCGCGAAACCTTCTGTTTCTGGGTACAAGAGTCCATCGGTCAGCCACTTCAGAGACAATTGTTCGTCAATGGTGTCATCTTCGAGTGACTTAGGAAGTCTCTTCGAGTGACTTATTATTATTATTATTATTATTATTATTATTATTATTATTATTATTATTATTATTATTATCCTCGTACTGAACTCAGCATCTCAGCCTAAGCTGGTCTATATTACAATGTCAAAATGAGAAAGCAATTCAACTCCTCTCACTTAGCATAAAATTTTACGAACAATGTGGGACGTCTGCAAGAGCACTGCACGTTGTCCCACTATGGCAATCGATTTTGAGATACCAAGGTTCTTCAAATTTTTTGAAAAGTTCTTACTTATTAGGCCTTCGGCGGATATAACGAAAGGCACTATATCTACCTTATGCAGTTTCCACTGGTTTTTCAAATCGTACGCAAGGTTATTATTATTATTATTATTATTATTATTCACGTATGAGCCCTAGAGTACCACGCGAAGTACAATTAGAGGCGTTTGTTGTTGTTAGCCTTCCTTTGTGCCCATACTAATTTCATTCTTTCGCTATGAGCTTTTTTCCTTTTGTCAGACAGTCAAGTTGTTCCAGTCTTCCTACATTTTTCTCTCTGGCCAACCTTCCAAACGTTAACCTTGTGTCTGAAACAGCCTCTATCCTGAATTTCACTTTGTGTAATATTTGCTGATCTTAGGTCCTCTTTAATTGCAGCAATTCATTTGATTATTTGTACTTTAGCTTTACTCCTATTTTCATAAAATTCGACTATTTGTCTAGTTAACCTACTCGGATTCGTCTGTTTTATGTGT
Source organism: Cosmopolites sordidus (assembly GCA_031761425.1). NCBI lineage: Eukaryota > Metazoa > Arthropoda > Insecta > Coleoptera > Curculionidae > Cosmopolites > Cosmopolites sordidus. The sequence goes on along the minus strand of JARFXV010001354.1, from coordinate 870,439 downwards.
CCGTAAAACTTAAGTATTCTTTTTCTCATATCGCTATGTATATCTGTGTATTGTTGAATTTCTTGGTTTTCTCGAAGTCGGTATGTTGTGCTATTTATTTGTTTGAGGCCTAAGATTTTTCTTATGATTTTTCTTTCCTTCTTTTCAATGTCCTCGATGTCCCTCTTTCTATACAAAATGAGCGTTTCTGCAGCATATAGAGATTCTGGCTTAATAACTGTCTTGTAATGTCTCTGAGCTAAAATTGCTAGATCATCAGCAAATGCCAGACAATCAATTTTGATGTTGGTTCTCCCCAGTTTAATGGGCTGGTCAATATTCAGGGCCGACTTTTTTTCACGCCACTCCTGTATTACTTTTTCTAGAACACAGTTAAATAAGAGTGGCGAGAGTCCATTCCCTTGTCTCACTCCAGTTTTAATTTCGAAGAGCTCTGAGATCTCACCCATGAATTTAACTTTTGACCTTGTGTTAGTTAACGTTGCTTTAATAATTGCCAGCGTTTTCAGATCTAGTCCTTGTTCTTTCAAGATTCGGAATAAAGATTCGCGGTCAATAGAATCATATGCTTTTTTGAAATCCACAAATGTATAGACGAGATTTTTATTGTACAATTTTTGATGTCTTAGAATCAACTTCAGATTCAGGATCTGTTCAGAGCAGGAACTGCCCGGTCGAAAACCTGCTTGATATTCACCAATGTTAGGTTCTAACTGTCCCTCTGCTCTGTCTAGTAGACATTGAGATAGAATCTTGTAACAAACTGGGAGAAGAGATATCCCTCTATAGTTGTTTTCATCCGTTCTATCTCCTTTCTTATGTAGTGGATGGATTAGAGCATCTTTCCAATCTTCCGGAATCCGTTCGGTTCGCCAAACTTCTTGTAGAATTTTGGTTATTTAGTTGATTGTACCTGGACCAGCGGATTTCAAAAGTTCAGCAGTGATTCCATCTTCACCAGAAGCCTTGTCATTTTTAAGCCGTTTGATTTGCCTAATTATTTCATCTTCATTCGGTGGTAATGAATCTGGGATTGTTTGTTTAGGTTTTAGTGTTGTTAATTTGTTTAAGGGCTCAGAACAGTTTAGTATTTGTTCAAAATATTTCGCAAGTTCTTTGCAATTGTCTTGGTTATTTAGAGCTAATTGTCCGTTTTCGTTTTGGAAGCAAAGACTTTGCGGTTGATAGCCTGTTAATTTAGTTTTAAAGGTTTTGTAAAAGTTTCGGGTGTTATTTTTTTGGAAATGTTTTTCTATTTCATTAAGTTGATTGTTTTCATATTTTCTTTTAGTTTGTCTAATTAGCTTCGATGTTTCTTTTCTTACTTCCAAAAAGATGTTATAGTTTATTGCTGTTTTTTGACTGTTCCAATCTTTGAATGCTTTACTTCGGCTTAATACTGCTTGCTCGCAAACTTCATCCTACCACGGATGTTTTCTACGTTTTTGTAAAGGGGCCAACTTTAAGGCCGTTTTAATAATTTTTTGTTTCAATTCTTGCCAGTTCTATGCTGGTTGTTTATCAAGCTCTTCTGTTAGGGCTGGTTTTATTTTCGTTGGGTCAAACTTTGGTATTAGCAGCTTCTTTTGAATAAGTTTTCGAGGTTTTAAGCTAAGTTTGGTTCTAGTGAAGTAGTGATCGGTGTCTATATTAGCTCCTTTCCTGACTTGAACATTCAAAATCTCTTTATAATTGGGGTACGAAATGGCAACATGGTCAATTTGAAATTCACCCATGTACGTGTTTGGGCACCTCCAGGTCTTTTGTTTTGATATTTTCTTCTTAAAATGGGTTGACATTATTTTTAGATTAAACTGCGAACATAGTTCAACCAATCTTCTACCATTATGGTAAGTCCATTTATGAGCGGGAAAACTGCCGACTGTTTTCCTGTACTTTTTTTCTTTCCCTAGCTGGGCGTTGAAATCACCCAATAGGATTTTTACATGGTTAGAGAGAATTTTAGAGATAGTCTTTTCTAGAATTTCCCAGGACTTATTTACTTTTTCAGAATTAGATTTATTTTCTTCATTAACTGGGAGGTGTGCATTGATTAATGTATAGTTTTTGTTAGCACACTTGAGGGATAGTTTCATAAGTCGATTATTTACTGGCTGGACATTTGTTATAGAACTAAGAATGTTTCTTGAGACAGCGAAAGCAACACCGAGCAAGTATATTTTTGAATATTCTTTTGTCCGTTTTACTTTTAAAAAGTCTGTAGTTGCCGAATTCCAAGGTGTTATCATGTGTCAATCTGGTTTCTTGCAAAGCTAAAATTTGGATTTTTTGCTGATTTAATGTTCGGCTCAATTCGTGTAGTTTTCCTGGACGCAGGAGAGAATTGATATTTACCGTTCCAAAGAAAGTTTTTGTTTTCGGTTTCAGACGTTGGCCAGAGGTCTCCGACTCCCTCTGAAAGATTTTGCGTTTAAGCCCGGACACCCCAGAATCCGAAAGTCCGGTTGCACCAGCAAAGCTGGCAGAGGATTGTCTACCTCCTAATTATTATTATTAATATATATATATATATATATATATATATATATATATATATATATATATATATATATATATATATTATTAATACTTGCTTCGCACAGTATTATTAAATTCAAAGTTTTCGATGCAGTAACGCAGCAGTTTCAACAAAAAAGAACAATATTTCAAGTATAAAATTCGACTCTGGCTTTTAACTTTTCAAAAGTAATAAATGTTTGCGCTCATGTAAAGTTTGCCCGACAAAAAGAACTTGAAGACCATGAAAGAAAAATCTATCGCTATCGGAGTCAACTAAAGCGGAGAATGAGACAGAGAATGAGAATGAGAACACTACACATTGATGACGGATTCGAGGAAAAATGCATCACTGGAGTCGTGTTTATAGCCCTATGATACAGTCAGCCTGGTGGCCTATGATATAGTCAACCATCGACTATTATTCAACATGGTCATCATAGTCAACTATCGGCTATAATGGAAAGTATATGCACTAAGCGAGGACTACGACCTGATACAAATGATTGGAAACTTCCCTCAAAACATAAGATTCTTTGTAACTTCTAAAGGCACAGAAACCAGTGGCGAACATTTACCTCATTGACCAGTTACTCGTGGAAGGCACTCAAAGTTTCATATACGCAGATGACTATGCATTCACTGCCCAGGCAAATAATTTTCAAACCATCGAACAGAAACTACCAGAAGCCCAAGGACTTCAGTTGGTCAAGACCAATTTCCAAGACTCAACCAAGAATCAACTCAAACCTAACCTTTCGCAGACCCAAACCTGTGCCTTCCACCTGAGAAACGGGCAGGCTACGAAGGCATTACAGATATATGCACTTGGAGCATTGGCCAACCCCAAAATGCCATGTCAACAAAATGCCATGTCAAATGTCATGGTGTCAAATGTTATGGTGTCACTCTAGATAGATCTTTTACCTACAAGAAATACTTCATGAATACCAAGCACAATGTGGCGGCTAGAAACAACATTGGACGTAAACTAGCAAGCACTTTGTGGGACGCACAACCCAGGACCGTAAGAACTACATCTTTAGTCTGTAATACGTCTGTTTGGTATGGTACAACTCTGGCATCGCAAAACAGCCCAATGAATCCTCTCACATCATCACGGACTGTCTAAGACCAACACCGAATGATAAACTATACTGTCTTGCTCGCACGGCTCACCTAGCATCAGACGTGAAGTGACGTCCAGGAAGGAAAAAACTAAATCCTCTAGGTGTACTAGCCATCCCCTATCCGGACATCAACCTTACCGTTGTCGAGTAAAATCGAGAAAGACTTTCTTGCACACGACAGAGAATCTTCCCAACATACCGCTTTAATAATATCTTTACAAATTTTGATTATCTAACTTGTGCTGTTCATATCGTTGCGATGCTTCTGACACGATTAAATAATAATAAAATTCGTAAATACTGCAGGATACAGGACACGCGACGACGACGTGGCGGTAGAATTTGTTGGTGCGTCTTTATTAGACTGTGGACTTTATTAAAAATTTATTAAAGTCTAGATTTCGGCCTATATTGTCGAGACTCTAGCGCCAGCCATTTTTAGCCTCAAAAGTTTAATTTGCATTTTTGAACTTTTGCGATCTATTTTAACCTTTGCGTAATTTACTCTTCTGTAGGTATTTCAAGAGCTGCAGGTACGCCTGTGACAATTGCACTTCACCCCTTTCATCACTCTATTTGAAGGTTAGATTTGGCAGCTACAACCTCACCTATAAACTTGGGTAATTCACTCCGCTAACTACCATAAATACAAAACATGTAATATGCAAATCGTTGAATTCAAACAGGTTCAATTACGTATTTGATTCGCAAAAGCATTACATTTTTGCCACGTAGTCGCGAAGGTTTATTACAATATACTAAGTCTGAATTTACGGAACGAGACAATTCATTACCACGATATGTGTTCACTTTACCCGTTCAGCAAGTCAGAGTGTTTCGAATTCTGCATTAACGTCAATTCGTAAAGGTTTTACCGTATGCATTATACCGCATATGGGCGAAAAACCTACATATACTTTATTTCTTTCAATCAGAACGAATTATTGTTTTTTGACGATTTTGAACCGAAGGCAAATTCGATTCAATGTGTTAATAGATGTTTGATAACATAAATGTTGTGGGCTGAGCTTGAAGTTAAAAGGAAACCAATAGTATGCGTATATTCGTAACTATAAATAAATACCTACTACGGATGAATACATTCATAGCTTCTGCTTCATCGATTAAGATAAAATACCTCTTGATTTAAATATAAATTGGTTACCAATATCCCTTAATATATTGCTAAAGTTTCTCGTATGGAGATATTGGATAGCAAAACCTTTAGATTCCAGAACTACCATTAATAAAATTGATAATCATTTGAATAAACCTATACAAGAAAATTGAGCACAGGGAGACAAATCGATGAAACAATTTCAAAAGAGTCATTAGAATGGTATCGTTTTCTGCGAATAATATCTGTATACAGATTTTCTGTGAAAACATATTAAGTGGAAATATATTATTAATATATACTTTGAATTAATTTAAAATCAGTATTTGTTTGCCAATATATTCACAGAGATATTCATAGGGACAACATAAATCTGAAAATATGATATTAATATTTTGTTCAAATTCATGAAAATAATACGAGGTTTGTAAATGAAGTAATGATTGGTAGCATGGCATTCGATTTAGCCACACTATGGGCCGATGCGTTTTCAGTACGAGTTTGTACTCCCTAGAGCCATTTGGTGGCCCGTAGAAATTCTTTTTGTGAACCCCAGAATGTTCTAGTGTGTTCTGAAAACGAGTGACCACGATTTTGAGCTACAGTGTGCCCAAGTCCAAAACTTGATATCGCACCATTGCTCAAAATTGTTGTTACTCATTTTCAGAACGCACTAGAAAAATCCGTTTGACGAAAAGATTTCCTAAGGGTCACCAAGTGATTTTTCGATCTTCAAAGTACTGAAGACGTATCAGATAATGACCAGAGCTTCCCCTCTAAAGGGTAATCTCACAGTGTTGTCACATCGAACGTTGGGCCACCAGTCTCATTACTTTATTTACTTACCTCGTATGATACTTTTTCATGTGTTTTTTTAATGTGTGACTCTTAAACCCATTTCCTTTTTGAAGTGAAAACTTTTTTAGGCGCGTTTTTGCTAAGAAGTGAATGTAAGTGAACTGTCACGTTTGAGTCGGTGATGCTGATTGGGGTTTACTTTGCTCCACTCGACATCAAGCGCGCTCGGGTCGTTGACGCACTGAATTGTATATACTCGGCTCCAGTCGTCATCAGCTACGTTTTGCATGTAATCAGTATTGTATTTTAATATAATACGCGTGTCTTATTGTATATGATCTGAGTAATATTTAAAGTGCTTACAATTTGTGCTGCATTTCACTAAGTGAGAATTTTATTTTGCATCAAGGGAAGTTTTCGCATTTCTTCAACAATATGATGAACTTAGACATCAGTTAGTATAAGTTAGTATAATGTTATTAATAATTTTTTTAGCTATTTAAATAAACTTGAAACTAAAGTATTTATAACATATTTTAGCTTCCATAAGCCCATTATTTCATTCTTAGAATATAATGGCAATGAAGAAGTCCAATCAGAGCAACTAATAGTAGTTCACAGGTACATAGTTCAAAAAATAATTAAGTGGGTTGGTGGGGAAAGATATTAAAAACAAAGAAAATACACCCATGCTTCACGTTGGTGTTTTGTCGTTCCCCCATCCGCCATGCAAAGCGCCAGCAAGCGTCTCCTAGGACCGGTTTCTGGCCTTAAACCGTCATCAGCTGGACTCACGCGGAATGCCCGGAGAGCGGATAAAGGGAACGAATAAAGCAATGACCATATAAATCGGTCATGTCGAATGGTGGTTGCAATCACATACAACACTGCCATTCTGTGGTAAACGGCCGCGACAGATGCGAACTATGCGAGACCGTTCGTGGCCCCTCTAACCTGGGGTAAGTACCAGGTCTGTTCAAAAATAATTTAGTGGGCTCATGGAGAGATATATTAAAAACAAAGAAAATACACCCGCGCTCCACATTGGTGCTTTGTCGTTCCCCCATCCGCCATGCAAAATTTCTTTGTTTTCATGGCGTGGTACTCTTCCATGAAATAACAATGCCCTCCATAGGAACAATATTTTGTATCAAGCTAGAAATTAATATAAATACCATATAAACATTATATTGCTTCTGTGATCGACTACAAATCGAACAAACCCAATAAAAAATACTCGTAAATATAAAAAGATGGAGCAAAAATTAAGAAATTGCTAGTATTATTTCCAATGAACGAATCAATTTCTAGTATTTGTAGTATATTTATAATATCTTTATAAATATCGATATGCAAGTATCAACAAAATTTTCTTTCCCATTGGTTATTACAATAATGGCGAATTTCTACAATATACACAATTAAATATTTCTCCCCTATTTCTGAAGCCACAAAATTGACTGACGAAAACCAAGAGCTTGTCGGATTCCTTTCAAATCAACAACGACACAAACGAGCTACATAGCCGATCTAAAAGGCAACGACGTTAAACCTAAATTGGTAAAACCTCTCACGTAACGCGTCCAAAATGTATAAGAACTACCCTAAAGCTGAACTTCTTTTAAATGATCAGCGGCGCTTGTTATGTCGAGTTTTGTCAAGGGAACAGTCTCATTCTCCGCTTTAGTTGACTCCGATAGCGATAGATTTTTCTTTCATGGTCTTCAAGTTCTTTTTGTCGGGCAAACTTTACATGAGCGCAAACATTTATTACTTTTGAAAAGTTAAAAGCCAGAGTCGAATTTTATACTTGAAATATTGTTCTTTTTTGTTGAAACTGCTGCGTTACTGCATCGAAAACTTTGAATTTAATAATACTGTGCGAAGCAAGTATTAATAATATATATATATATATATATATATATATATATATATATATATATATATATATATATATATATATATATATATATATATATATATATATATATATATATATATATATATATATATATATATATATATATATATATATATATATATATATATATATATATATATATATATATATATATATATATATATATATATATATATATATATATATATATATATATGTATATATATATATATATATATATATATATATATATATATATATATATATATATATATATATATATATATATATTATTAATACTTGCTTCGCACAGTATTATTAAATTCAAAGTTTTCGATGCAGTAACGCAGCAGTTTCAACAAAAAAGAACAATATTTCAAGTATAAAATTCGACTCTGGCTTTTAACTTTTCAAAAGTAATAAATGTTTGCGCTCATGTAAAGTTTGCCCGACAAAAAGAACTTGAAGACCATGAAAGAAAAATCTATCGCTATCGGAGTCAACTAAAGCGGAGAATGAGACTGTTCCCTTGACAAAACTCGACATAACAAGCGCCGCTGATCATTTAAAAGAAGTTCAGCTTTAGGGTAGTTCTTATACATTTTGGACGCGTTACGTGAGAGGTTTTACCAATTTAGGTTTAACGTCGTTGCCTTTTAGATCGGCTATGTAGCTCGTTTGTGTCGTTGTTGATTTGAAAGGAATCCGACAAGTTCTTGGTTTTCGTCAGTCAATTTTGTGGCTTCAGAAATAGGGGAGAAATATTTAATTGAGTATATTGTAGAAATTCGCCATTATTGTAATAACCAATGGGAAAGAAAATTTTGTTGATACTTGCATATCGATATTTATAAAGATATTATAAATATACTACAAATACTAGAAATTGATTCGTTCATTGGAAATAATACTAGCAATTTCTTAATTTTTGCTCCATCTTTTTATATTTACGAGTATTTTTTATTGGGTTTGTTCGATTTGTAGTCGATCACAGAAGCAATATAATGTTTATATGGTATTTATATTAATTTCTAGCTTGATACAAAATATTGTTCCTATGGAGGGCATTGTTATTTCATGGAAGAGTACCACGCCATGAAAACAAAGAAATTTTGCATGGCGGATGGGGGAACGACAAAGCACCAATGTGGAGCGCGGGTGTATTTTCTTTGTTTTTAATATATCTCTCCATGAGCCCACTAAATTATTTTTGAACAGACCTGGTACTTACCCCAGGTTAGACGGGCCACGAACGGTCTCGCATAGTTCGCATCTGTCGCGGCCGTTTACCACAGAATGGCAGTGTTGTATGTGATTGCAACCACCATTCGACATGACCGATTTATATGGTCATTGCTTTATTCGTTCCCTTTATCCGCTCTCCGGGCATTCCGCCTGAGTCCAGCTGATGACGGTTTAAGGCCAGAAACCGGTCCTAGGAGACGCTTGCTGGCGCTTTGCATGGCGGATGGGGGAACGACAAAACACCAACGTGAAGCATGGGTGTATTTTCTTTGTTTTTAATATCTTTCCCCACCAACCCACTTAATTATTTTTTGAACTATGTACCTGTGAACTACTATTAGTTGCTCTGATTGGACTTCTTCATTGCCATTATATTCTAAGAATGAAATAATGGGCTTATGGAAGCTAAAATATGTTATAAATACTTTAGTTTCAAGTTTATTTAAATGGCTAAAAAAATTATTAATATCATTATACTAACTTATACTAACTGATGTCTAAGTTCATCATATTGTTGAAGAAATGCGAAAACTTCCCTTGATGCAAAATAAAATTCTCACTTAGTGAAATGCAGCACAAATTGTAAGCACTTTAAATATTACTAAGATCATATACAATAAGACACGCGTATTATATTAAAATACAATACTGATTACATGCAAAACGTAGCTGATGACGACTGGAGCCGAGTATATACAATTCAGTGCGTCAACGACCCGAGCGCGCTTGATGTCGAGTGGAGCAAAGTAAACCCCAATCAGCATCACCGACTCAAACGTGACAGTTCACTTACATTCACTTCTTAGCAAAAACGCGCCTAAAAAAGTTTTCACTTCAAAAAGGAAATGGGTTTAAGAGTCACACATTAAAAAAACACATGAAAAAGTATCATACGAGGTAAGTAAATAAAGTAATGAGACTGGTGGCCCAACGTTCGATGTGACAACACTGTGAGCTTACCCTTTAGAGGGGAAGCTCTGGTCATTATCTGATACGTCTTCAGTACTTTGAAGATCGAAAAATCACTTGGTGACCCTTAGGAAATCTTTTCGTCAAACGGATTTTTCTAGTGCGTTCTGAAAATGAGTAACAACAATTTTGAGCAATGGTGCGATATCAAGTTTTGGACTTGGGCACACTGTAGCTCAAAATCGTGGTCACTCGTTTTCAGAACACACTAGAACATTCTGGGGTTCACAAAAAGAATTTCTACGGGCCACCAAATGGCTCTAGGGAGTACAAACTCGTACTGTGCGTACTGTTTTGTATTTATGGTAGTTAGCGGAGTGAATTACCCAAGTTTATAGGTGAGGTTGTAGCTGCCAAATCTAACCTTCAAATAGAGTGATGAAAGGGGTGAAGTGCAATTGTCACAGGCGTACCTGCAGCTCTTGAAATACCTACAGAAGAGTAAATTACGCAAAGGTTAAAATAGATCGCAAAAGTTCAAAAATGCAAATTAAACTTTTGAGGCTAAAAATGGCTGGCGCTAGAGTCTCGACAATATAGGCCGAAATCTAGACTTTAATAAATTTTTAATAAAGTCCACAGTCTAATAAAGACGCACCAACAAATTCTACCTCCACGTCGTCGTCGCGTGTCCTGTATCCTGCAGTATTTACTAATTTTATTATTATTTAATCGTGTCAGAAGCATCGCAACGATATGAACAGCACAAGTTAGATAGTCAAAATTTGTAAAGATATTATTAAAGCGGTATGTTGGGAAGATTCTCTGTCGTGTGCAAGAAAGTCTTTCTCGATTTTACTCGACAACGGTAAGGTTGATGTCCGGATAGGGGATGGCTAGTACACCTAGAGGATTTAGTTTTTTCCTTCCTGGACGTCACTTCACGTCTGATGCTAGGTGAGGCGTGCGAGCAAGACAGTATAGTTTATCATTCGGTCAAACGGATTTTTCTAGTGCGTTCTGAAAATGAGTAACAACAATTTTGAGCAATGGTGCGATATCAAGTTTTGGACTTGGGCACACTGTAGCTCAAAATCGTGGTCACTCGTTTTCAGAACACACTAGAACATTCTGGGGTTCACAAAAAGAATTTCTACGGGCCACCAAATGGCTCTAGGGAGTACAAACTCGTACTGAAAACGCATCGGCCCATAGTGTGGTTAAATCGAATGCCATGCTACCAATCATTACTTCATTTACAAACCTCGTATTATTTTCATGAATTTGAACAAAATATTAATATCATATTTTCAGATTTATGTTGTCCCTATGAATATCTCTGTGAATATATTGGCAAACAAATACTGATTTTAAATTAATTCAAAGTATATATTAATAATATATTTCCACTTAATATGTTTTCACAGAAAATCTGTATACAGATATTATTCGCAGAAAACGATACCATTCTAATGACTCTTTTGAAATTGTTTCATCGATTTGTCTCCCTGTGCTCAATTTTCTTGTATAGGTTTATTCAAATGATTATCAATTTTATTAATGGTAGTTCTGGAATCTAAAGGTTTTGCTATCCAATATCTCCATACGAGAAACTTTAGCAATATATTAAGGGATATTGGTAACCAATTTATATTTAAATCAAGAGGTATTTTATCTTAATCGATGAAGCAGAAGCTATGAATGTATTCATCCGTAGTAGGTATTTATTTATAGTTACGAATATACGCATACTATTGGTTTCCTTTTAACTTCAAGCTCAGCCCACAACATTTATGTTATCAAACATCTAACACATTGAATCGAATTTGCCTTCGGTTCAAAATCGTCAAAAAACAATAATTCGTTCTGATTGAAAGAAATAAAGTATATGTAGGTTTTTCGCCCATATGCGGTATAATGCATACGGTAAAACCTTTACGAATTGACGTTAATGCAGAATTCGAAACACTCTGACTTGCTGAACGGGTAAAGTGAACACATATCGTGGTAATGAATTGTCTCGTTCCGTAAATTCAGACTTGGTATATTGTAATAAACCTTCGCGACTACGTGGCAAAAATGTAATGCTTTTGCGAATCAAATACGTAATTGAACCTGTTTGAATTCAACGATTTGCATATTACATGTTTTGTATTTATGGTAGTTAGCGGAGTGAATTACCCAAGTTTATAGGTGAGGTTGTAGCTGCCAAATCTAACCTTCAAATAGAGTGATGAAAGGGGTGAAGTGCAATTGTCACAGGCGTACCTGCAGCTCTTGAAATACCTACAGAAGAGTAAATTACGCAAAGGTTAAAATAGATCGCAAAAGTTCAAAAATGCAAATTAAACTTTTGAGGCTAAAAATGGCTGGCGCTAGAGTCTCGACAATATCGGCCGAAATCTAGACTTTAATAAATTTTTAATAAAGTCCACAGTCTAATAAAGACGCACCAACAAATTCTACCTCCACGTCGTCGTCGCGTGTCCTGTATCCTGCAGTATTTACTAATTTTATTATTATTTAATCGTGTCAGAAGCATCGCAACGATATGAACAGCACAAGTTAGATAGTCAAAATTTGTAAAGATATTATTAAAGCGGTATGTTGGGAAGATTCTCTGTCGTGTGCAAGAAAGTCTTTCTCGATTTTACTTGACAACGGTAAGGTTGATGTCCGGATAGGGGATGGCTAGTACACCTAGAGGATTTAGTTTTTTCCTTCCTGGACGTCACTTCACGTCTGATGCTAGGTGAGGCGTGCGAGCAAGACAGTATAGTTTATCATTCGGTGTTGGTCTTAGACAGTCCGTGATGATGTGAGAGGATTCATTGGGCTGTTTTGCGATGCCAGAGTTGTACCATACCAAACAGACGTATTACAGACTAAAGATGTAGTTCTTACGGTCCTGGGTTGTGCGTCCCACAAAGTGCTTGCTAGTTTACGTCCAATGTTGTTTCTAGCCGCCACATTGTGCTTGGTATTCATGAAGTATTTCTTGTAGGTAAAAGATCTATCTAGAGTGACACCATAACATTTGACACCATGACATTTGACATGACATTTTGTTGACATGGCATCTTGGGGTTGGCCAGTGCTCCAAGTGCATATATCTGTAATGCCTTCGTAGCCTGCCCGTTTCTCAGGTGGAAGGCACAGGTTTGGGTCTGCGAAAGGTTAGGTTTGAGTTGATTCTTGGTTGAGTCTTGGAAATTGGTCTTGACCAACTGAAGTCCTTGGGCTTCTGGTAGTTTCTGTTCGATGGTTTGAAAATTATTTGCCTGGGCAGTGAATGCATAGTCATCTGCGTATATGAAACTTTGAGTGCCTTCCACGAGTAACTGGTCAATGAGGTAAATGTTCGCCACTGGTTTCTGTGCCTTTAGAAGTTACAAAGAATCTTATGTTTTGAGGGAAGTTTCCAATCATTTGTATCAGGTCGTAGTCCTCGCTTAGTGCATATACTTTCCATTATAGCCGATAGTTGACTATGATGACCATGTTGAATAATAGTCGATGGTTGACTATATCATAGGCCACCAGGCTGACTGTATCATAGGTCTATAAAAACGACTCCAGTGATGCATTTTTCCTCGAATCCGTCATCAATGTGTTGTGTTAGTTTCAGTACCTGCGAAGGACACCATTCTCCCGGTCTAAACCCGGCTTGTTGTGGGATCAGGACAGGCTTCATTGCATCCGACATTTTGACTGAATTATCCTCTCAAGAATTTTATATGGATGGCATAGTAATGAAATAGGTCTATATCTTTTAGTCGTTTGGTTCTTTGCCGGATTTTAGGATAGCTATAACTCGGGACTTCACTATGAACATTAAGATATGCGTAAGAGACCTAACGGAGAAAGGTAAGAAAAATCCCCGGCGCCTAAAATCCAACTAAACAAAGAACTCATCGGCTAAGGTAAAGTAAACCCTACTGAAGAGTCCCCGGTTCTGCAGGATAGGTGGGCTTAGCAGTCCCATCCCGGAAAACATTTGTTGCTACGAAACTCATTTTCAATAGCCAATCATTGTCATATCGTATCATATTCAATTAAATTCAATTATTTTGTTAAATTCAATTCTTCTCGTCAACTGACGAACAGAACGCAAGATCCCGGATTCTGTGCGTTCAATATATGGATCCGGTTAGAGGCGAAGGCTGAAAGAGGTCAAGGCTCACTAACGGGCTGTAGCATCACAGGAAGAAGAAGAAATTTAAATTTTATTATAAAACCATAATATATATCCTGAAGTGACAGTTACATGACGGTCATAGTATGTACGAGAAAAAAGTTCTCGGTCTGACACAGAGATAAGCAAATATGACCAAGTGACTGATTTGTGACTATCAAGTGAATATTGATTCGTTAGATGAACCAATTTTTAGCTTTCTCTCAAATTAAACATATATCAAAAAAATTGCTGTGCCATTACCTCTCCAGATACAAAAACGAACTGTTTCGAAAAGTGGATCCTCTACGATAATTCAAACAAGCAACAATCGTGAGTTAATTCTGGTGAGAGTCCCAAATATCCACACCAAAAAGGTACTATTGTGTATCAAGGTTGCTATTTGTGTATCAGGAATTGGCAACAATGCTGTTGTTAGGCGCCATTTAACATATACACCGTAAAGCTTAACATTATTGACTATATGCGTATTCAGAACGTTTTGTCATACGGACGGTATTGTGTTATTTAGTGACTTGAAAATGTCATCTCAGGCAAAAAATGGAATTAACTCGTGAGAATTTTTGAGCGATGATTTACTACAACTTTCAAGGTTGATTATCACAACAACAGTACACCAGACTCACTTCGACTTTTGGCGCACAAGCACCATCTAAAACCATTATATATCACTGGTTTAGTGAATTCAATCGTGACCATTGAATCGAGTTCGCTCACAGACCAATTTAAAGAAGGTTGTTCAAAATCGGTTTTTGTGCCTGAAAACATTGATACTTCTAAGCGAACTGAGAAAACAAGATCGTCATGTGACATAGCGTGAAATTGAGACATCCCTGGGTATTAGTATGACAAGCATACACTAGATTTTACATGAACATGTAGCCGTGAAAAAGATTTGTGCGCATTTTGTTCCGAATAATTTGACAATCTCTCAAAAACAGCTCGTGTCGATTGGTGCAAAGAAATGCTCAAAAATACAATCATGGTGTGTCAAAACCATGGTTGTACATAATCATTTCTCTGCCAGAAGTCTTTTAAGAAATAGGAAAAAACAACCAGCGACGCAGGATTATCTTCACCATGACAACGCGAGCTCTCACACTTCGGGCCGAACAACTCAATATTTGAAAGGTCCAAACATCGAATTGATTGGTCATCTGCCGTACAGTCCTGACTTGACACACAATGATTTTTTTGTTCCCATCCGTGAAGAATACACTACGCAGTAAACGATTTTCGACGCCAGAAGAAGTGGTTAATGTTTTCAAACTGCGTATTTTGGAGTTACCTCAACCGCAATGGAAAAAGTGTTATGAAAATTGGTTCAAACGTATGCAAACGTGTATCGATCATCGCGGAGAATATTTTGAAAAACAATGTTTGTGTTTGTTTTGTTTTTGTATATTATTTCTAGAAACCCTCGTACATGCTGGGATCAGCTGCGCGTCTTTCATTCTGAGTTGCTCCAATCTAGCCAAACGGTCACTGACCATTATCAGCAGCAACTGATTCGTGGTAATAATACTCTGAAGAAAAATATACCTTAACTGGCAACTCAAGAAGAAAATTTATTTATGTAGTTAAGGACGAAATATTTGGAAACGTAACTGAAACTTATTACCAGTTTGTTTGGCAATTTGTAATGGCATAAAAGGCAGATATTTGAGTGATTTTATAAAATTTTGGATTAAATATGATGTTAAAAATGATATACTACTATGTTAAATATTAAAACAATATCACATCAGTCTCCTATAAATTAAATAATAGTAATTTATGTTCTTCAGAAAAGATACATTTGTCGATGTTGTTATATATTTGTCTGATAAGAAAAAATGCCCAAGTAAAATTGAATCGTAAATCCATAAAATTCTTTTTAGTTCCAGTGGAGAATCGTAAATTGTACTTCGGTGTGATGTTTTCTGGCAAATTGCTACCAGATAGATGGAATTTGTAGAATAGGCTGTTTATTGATGTTTGTTCTCTCTACGAGATAATATTATGTTAGGACGAGTCTCCTGCCAAATGTCTGGAATTTTTCGATCAAAGGAAATTATTTATTATCGGTTTTGCGCAACTAAAGATATAAACTGACCTAGAATTAAAGGGTGGCAAGGATGATATATTACGAAACTTTTTGTTTCTTGATATATTAGGTTCTGTACTTAAAATTTAGTATAACGTTTGACATATTTGCACATAATAATTAAAATTAATTGATATAAAAGGAAAGGCTTTAAGTTATATAGACTATACCGGGTTTTTCACGGTAGCCGTTCGTTAGAAGTTTTCGTTGTTAGAAAACAGTTAGAACTCTGAAATTTCGGACTTCAAGATTTGAACTTTAACACTTTAAGATTCGCTTTCATTTTAAAATATTTTCAAGGTCATAGCACGTCCGATCATCTCGGAAGTCGCCAGTAACATCCTTATTTTAAATGAAACACCCGGTATATTATTTCATTTTTGTATTCTTTATGGATTCCTTGTGGATTATTTCATGTTGGAATATTTCATGATGGTTCTATCAGGTTTCCCTATACCTATTTTGAACTGTTTCTTAAATATCGTGATTCTTTTGAAAATGTTTAAAGATGTAAACTTATTTTCAACACTGCGCCTTTTATCCCTTTTCGACTGGTGCTATGCGCCTCTGGGGTAGTTGGAAGCACAAGAATGATACTTTCGAAATCCACATAGATAATTAATTTATCGCATACAGGGTGTCCAAAATTTCATGAACAATTATATTACAATACAGTTAAAAAAAGTTCGTTCTTTCACATGTGACACTCTGTATATTATTGGATGGTCCGATGCGGAATTTAATTCTGCTATAAGTTTCCCTACACCTATTTTCAACGGCTTTCTTGTTAATCCATATATAATTTTTTATCAAAAGCCGATAAAACTCCAAAAGTCCTATCTAGTAAGCCTTGATTTTGACAGGAATTGAAACAATTTAACGAACGATATCCGCACCTACCAACAATGACTCCCAGAAAATTCGCAAGTATCGAAGCTCGGTTTTTGACAACTGGGAGTGTAAGGGCAACACGAAATCACCTAAAGTCCGTAATAGATAACGAAGGTAACGAGCTGAATGTGTTGGCTTATTTTCAAGTTTATCCACGTTCAACTTCAGCAGTAGCGCTGGATTTGGGTATTTCAAGAACAACAATCCACAAGCTATTAAGAAAATATAAAACGCATCCATTTTCTGAGATAATTGTACACGTGTTCTACCTCTTGGTGATGAGGCAAGACGAGTCGACTTTTGCGAGTTCATGTGCATAAAAATGACCGAAAATCCGGGTTTTTTTCATAACATTATGTGGACTGATAAATCAAAATTCAGCTGGCAAGGAATTATAAATCGCTGAAATAATCACTACTGGGCACAAGACAACCCACATGTCATAAGGGAACATAATCACCAGGACCACTTTAGTTTTAATGTTTTTTGTTTAATTATGGACAATAGAGTGGCATATCAAGCATACGATGAAATTTTGAATGGGGAAGACATCTGGAGATACTCTGAGGGTTTGTTAGAGATTTCCTAAATGTTCTACCTCCACGTCACAGAGCAAACAGTTTGTATCAGCTCAATGGTGCTCTAGCATATTTCACTATAGCTGTACACCAGCAGTTGGCCTTGATGTTCAAGGATCGCTGGATTGGTCCACAGGTATCTTCGAACTAGCCACCCATATCACCCGATTTGACACCCTTGGATTTTCACCCCTGGGGCCGTATAAAAGAACTAGTGTACTTTAGGCCACTATAAATTAGAGAGGAATTATTGAACCGTGTTCACGAGGCGTTCACCAATCTAAGTCCAAGCGAAATTTGGAGGTCTGTTTCGTGAGGAGTATATGGCAGAGTTATCCAATATTTGAACCAAAATGGCGGTCATATAGAACAATTATTGTAATTTTACATTCATTTATTATTTCTTGTAATTATGTTACAATTTTTTTATATTTTTCATTTGTCATTACGTTCTAAATGTTGTTATGTTCCTGTTTTGTTTTCATGTTCTAATTAAAGTGAATTTCCGCCATTTCAGTCATGTTATTTTTTTTTTCTAAGGACAAACGATGGCGATGTATCGGTTTCTGCCAAAAGTCACATTAAAATAGAAAATATGAATTAACAAGAAAATCGTTGGAAATATGTATAGGGAAAGTTGTAGTGAAAAATGCAGAATTAAATTCTGCATCCGATCATCCAATAATATACAGAGTGTCACATTTGAAAGAACAAACTTTTTAATTTAAATTTTGGACACCCTGTATGCGATAAATTAATTGTCAATGTGGATTTCGAAAGTCTCATTCTTGAGCTTCCGTCTACCCCTGAAGAGCTTAGCACCAGTCGAAACTGGGCAAAAGGCGTAGTTTTTTTTAAAATGTGCAAAAGAATCAACATATTTAAGAAAAAGTTTAAAATAGGTCTAGGGAATCGTGGTGGAACCCATCATGAAATTTTCTCAGAAATCCGAAAATCAAATAATATACCGGGTGTTCCACTTAAAATAAAGTCGTTACTGGCGACTTCCGAGATAAGTGATATGACCTTGAAAATATTTTAAAATGAAAGAGAATCTTAAATAACGTCGAAGTCCAAAAATTCAGAATTCTAAGTTTTTTTCTAACCACGAAAACTTCTTACGAACGTCTACCGTGAGAAACCCGGTATACAGGGTGGTTCGTAATTGTATGTCGGAAAATCTACTAAAGTAATAGAAATTGAAAATGATAAACATTTTCTTAATTAACTTTTGGTCGGCTTAATTATAGATCTAATAACGCATTACAGGTCTAATAACGAATACAGTTTTAACGTCCATGCAGTTTTAAAATAAAATTTGAAATGTAATTTTGTAGTAATTTTTAAGCGGTTTCAAAGAAAAAGTTGAAACTTGCAAGTATATGAGAGTTGCTATTTATGTATCCGGAATTGATAACAATGGTATTCCTAGACGCCATCTGACATATACATTGTAAAGTTTGTCATTGTTCACTGTATACGTACTCAGAACGTTTTGTCTTACGGACGCCATTTGTGTTGTTTAGTGATTTGAAAACTTCATCTCAGTCAAAAAAAATGGAATTAACTCGTGAGAATTTTCATGCAATGATTTACTATGACTTTCTATGTGGATTATCTCAACAACAGTGCATCAATTAACTCACTTCGACTTTAGTTAATGAAGCACCATCTAAAACCATTGTATACTACTGGCTTAGTGAATTTAATCATTCAATCAGGTACTCATGGATGAATTAAAAAAAATGAAGTCCAAAATCGGTTGTTGAACCAGAAAACATCGATACTGTACACAAACAGATAAAGCCAGATCCTCATGTGATATACCGTGACATTGAAGCATCCTAGGATTTTACAGCACAGGATTTTACATGAATATTTAACCGTGAAAAAGATTTCTGCACGTTGGATTCCGCATAATTTGACAATCGCTCAAAAAAAGGCTCGTGTCAATTGGTGCAAAAAAAAGCTGAAAAAATACAATTGTCGAGGGTCAAAAGTATATAACATCTACACAGCTGACGAATCATGGATATATGCGTATGAACCCGAAAATAAACAGCAGTCGACTGTATGAGCCAATTACAACAAAAATTGTGCGCGTAAGAAGTGCCACTAACCACAAGTCTTTAAAGAAATAAGAAAAAACAAACAGCGACACAGGATCATTCTTCACAATGAGAACGCGAGCTCTCACACAACAGACCGACCACTCAATATTTGACCGGTCAAACATCGAATTGATGGGTCATCTGCCGTACAATCCTGATTTGTCACAGAATGATTTATTTTTGTTCCCATTCGTAAAGAATAAACTATGTGATCAACGACGCCGGAAGAAGGGGTTGATGCGTTCAAAATGCATGTTTTGGAAAAATATTAGTCGGAATGGAAAAAGTGCTATGAAAATTGGTTCAGACGTATGTAAAAGTGCATCGATCATCGGAGAATATTTTGAAAAACAGTAACACCATTTTCAATGATAAATATTTGTTTTTATTTATTATTCCGGATACATAAATAGCAACCCTCATAGTACTAGTACGCAGTATGATTAGGCGGTATTACTAGAAAAATTAAAAAACCGCAGCGTAGCTAGAGGAATACTGATGCTATTTTTATAAATAAAGAAAATAGTTAATAAGTATTTTTAAAACAATTTTAGTTGTCTTTATGAAATAACGGTATTTTGTCCATAAAAAGTGCCCCATCTAAATTTTTAGCAGTATGTACAGTTTTTGAGGTAATTACAATTTTCGATATCTTCGCATTACAATAGTAACATATCAAAAATTAATTTTTAACCTTTGGTTATTATTTCATTTCAATCATTTCTTCGAAGCTAAGCAAATGATCAACTGCCAAATACTCGAAGATATATACATATATAGTTCACGGTGACAAGGTGTTTTGATATCAGTTGATTCCGCCAAATAGGGATTAACAGTTTAAGATTTTAGGAAGGATTCTGTTTTGAAAAGTTATCCACCTTTCAAAAAATGAGCGTAAAACAGTAATAGGCTTCGAAAAAAGTAACAGCAATTATTTACCTCCAAGAAACAGCTCTCCACACACCGATTTCTTGCGAATGTAAAGCAGTTTCCACATTTTACTTATTTACACAATTAGATAGATAAAGCCCATTCTGTGAAAAATGTTAAGTTTATAACGTCATTATTATTTAGAAGATTATTCAAAAACCACTGGCATTAGTCAACAAAAATTGCAAAATCTTGACAAAAGATTTTTTGAACTGATATATTAAAAAGATTCAATATTGGAAATTTTAGGACAAGCTCCATATGATAATTCAGTCCATTGAGAAAGCGTTTAGAACAACCCGTTAGGATCTTCTGGCTTTGTTATCCTCCATAACGTTACCCATTCATTTAAATTTTGCAAACTGTCAGGTTTTCTTGTAGCCCCCATTCACCGAATTTTTCAAAATATGAGTAGATTTATTGCAATATAAGATGCAATAAAATAAAAAAATATTCTAACGAACTGCAATCACTTTAGTTCTTCCAGTATTCAGCTTTATTCTCTTGTAAACATGTTCATTGCCATGATCACTACATCATCGGCAAAATGATATTAACTTGCTGTTTACATATTTGATTATTTGATTCATAAATATTACAAATAATAGGGAGCTTAGCTCACCTCCCTACCTTAATCCATAATCCAATTTTCTTCAAAATTGAAATTATCTCGAAAACCATGCCTCTTACTAAAATTTTATATAAGGTAACTTTTATGAAAAAAAGGAGTGTTGTTTTCAAATATTTTTCTGGGTGCTTCAAAAATACAGGTTTACTATTTCTCACTTATAAAAATCACACTACTACATCGTATGTAGGCCACTGATTATTTTATTTTTTCAGCAAATCTACCAAATTATGTCTTTTAGAAATGTGTGTCATAATTCTATGATTATACCCTACTGAAGAAAAGTTAAGCAATAAAATGATCATCATTTTCAATGTTTATTACGGATAAGAACACTGAATGCAGAGATATGGAGAAAATAGATCGCAGATAGAAGAAGATGGTGGGAAGCATTTGAGAAGACGAAACCTCATCAACACTTATGAGAAAGTCTACAGGAAGAAAGGTGCATCGATTCATCACACTAAAATAAATTGAAGAGTTCCTTATTATAAAGCTACAATTTCACTAAGGAATGTATTGACCTATACAAATGTTCAAAAAAGAGTGAAGTGGGCTCGTGGAGAAAGATATTAAAAACAAAGAAAAGTCACCCGCGCTCCACGTTGGTACTTTGTTATTTCGTCATCCACCATCCAAAGCACCAGCAAATGTATCTCAAGACATTTCTGGCCTTAAGCTGTCATCACCTAGACTCAAGCTGAACGCCTGGAGAGTGGATAGAAGAACGACGAAAGCCATGACTATATAAATCGGTCATGTCAAATGGTGGCTGCAATCACATGCAGCTCCGCCATCCTGAGGTAAACGGCCGCAACAGGCCAACCGTGCGAGTGTTGTTGTGGCCCATTTGTGGCCCGTCTAACCGCGGGTAAGTACAAGGTATGTTCAAAAATAGTGAAGTGGGCTCGTGGAGAGGGCTCGAAAAAACATTTGACTCCATTTAAAAGTGGGTCATAATGGATGCATTGCTTAGCCAGGGGGTAGACAAATCATATGAAAAAATTAGGATCGATATATGATGGAGCTACAGCGACACTTCACCTCGATGAATTTAAAGTTGGAATTAATGTAGAGCGAGGTGTACGGCAGCGGTTGGGTGTTTGTGACACTCAGCTACTGTTGTCTCATTGGATGCTGTTCAAGGAAATCTAACATTTCATATATATGTCATCCGACGGGAAGTCGCGTTTCATGTAGTCGAAGCCCAACTTCCTGCAAACGACTACGAATTGATACATTTGGACCTTCATCAATACAGCCAGCAATAGCGATGATATTTTCTTCGGAACACACACTTTTGCCTTGTTTTGTATTAATATCGAACAACGTGAAATATGTTCAGAATTTGTCTGAACACATTTCACACTGTTCAGAATAAGTTTGGCCTTATAAGTGTTTTTGGAGCCCAAAAAATTATACCTTCTGAAAAAAATTACCTACCTATTGAATATCCTCTAAAAAACACTAATCCAATCATTAACGTAATATGAATAAAATGATTTACATAAAATATTAAATAGCATAAAAATAAACATATTAAACGGTATTCATAAAAATGATGGTATTAAATTTAAATTTTTGATTCGCCTAGAAGACTAGACCAACAGCAATATTCATCATACGTAAATACCCAACTTTATAACTATGCAATTTCTATGCAGTCAAATTTGAATTGTTATGGCCAGAAATCGAAATGGAACCGTAGGCAAAACTTTTTGTTTCGATTCTACGTTCCGATATAGATGAATTAAAAGGCAGAATTGGCATCGTTCTGTCAAACACATATCGAACATTGAACTAGAACCTCTATATTCCTTTATTTGTTCCTTCTGAATATTTATACCGTTTTCCATTTTCGTCTAGAATACAATAAAACTGCTATAAAATTATACAAAGTGTGCTAAACTTTTCATGGATATTAGCAGGGCAATAAAATCACTGTAATAAACGCAACAACTCTATAACAACCTCTTGTCTCCAGACCGTTTTTGTAAAAAGTTTCAGTGACGTGCCCTCTAATTATGGTATAATAAAGTTATCAATGGGAAATTAAGCCAAAACTGTCATAAAATACTTGCATTCATAAAGTGGCTTACTTAACTATTACATGGTTAAACATGATCATTGCTATATTCACATTAATTACTTTATTAATTAATTATATTTTAATTGTTTATTAATTATTTGTATATTGCAGATTAAGTGAACCCATATCCCCATGTGATTTTTTCAAATTTTAAAAAGATTGCCATCTACTAAAAATAATAAATATATCATTGCCAACTGAAGAAAATAAATAAATAATATATAATAAAATAAACCTTAATATAGCATAAATAGTATACAGGGTAATTCGTAAGTTGAGACTTTTTTAAACAGCTTATAAAAGTCGGTAAAATAAACATTTTTTTCTAATACCATTTTTAAATAAACTGACAGATAAAAAATTTACCATATTAATTTCAAAAACAACATTCATTCTGGTCATTCAGTACTTAAGTAAAGTAAAAGTTTTGTACTTAAAGAAAAGTTTCAAAGTGGTCGCCGATCCGTTCCACGTAAAGTTGGGTGCGACGTACCCAAGAGTCGGTGCATGCGCATAATAGTGATAAAGGTATTCCCCTAATAGTCTCGCCAGCCTATTCTATGCGATCAGTAAGCTCTTAACTCGTATTAATTGGGGTTTTAAAAACTATACTTTTCATTTAACCCCATAAAAAGAAATCACAAGAATTCAAATCTAGTGACCTAGGCGACTATGTAACTGGCCTTCCACGATCTGCCCACTTATTAGGAAAAGTTATGCCTAAGAACTCCCGCACTTCACACCTAAAATGGGCTGGCGCTCCATAGTGTAAGAACCACATGTTCTGCCTCACATTCAAAGGAACACTTTCTTGAAGATCGGAAAGATGATTTTGTAAAAATTCTAGATCTTTTTCTCCTTTTAAACGATCCAACAAGAATACCATTCACAATTGCCGCTCACGCTTAGGCCGAAAATATATGTTGAAAATGTATTTACCAAGAAGCATGAGGATTGTCAATTGACCAAAATGGGTATTGTGGGAATTGTGAATTCTATTTATCGTAAATAAAGCCTCGTCCATAACCAAAATGCTTCTGGTAAAGTTTTGATTCGTTTCAAGTTGGTGTAAGAGTCACTTGCAGATCTGAACTCCGTTAGGGTGATCTTGTGGCTCTAAGATTTGAACTCGTTGCAGATGAAATGGGTACAAATCATTTTCCCGCAATGTTGTAAAAACTTATTTTTGGCTCAGATCAACTTACCGTGTTATTTTTCGAGTATTTGTTGTATCTTCTTCGACAAGATTCAAAATATTTTAATTCAAAATTTGTTCCTCCTGTTGCACGTTTTCAGGTACTGTCGGTCTTCCCGCATGTCCTCTACAATATTTTCTCAAAGTACTGGTATATCTAGCTCTTTGCACAACCCAATTTCGGCAATAGTTGAATCCGAAAACGAAAACCTTGCATCATATAGTTAAGATGCAGTATTGTTATTTTGAAGGCATTCTCTATAAATTAACAGCATGTCAACTAATTCACTATTCTCATACACGTGGGTCATTTTATCCTTCCGAAAATCAAGGTTGAAATCGGCGTTAATACTAACAATAAAATAGAAGATAAGAAAATAAAAGGAATGCATGATTCACAAAAATAAGCTATAAGCATTAGTTGTCTTCTGTTCCGGGTTTGATTTTTTTAAATGTATTAAAGTTTTCAAATTTTCAAGTAAATTAGGAGAACCATGTAATAATGGAAAGGTAAGGTGTGGATAGATTTTACATTATTATACATAATACATCATACATTTGATGCTTCATGAGTTTCGATGGCAAAACAATGATTCGCATTAATGGCAAGCGCCATTAATGCTGGTTATTTTGGTTCATTGAATAGCTAAAAATATTAGTGTTTGTTTAAAAAAATTGAAGTATGCTTCATTCAATTTTTTCGACGATATAAAATCTGGAAGATCTGTTGAGTTTGATAAGGATATGTGGTTGATTGAAATTGAAGCTGATCCCTAACAAGTTATATAAGAACTAGCTATAGAAACCAAACTTAATGGTCCACAATATAATGGTATTTAAAACAACCTAACAAAGTGCAAAGAAAAGGAATGTGGATGCCATATCAGCTTCCGGTTGAAAACAAAATTTTACGTTATTTTAATTTTACTTTTGTGCAGATCAGGCAAAGGATTAAGTTAAGAATCATTAGGTCCCGATGCTGAATCGTCATCATCAGCTGAATACGTCAGCTCAATAGACGTATTTTCATCTTTTTAGGTTTACAGACCATTTTCTTCGTGACAAAGAAGTTCCTTCTTACTGTGACAGCTATCAAAACAGTAAATAAAGAATATTTAACTTCAAAATCACCCTCATTTTAGAAAAAGGGAATGGATAGTTTATCAGAGAGATGGACAAAGATTATCAATAACGAGAAAGATTATATTGTAGATTAAAACTGAATTAAGTTTTAAAGAAAAACTATGCCGTATCAAAAAGAAAACGACGTTACTTACGAGTACATCAAATATTTAGTAGTCTATAATTATGATCCAACGCTGAAACAATTAATTCAATGTTAGAAATGCTTTGACTGAATTATTTGATATAAGATATGGAAAATACCGGAAGAATGGAAAGCGAATTAAAAATTGTTAGGCTGGGTCCATATCAATACAAATTTGCGTTATGCGGGCTGTATGTCTTTTATGTGGTGTGCCAGCAGGCACATGCGGTGTGCGTGCGGCAATGTAGGCGGTCTGGCACACAAAGTCACACATAAATATTGTCGCCGCACAGCACGCACACGAACCATATGTTGTCGACCAGATAATTCAAACAAATTGTTCCAGTAATTTCAACACACACGCAAAATTTTATTAGTGTGGACCCAGCTTTAAACATAAAACCTTATGTTGGTTACCAACACATTATCTCTGCAACTATTTATGTACATTTAAAAGCTCAATGAAATGTATTCAGCATACAAAAATTCCTTGAATACGACTTAAAATATAAGCATAAACAAGGTTTTAAAATATTCGTTCCTAATTCTGATTGAAAATTGCTCAGGAGAAATATTTTTTAAAATAAATAAGCTCCTCGATTGAAAGAAACATTAACACTTTAAGAGAAATGATCAAAATCATTCATTTTGCATATAAAATGTGATTTTTTTAGTGTGTCCGAACTTCTGATAAGAGTCGCTGTCAAACAAACTGAGTTTGCACGCAAGTCTGTGTCTCAATAGTCTGGCAAATCATCATGGAACGTTTAACATCAGAGCAACGCTTGCAATTTTTCGAAATTTATTAAAATATAGTATATATTAAAAATATATACTATATTTTAATAATATATATATATATATATATATATATATATATATATATATATATATATATATATATATATATATATATATATATATATATATATATATATATATATATATATATTAAAATCAGTGTCCTGTTAGCCAAACTTACATAGCACTTCGTCAATTTGAACTTGGTGATGTATTCGCCGAATTATCGACAAATTTCGAATGCATTTCACGCTGCTCGATATTAAAATAAAAATAAGACAAAAAATTATGCGTTATGAAAAAAATATCGCCGCTGTTGCTGAAGATCAAAATTTATTAATTCGTCGCCGTTCGCAGGAAGCTGAGTTTGGTAATTTGACTACGTGGATTATTTAATTCTGAATGTGATTGGTATCGATCTGGAGAATATGTGGATCCAATAGGACGGCTCCACATGTTATACAGCCGACGCAACAATCGATTTATTGAGGGAACAACCCGACGAGAAAATTATTTCGAGAAACAGACCTGTTAATTGGCCACCGAAGTCATGCGATTTAATGCCTTTAGATTATTTTCTTTGAGGTCATGTTAAATATTTGGTCTATGCTGATAAACCAGCAACTATTGACGCTTTAGAAGTCAATTACGGACATGCCAAAAGTCCCATTTGCTTTAAAAAGTGATTGGAAATTGGATTGACAGAATGCGCCTTGTCAGAAGTAGCCACATCGGACATTTGTCCCAAATTGTTTTCAAATATTAATGCATGACATCAAATATTATTTCACATACAATAAATAGTTCCAATGTATCTAATTTGTTAGATTTTTTAATTGAATTTAAAGTTCGGACGCACTAAAAAAATCACCCTGCACCTTGAAATTAAGGTTTCTAATTATTGATATGAAATATATTTGTAAAAACAGTAAACAACTTTGCCAACATAGTCTACACAATCGGGTCGAAGCTAAAAAAGGGTAGAATCAGATGATAGAAGCAAATGTTTGAACGATTGAACTGAGAGGCGTTTTGATTTGCGACATCACCACAGGTCAGAGAACTTGAATAAATTCCTATGAGGCTCTTTAGATGTTGAAAAATTACTTGAATCATTTTTTGGTATTGGTCATGTAGTTACTGTGGCTTTAGCAAATCGAAGGAAATTCATCATGAACCTCAAGCTACTCCTACACAAGCTCACAAACAATCAACTTTTGAGGGACAAAAATATCATATTGTTGTCTCACCCTCACTACAGTTGTGATTTATCAATTTGTGAGATATGTTTGCTTCCAAACTTATGCAAATTGGATATGTAATATTGCCAATTATCTCTAACAGAAATAATAAGGCTTTTGATCTAAAAGGAGAATATTTCGAAAATAATTGAAATCATTTGTAATAAAAGTGATTATTAATGTATTTATGTTTCTTCTTATATATTGCAGATACTTTTGTAGTGACATATCTAAGAAAAGTCTTTACTTGTTTACTTTTCGAAACTTAGTTCTTTGATGCGAATTGTCTATTATATTTACTTATTTATTAAATGCTAGTATAGAATATAACTGTAATATATTATATTGTTTTAGTATGTGAAAATTTCTATTATATGAAATCTATTTTAGAACACGTGTAATTTATATAATTATGCTTAATCTCGCAAATTGAGACACACTAAATACTAATGATGGTAATTACAAACATTATCTAAATGGTACTAATTTCTCAAATGGAATTATACTACATAATATCCGTAGATTTTCATGTTTTTCTTGTGTTCGAGACTGTTTTTATATACCTATATGTATATATATATATATATATATATATATATATATATATATATATATATATATATATATATATATATATATATATATATATGCGGCACAATATATATAATATATATATATATATATATATATATATATATATATATATATATATATATATATATATATATATATTGTGCCGCATTTAAGATGAAGACACCCCTATATTTTCTCTATTTGAAGAAATACAGATTTAAATTGTTGCACAGTTGTGGTAAGTCACATTTTTTAATACACTCAACTGAAATCTGAAATTTAAACTCAGCCTTCTACGAATTCACACAGGGTCAATTCTCGATATTTTGCTATTATAGATTATATTTTGTTTGATTATATTTTCCTAGAAATATCGAAAAAAGTTATCAGAAAAAGTCAATAGCAATAATATTTTAACCTCACATAACGAGTTTCATGACAAAATTTGCATATTTAATTTTTTCATTATTTTGGTCTATGCACAAAATTATTACAAATTTAATTTTTAATTTGATAATTAGTGTGTCATGGACAGTAATAATTTGAGACTACTGTTAAATGTTAAATTAGACTTTGAGTTTATTGCGTTAAGTTCTAGTCCGTTATCACATAATTAAAATGCCATTGAAACAATCCGGTTGTTTGGTGATTTTGCTCGTAGTAGCAGAGAAGTTGCTGCAGAGTTTAACATGAGGCATACCAGCGTGCTCTCATTACTCATGGAGTAGCAGCCGCTGTAAATGATCTCTTCAACGAAACTGGAAGTGTTATTAAAGTCCATCAAAAAGGTTAACCTCGTCGAATACATCCGAATATTAGCAAGGATAAAGTCTGAAGATGTTTCGTTCCTCACAAAATGAAGCCTGTTAACCAAAGTTCTTACATATATTGAAAGAAGGTGATAATAAAATATTAGACTATTGTTATTGGGCCCAAGGTAATTTTTTAAAATCAGATATTTTCTGAAGAAGATTATGTTTACTGATGAGGCTACATTCAACACTAATGGGGTTGTATCCTCTCAAAACTGTAGATACTGAGCAAGAGGTATTCCCCACTGGGTTATAAATTGAATAGGCCAATATTTCCAGAAAGTCAATGTGGTATTGAGATCAAGTCTAGTGCGGGATTTTAGGAAACCGAATAATTGATCATTTTTTCTTTAATGGATCATTCAATGATGGTCGTTTAGTTAACTTCTCCGATGGGGAATTTTGGAATGCAATTGAAAATTTTCGTCATTTTGAGCTGTGGCCTCCGAGGTCTCCCGAATTACACCCCTCCATTTGTATTTTTGGGGAATGGTCAAAAATAAAGTTTATAAAACAAAGCTCAGAAATCGAGATGAACTTTTTGCCGGAATAAGGCAAGCCTGTCAAGAAATTAGCATCCCGGAACTTAGACGAGTAGCTAAACAGAATCATAAACGAATCGAAAAATGAATTCGAATAGACGGAGAATTAGATGAGAGAGATCACATTTGATAGTTAATTATTTGTATTATAAAAATTATTTTGTATACGTTTTCATTATTTAACCGCAAATTACCAAAAATTATTTTCCCATAAGAATAAAATAATTATTTCTTTGTAAATGTTATTAATTTTACTGAAATATTTGAATACATGACACTATTAAATTGACAATGTATCAAGTTTTTACTTGCTATGGCACACTAATTATCAAATTAAAAAATAAACCTGTAATAATTTTGTGTATAGGCCAAAAAATTTTAAAAATTAAAATTTTGTCATGAAACTCGATATATAGAGTTCAAATAATATTCTAAACAACTTTTTCTAATAACTTTTTTCGATATCTATAACGCGAAGCAAAATATGGAGAATTGATCCTGTTTGTAAATTCGTAGTAAAGCTGAGTTTAAAGTTCAGATTTCAGTTGACTAGCATAACTATCACCAACTATAACCTATATATAGGAACGAGGATATACATGACTTTTATGATTATATTATTCAGCTTGTACATAAGCAGAAGCGTAGAACAAAATCCTGATGGTTGACTTTAATGCTAGTACTGGAAAAGTAAGAATTGCTGAAAATAAAACTGGTCCTTATGGAAATGGTGAGCGGGACAATAGGGAAGACAGATTGGTTGATTTTGATAAAAGATAAGAATATTGATAAAAGATAAAAGATAAGAATATTGATAAAAGATAAAAGATAAAAGATAAAAGATAAAAGATAAAAGATAAAAGGAAAGATAAGAAATTTGATTACGTTATTTTAAAAGATAAAACAATACTTTGTAATTGTACTGTCCTTAACCATTTTAATGTTGGTAGTGGCCATCGTCTGACAAGAGCAAAGATTAGGATAAACTATTGAAGAGAATGTGCAAGAACGGTAATGTCGAGCAAAGGAAATGTGGATTTGGGGAAGCTGCTGGACAGTGTCAGCGATTTTCAGATCGTCCAGCCGCTCTGCTGTATTGCAAGACCCAGAAGAAATGGAAATAGCAAATCAGTATAAAGAATTAATCAACCATTGTATTAAGAACCCATTGGTCTCGTTGGATATTCCAGATTATCTATTGTTTGAAACGTGTTGCTGCCATTGATATTGAAGCAGTCATTACAAGCACATTGTTGATTTATATATTTCGACCATAAATTAAAAAGAAATTTTCTTTATACTTTATTTACGTAAGTTTCGGTTATATTAATAAAGCAACTTCAAAAAAACTTTTACTTGTAAAACAAGCAATACAATTAATTTTAGAACTCATGCCGATAATTTGAGTGGCATATATAATAACATAATTAACTAATAAATTTGGTGCTTTTTTGCATCTAATGCCGTTAAAGGCACAAACCTAAAATGTAAAATGATGGCAGCCAAACAGATAAAAGTCCTCAAGGAATCTGCCGAGAAATTCTGCCTACAAATCTCCTTTCAAAAAACCGAATTCTTCTGGTCAAAATTAGATGGCCAAAATTTGAACACCAAATACGGCAAGACAAATAGGGTCACTCACTTCAAATACCTAAGCAGAAGACTCGATTACAGAAAATGAAGAGGGCATACGGCAAGACAGACACTATCTACAATAAGAAATGCATATCCACACACGCAAAAATAAGACACAACAACACAGAAATCAAACCAGAGGTACTATACGCATAAGCGAGACTCGTACACTCCACACAAAAAGCGGCATAGAAAACATACTAAAAGAAGAACGCAAATTTATGAGGAACATTCTTGGCCCAAAACTGACAGAGGAAGGATAGACTACATTTTAGAAAGACCACAGAGACTCCCACCGACAAGACTCCTAACAGAATTCTTACATACATACAAGGAGTCAAGTCAACAGTACCATGGATCGCACAAGTCAGAGCTCATCTGGGAAAGGCACAAATGGGCCCGACAGAAATTGAGGATACAAGAATATACAGAAACAAAATGCATATGTGGAACATTGCATCAGAGAGCGAAGTTTCGAGGAGATCGGGGACAAGGTGGATGGAGGAGAGAAAGAGAGTACACGGAAAAAAGATGAGAGTGTGGAGGATTAGAAGGAACACTCGAAAATGAGTCAGAATGCTTTGCGTGATCCAATATATCACATATATATATATATATATATATATATATATATATATATATATATATATATATATATATATATATATATATATATATATATATATTATATATATATATATATATATATATATATATATATATATATATATATATATACATATATATATATATATATATATATATATATATATATATATATATATATATATATATATATATATGTGTGTGTGTGTGTGTAATGTTATAGTTTCCGAGACAACAGTAGCTGAGTGTCATCATATAACTAAGCGTTGGGTTCCGCAATCTTCAGGGCGCCGACATATACCATACCATGAAGAATAGGCATACCCTATTATTAGCCCAACAAGCTATGTTTTTGTCGACTTCCCAACGGATGGCGTATATACGTAAAGTTAGAGTTTCTTGGACTACGTCCAAATGAGACAACACTAGCTGAATGTCATCAAACACCCAACCGTTGAGTTCCACAATCTCATGTGGAACACACAACACGTGCGTCTCCGCCTAAATGAACATTTCTCTTGGGTGCTTGACCGGGAATGAGCCCCACCCATCACTTCAATTAGATGGTACAATTAGATGGACAGACTCTTCCACATCCCAACAACCCATATATATATATATATATATATATATATATATATATATATATATATATATATATATATATATATATATATATATATATATATATATATATCGGGAAATGAGCGGATGACGGATTTAAATAGGACCGCACAGACATATTACTTATATCAGATATAACAAAAATACAAAAACTTACGGTACTTAATATTTTCGTTAACATAATAATATAATAAGTATAATAGGTTTATAGAAATGGTATTATTTAGAAATTATGAAGTATTATTTAAATATGTGGCAACAATAAGACTTCCACTATATATGAAAGCTTACAAATAGAAGTGTATAAAGAAGCGTAAACCAGAAGAAAGGCCCTTTTTATATAGTCAATTTTATATTGTTAAATTACTGTCTTAAGAATGCTAACAAGATTAGACAAATTTTCAATTAGAAATCGCAAGCAATTAATTTAGTATTTTCTAAAGTATCTTTGAAGTTATACATCTTTATAAAAAAGGCCCTTTTTCAAGCCTATTAAATTAATTAAAGCTGTACGTCGAAAGCAAACTATATATTCAGAATAAAAATCGGTGCGAAATTCCCACATGATAAGATAAACGTGTTAAATGTCACTTCAAAGAACAATTTAAGTCTGGTTTAGCTTTGGCAAGATAGAACTAAAACTTGTTCACGGTGAGAGACAGGTCATTGAATGGACGATGATTTGTTAGAACGTATGTTTATTTATAGCTGCGAAGCTGGTTTCAGTTGCATGGACTAACGTGCATAGCATGGCGAATAACCTGTCGGTGTATCGTGGCATCGTCGTATAAATAAATAATATCTGACGGCTATGCAGGATGAGACTGCTTAATGCACGGGTAAGCTTTTCCGGAATATTCAATAACCCATTCTAAAATTTATATTTAGTATCCAAATTTTACGTAACAACAGTCGGTATAATAAAATACAAAAAAAACGAATTATTTTCCTACAGTGTTACGCGTTACATTGCGAACTAGGTTTTCAGTATTTGTCCGAGGTTTTGACAAAAAAAAATTAACATACGAGATCTGATGTGGCAGGGTTAAGTAAT
This sequence comes from Cosmopolites sordidus, assembly GCA_031761425.1. NCBI lineage: Eukaryota > Metazoa > Arthropoda > Insecta > Coleoptera > Curculionidae > Cosmopolites > Cosmopolites sordidus. Next base: position 836,965 of record JARFXV010001354.1, on the reverse strand, counting down.
CTCAAATATTGTAGTGTTCTAAAGGGTGATTTCTTTAGTGTATTCGAACTTCCGATAGGGGTCGCTGTCAAACGAACTGTGAATTTGCGATCTTCTAGTGTCAAAATTATTCAGTATAGTCCGGCAGATCATTATGGAATGTTTAACATTAGAGCAACGCTTGCAAATTGTCGAAATTTGTTATCAAAACTAGTGTTCTGGGCACCACACTTTATGAATTTTAGAGCACTTCATGAATTTTATGGTACACATAATCGCCCAATCGGGCGATGTATTCGCTGAACGTATTCCAAACGTATTTCACACTGCTAGATGTTTAAACAAAAACAAGACAAAAAATAAGCGTGTTCGAAAGAAAATATTGTCTCTGTTCCTGGCAGTGTTGACGAAGATCCAAATGAATCAATTAATCAATGTTCGCGGGAAATTACCCTTTGTTATTCGACTACGTGGAACATTTTGCGTAAAGATATTGGTCTGGTGCCTTAGAAGATCCAGCTTGTCTAAGAATTGAAGAAGCAAAACCATCGTTTGCGCCGTTCGATCGGTGACTGAGCTCAAAATCAATTGCAACTCGACCCAAAATTTAATGGCAAAATTGTGTCCAACGATGAGGCTCGGTTTTGGCTAAATATTTACGTTAATAAACAAAATTGCCGCATTTGGAGCGAAAATGATCCAACATTTACCGTTGTATCCAGAAAAATGCCCCGGATGATGCGGATTGTATGCCGGTGGCATCATTGGGCCGTATTTTTTTAAAAATCTAGCCGGAAAGCACATCACCGTAAATGGGGATGATTACAGAGCGATGATCAATGATTATTTAATTCCAAAATTACATGGTATTGATCTGGAGGAAATGTGGTTCCAACAGGACCGCCCAACACGTCATACAGCCAACGCAAAAATCGATTTATTGAGAACAATTCGGTAAGAAAATTATTTCGAGGACCGAACCTGTTAATTGACCACCAATGTCATGTCATTAAATGCCTTTAAATGTGGTCGGAAATTGGATTGACAGAATGCCCTTTGTCAGCAGTAGCCGCGGTGGACATTTGTCCAAAATTGTTTTGAAACATTATAGCCAAAGAATGTTATTTATTATAAAATAAATAGTTTCAAGACATCTAATTTGGTTATGGTATTATTTTAATTTAAATTTCAGACGAACGAAAAAAATCACCCTATATAAAAAAACAATGATAGTATCGTATCTCTTCTTCTTTAGTAGCATTTTTGCATCCACTCCTGAAATTATCTTGAAGGTAGTCACTTGAATATTCCAAGCTGTACTATATTTGAGCTACCTGATGCCAATCTTTTCCTACGACTTCTATAATGTGGATACTGTGGAGTATTAATATTGGACAATATAATCCAAAAGTGTCTGAAAGTTATCGGCCGACATTTTCAGTTTGAATCAACTTAACTAATTGAAGGCAAATCATAGGATATCTGAACGTAAACAAACACATTGTGCAAATACCACAGATTTTTCTATACAAGCTTTAAAAGACTAATGAAAAATATGGGAAAAATACGTTGATAATATATATACGTAACATTCAAAACACATATGATTTAAATAAAATATACTAAAAATTAATATTTTAATTTAAAACATCTTGCAACAAGATGATTTTAAGCAAATCAACCTGTAATCTAGTACATATTTGATCCCTATTGATATTTGAGAAAGTGAATGATTGCCATTTACAAAAGTGGTAAAAATAACGTGTAAAATTTGTTCATAGATTTAATATGAAAATGGTAATTTTGAAAAAAATGTTTCTTGTCTTTACGGATAACGCCACTTATACGGAAATGGAGGCATCCACAACTGCTCTAACGATAATATGTTGAAGAACAATTATTATACATATATACATACACATATATTCAAAAAATGTCCTTTTAGTTTGTCCTATAATCTGAAATAGTCACTAGTACATATTTATTTAAATATGATGCTAGTCAACCTTATAATACAATTTATCCAATTGCCAATACTGAATGCGAATAAGCCTTATTTCGCTAATGTTATCACACATAAACGTGTATCGAATATTCAAATGACATCGAGCGAAGTAAATCAATCCAATTAACTATATTTAAGGCTATAAACTTTATATTCCGCTATAAGAAGGCCTAAATAGACCTAGATACAACAAGGAATCCGCCATTATCTCACATCCTAAGATGCCTGGCACTAATTTCTCCAATATCAGATTACATATAATAGGAAATTCGGTATCTCGAGAGAATTTACCCTGATACCCATTAAACTCTCTAAGTAGGGTCATAGAATTTCTGGCATGGCAAACTGGGTAATGTAAAATAGGTAAATAGCTATCGAAACAAAGCAACATAGACCTACCCTAACAGCTTAAAAATATGCATATACTTTTTACTATTTTTACTACTTGAAATGAGTTTTAACGACCATTATATATTAAACATAATAAATGATATGTATTGAAATATACACTTTTAGACGGAAAAAAATTATACAAAATATTATGATAGTCACATCGTAATCCAAGACCAGACTTTCAATATATTTACCTTCATAATTTTACATTTTAAAATTTACTATTTACATACACCCAATATTCTTGCTTCTGGATAATCCCCAGTTCTTTCAGGCATTTCTAAATTGCTTGTTAAATCACTCCTAAAGATCTTGCCAACTATTCTTGACTTTGACATCATTTAATCAAGTCTTCATTAAGCAATACCTCTAATTCTTCATCTTCAAAACTTTCGCTCTTCCATCGCTATGCCGGTCTTCGACGTGAAAGTCGCCGCTCTTGAAGTGTTGAAACCACTAAAGAGACGTTCGTCGTGGTGGTTACTGTCACCCGTAATCTTCGGGTGAGGCCACTCATAGCGGCCTCACCATAAGTGTCTAACAGCTTTCGGTAAGCATCAGCCGAAAATGTCTTCATATTAAAGAAAGAAATTAACAGGTCCCGCAAATGACGAGAATTTGGCTCATAAACTGACATTTTTGACATGTAAACACAAATCGACTACTGGTACTATGGGGTTATGTTTACAAGATGCCCAAAAGTATTTCATGCCGTCTGTGATGTATTAATTTCGACGACTACTTACCGCTAACGCCATCTACAGGAAAACGACAGGAATTGTATACCTTTCAGCTTCAAATGCATGGACCGTCACTAGAAAGGAAATTACTCGTAATGCGATAACCTTTGCGATCGCACTGCCATCTACTGGAAAAGAATTTTACCTTTTGCTCTATCCTCAAATTTATATAATAAAGTTTAAAATGAACAGGACCAAATATTCATAACAGAGCTGACAAAGGGCTTAATACATCTATCATTATTATATTAAGTACAGTCTCTAAAACTGCAAAGCGAAATACGAGGGTTGTATGATAAAAACCTGGCCTTGGCTAGAAAAATCATTTTTATGTATAAAATTAATTTTATTCTTCAACGTAATAACCTCTTCGATACATTTAGTCCAATGTTTTTCTATCATTTCTATCCCCTCTAAAAAATACGATTGCCCCAACCCTTCAAAATAAGTGTTCGTTGACTGTTCGTGACTGTTCTTTGGTCTCTGGTGTGCTATGATGAATTCGTGTTTGGTCAACAATTATGAACCAACGCCAAAAATCATTCCGATTGCGTTTTAACTAACATCGCTAAACATTCCTTTGAAGTTAACACGCGTATGTGTTTATTGTCAATTGTAAGCAATTGCGGTACCCATCTTCCAGAAAACGCTTTCATATTCAAATGAGTTATTAAAATATTCTGCACCTGTTCAATTGAGATCGTCACAGTCTCAGCAATCTCACGCACTTTCACTCCCCCATCGTTTATCACGATATCGTGGATTTTTTCACATTTCTGAAGTGGTAACCTCATTTGATCCACCTGAATGATCTTCATCAAAAATGCTTGTACGGTCACGTTTGAATTGAACTGTTCAATATTATGGTTGATAACGAAGGTGCAGAGTCCCCATAAATTTCGCTGAGCTCCGTTTTAATCTTGTTTTCTTTTTCAAAAATAAGTATTTTATCACTGCTCGATATTTTTTCCATTATTGTAAAACCATAAAAATTGTTCTACAAGATGACACAAAAAAGAGTGATGGAAGAAAAACATTTTATTCATACTAATTGAAACCTTAAAATTTGCCATTTAAGAAACATTAATGGAATTTGTCATTTTTTTTAAATTACGTCCTTTAAATGCCGTCCTCCTGTACCCTTCCTGTTTCCTTCAGTTGTTACACTGAAAGAATTATGTGAATGTAATTTCAAATCTAAATGAAGAATTCTGAGAACACTCTCCCGGGACATTTCAACGGCAGCTGCCCCGTAAGACAGACTCGCGTACAACATCAATGTTCTGTGGAGTACGAGCACTTCTTGGTCGTTCTGTTGGTGTCTTCTTTAAGACGGATCCCTTCAAAGTTCTACTTTGACAAAATCCTACTACAAACAACAAACTACAAAATACACACTACAATACTATAAAATCCTACTTTTTTATCGCGTGTTTTGATGGGACGGTACCATGACGCCCTAAGATGTGAAAACGTCGGAACTCCCTCTGCGCAGCTTCCAAACTATCACTGTTTTTATAAAACATTTTTATGGCTAACGCACGCTGTTGCCCATTCCACTAATCCATGGTTACTAAAATGGCAGGTGTTTACTTGCTCAAGGTTACTTCCCGCAGTACTGCCACCTGCTCATGGCTGCCACTACGCATTTCAAAAATTCCCTGTATTCTGCATCACCGTGTATTTAAATGGCTGCCATTCGCAAACTGAACCAAGCAGCGACTTGACAGTTTGACAGAATTATTGTGAAAGGTTACATTTATAAAAAATATCACTTTTTAAATACTGGCAGCGCTCATCGCTAGACTAGGCCAGGTACTTATCATATAGTCCTTGTAGATAACACTAACAGAAAAAAAAGAAACCTAATAATTCAACATGCTGCCGCTTGAAATTATTCTGTAGGTGGATTAAAGTACATGAGTGTCCTTCACAATGTATATATATATATATATATATATATATATATATATATATATATATATATATATATATATATATATATATATATATATATGCTAAAAGTTTTATATTTTGATGGAACAAACATCAAAGAAAGGGCCACAATTTTCCCCTTTCTTATTAATTATTACTCGATGGTTTTAGTAAAGCGTAGTTAATTAGTTCCCTCGATTATGGCGCCATGTTGAAATTTTAATTGACTGCTTAAAATTTACAGAGCTTAGTCAGAATGGTATTTTCTAGTTGAAAAAGTTCTTTAATAATTCCGTAACATCCGTATTATTTTATCTTTGTGATGTATCCGGTGTATATTTCTTTTTAGAATATCATTATTGAATGAATGCGTAGTAATAACAACTGCTATTTTCGTTTCTGAATTATATTGTTTGCTTTAAATTATATTATCCCCATGCAATCGTTATGATCATAACAAAGGGTGTACCATCTAAAATACATAATAAATCCAATATTTAGTAAGGCTGATTCAAAAATCAATATGGATAAATTTACAAAATAATGTATCCTCCCTCTAAAAATTATTATTGAAAATTATTGTCAAAGGTTAAAGCTAGCAAAATATAGAAATATAATGAAATATTAGCCAACGATTAAAGGCAATAAGATTTGCTACTAAACAGAAATCAGTTAATTTTTATTTCTCGACGAGCGTTTCCCTAACTATGTTAGCACCATCAGGGGACGATTGAATAATCGAAACGTGTGTCGAGAAATTAAAAATAACCAATATCGTGCTAATTGGTAGATCTCACTGAGTTTAGTGCTTGACTAATATTTCAATCCGATTGAATCATCTCCTGATGATGCTCAATGTTTGCGAAAAGTGTGTCAAAAAATTACAAATAATTGATTTGTTGTAAGTAAATAAGTGATTTGTCGTTTAACCTTCCAGTACTCGCGTTAAGTTTTGTAACATCAATGATCGCAGCGGATTCCTAGTCCGCCGCTAGAAAATGTCCTATTCTTGCTACGCAGTGATTAAGATAAACAATCATATAATAAAAAGACAAAATAAAATGCTAAAAAACTTCTAATACATACATTTAAGAACTACAGCAAATAACACAACTAAATAACATAAAAATAACTTGAAAGTAGTGTAAAATAGACACTGTAAAGTTTCACCATGATCTATTTCAAACCACTTTGGACAAAGTATTAGAGCATGTCCCAAACATATATAAGAGTATCAATTTTTTATTGGAACCTTCGAGGTGAAGCACTAAACTCGAAAAGATTTTCTTACATTTTTCCATTTGAATGCTTTCATATGCATCCAAAGCCATAATACCATGAATTAATTTTTGTTCTGATTCTTTTAAAAAGTTGAAGATTCTTTCAATAATTTTCTAAACTTATGTATTATGTTTTCTAATTAACTTATCTACAATGTTTTTATTATAACCGTTCACTTCGGATAGTTTCCTAATTAATTTCAATTCTTTGCTATAATTATCTTTGTTTAAAGGAAAATTGATTAATCTATTTACCATAAAATTTAAATTAGACATCTTATTTTGAAAGCTATGATTCGAATCGTTAGGAATGTATCTCGAATTGTGGTGTTTTGTCTAAAAATATCAAAATCTAACCTATTTTTATTGTTTCTACTAGCTAAAACATCCAGAAATGACAAACTATCGTTGTTTCCGAGTTCATGCGTGAATACTATGTTTTGGGATTTACTATTTAGCTTCTTCATAAAATTATCAAAGTTTTTATTTTTTGAATCAAAGATTTCAAAAACGTCATCCACATATCTTAACTATATATACCTATAGCTGAATTCATCTTTCCGCTCGATTTCAAATTTACTCATGAATAAGTTGGCTAAAAATGGTGACAGAGGATTATCCATTGCTGTTCCTTGCTTAATAATAGATTTTACGATCCATTTTAACGAATCCATTATAAAGAACAGATTGCCCACATTAAATATGGGAGAAATGAAAAATCTTGTGTTGCTCGGCTTGCAATCGAACATGACCACAATATAGATATTAGTAATTTAAGACTGGTTAAAAGTGTAAATATCGAATTATTCATCAAAGCCCAAAACTACCCCTTGGTTCACTCAACTGCCTACTAATACATGCGCTTCCAGGAAGGTATTGAGAAGCGCAACACTTGTAGGGGAGCGAGAATGGAATTGGATGGATTATCAAAACAAAACCGGGCGGAGCGACAGTCCGCGCGCGACCCCTGAAAGGTTAATGATGTTCCTTAGTATTGGATTTTCTAAAATTCTCACCACATATCCTGCCCATCTGGGTCGTCGAACAAGTCTTTGTACAATTGCTTCAAGCATGTCTCCTGCTTTATTTGTGAGGGTCCATATCGGGCAACTATAAGGACTACTGATCGAATAAGTTTTTTATAGATCCTAAATTTCATGTTCCTTTGAATAAGTTTATATCTCAGGACATAATGCAAGGAATAAGTAACATTATTACCCTTCATAATACGACATCAGATATCTCCCGTGATATTCTTTCATCAAGTTTGCATCCCAGATAAGTAAGTTCCTTCACAACTTCAATATTATCATAGCCGATTATTCAGTTCTGTTGTCTTCTTGGATCGGTTCATTTTTCCATAACATTTATTTATTCTGGATTTATTTCTACACCGGCTCTTTTGGTTTTCACCTTTATTCCATCATGTCTCTTTTAATAGTTTTTTCGATCGTATTAATATATTTAGGTCATCTACACATCCTATGATCTGTTTTCCTATATTTATCATTGTTCCATTTACATCTATGTGTGTTTGAAATATTTGTTCAATGTTATTTGAAACAGAACTGGTGCTAATTCATTTCCCTCTCGCCAACCTTCTCTGATCTCAAACTTTATCGTGGTGTGTTGTTGAATTTAATACCATAACCATTTTAAACCTTAAATAGGATATCCAACTACAAGAAAAATACATACTAGCGAGCCTAGATATCGTACCACTTAACGAAAGCACACCAATAGCCGCAGCCCTATACAAAATCACAATCGCAAATCGAAAATTTTCTATCACGCGTAGTCAAACTCTCCGAACACTGAATGAAAAATACTTATTTTGTGTTCAACCAACAGGCAAACGAATAGAACACCAATGGGTTCCACATGTTCACCAGCTATAGCCAATCTTTATATGACTTATTTCGAAAATCAATTCCTAATAATCGCAACACTAAAATCCAAAATATAGAATCGCTAAGCGAACGACATCCTTATCATATAGACGCGCAACTGAGAAGACTTAACCTACAAAAACATTTCTTAACCTTTAGGAGCTGGTTTGATCTCGTTACCAGAATTTCAAATTTACAGTAGAAATGACACAAAATGGGAATCTGCCATTTTTAAATCTTCTCCTTACTAGAAAACCGATTGGAAAGCTACTACACACCCTGTACAGGAAATCAACCCATACAGATTGATATTTAAATGTAGAACAGCACCACCGCCCAGCGCAGATCCAGTCAATCGTAAACAAACAAACTTCAAAGTCTTATCGCCTAATGGAACCAGAAACAAAACAAAAAGTATTAAACACATAATAACAGTTCTTAAATAAAATTTAAAAAGATCATCAAGAAAGCAATAAATAAGTACAGCTATAACAGAAAACGAAGAACTCAATAAAGAAAAAAAACCTTTCTTCTACACATTAAAAGAGTTATCGACAGAATAACAAACATTCTCAAGAAACACGACATCTTTTGTGAACACTTCTTTTTAAAACACAATAAAGGATATCTAATGTTCCTAAGAAACCTTATAGACAATGGCGTCTGCAGCTTGGAATATGCGGACTACGAACAACTATGCATATGATAGACAAACAGTGCGAGAACAAGACTATCAAAACGATCTGAAACAACCAACTTCAGCGTTATGTCAACATCGATTTCGAGAACACCAAACAAAGAACATCTATAAATTACTACAGAACACGTGAACTTAAAGAAGCACTAGAAATAATATAGAACGAACAACCAAATAAACAGGATGATGGTCCCCAAAAATGCGGAATATATCCAAATGCAACACTCTCTGAAGATCAGAACATCAACTAATGTGACGAGGTGCAGAATTAATAGAACATTTCGACCACTCAGAACCTGACATTTTTCGCTTTGCGTACACGAGGCAAAAAACCGCGAGACTAGAACACCCTGCGATTAAGCAATTTTGCTCATGACTTCGAAAAATAAAAATCTCTCAGAAAGTGCTGGTCTTCAGTAGTTCTTTCTCTTTTAGGTTCATATGGTCAAGGACGATAGTCAACAAAGAAGCAGAGTAATTGCTAGAACATTCAGGCAGTCGACTGAACATCAAAATAGCTGGCAGAAAGCAAAATGTGTCGAGGGAACATCCAGAAGAATTAAACAGATCCACTTTCTGAAGTTTAATGTCGGTTGAATCTCAATATAAAAAAAGAAAAAGATAGCAGAAGAAAGCAAATTAAGATGGAGTAGTCGTAGAGGTTTTTATGCCTAAATAGAAGCTAAATTATGCCTAAATAGAAGCCAATAATTATCCGTTTAGTCAAAATAATGTACTTAAATACGGGTACTTAAATAAGTACTTAAATAAATAAATACTTATTAAAAGGAAGAAGGAATTTCTAACGAAGTTAAGAGATTTTTCCTGAGGTTTTTTATAAAAATCTGTGAAAACAAAAGAGGAACCAAGCACCTATGGGTAAGTATAAAAAGATATTGAGCTAACTGGAGAAAATACAGGTTAGATAGATTAAAATCTAAATGCCCTTCCATCAGTTCAAAACTATCTATCAAGAGTGCAAAGACTTGAAAATGCAGATTGATTTTGGCGAAACCGAATCAAGAACGAAAATGTCCTTAAACGAATGGATTGACATCCGGAAGAGTAACCTGAACATTTACTCTATATCTTTTTCTTTATATTTAGAATTAGCTGAAATACAAAACACACAAATACAAGAACTGCTAATAAAATTGTTGATAAATACGTTTTGAATACTTTTTAGGAGAAAAACTATAAATATGCGAACTACGGTACTGTTGTGTAAAAAATATAGTGCAAAACTATTTTTCAGGATATGGTAAAGTAACTACAAAAAAAATAGCATTCAATACTCCACTTTATCACTAAACTCCCGATTACTAATACTGTAAGTATTAGTAAAACTTTAAACTACAGTACAAAACAGTACAACTACAGTAAAAATTCAAACATATTAATCCATTTGTGTCGTTTTGTCGAAGTTAATTCACATGATCAAAACAATTTTTGATTAAATAGAATTTAAAATCAAATGGATAAATATGCACTAATTGTAAAATAGGATAATATAATCAGATCAATAATTTTAATACACATTACCTGTAGCTCTACCCATTAGCGATTCAACATAAACTAAATTAAAATATTTTTCTCATTTCTATACCACTAATATGGAACAATTCATAAACATTGATAGATATTTAAAATACCTAAAATCCCTAAAACAGAAATTAACTGTTTACAATTGAATCAGTGAATTCAAAAACAGTACAAATCCAAAAATTTCATTTTCGAGATAATCAACAAAGAAAGTTTCAATATTGCGATATAGGAAATTCGTAAACTTGGGTGTCTTAATAACGTCAGAAAACGTTTTAGTCAGATCTCACAGATACCGTTCTATATCTACTAATGCGAAAATTCCAGCCAAAATTTTGCGAAATGAAAATAAAACGCTCTGAAGTTTTTCATATCATCCATCCAGTTTTGAATTTGTTCGTAAAACGAAGTTGCCTTGCATGGAATATATTGCAACAATTTCATCACATCAAACATGCAGCATTTCAATAAAAATAATATCCATATTACTGGTAATAAAGTGATTCATTCGCTTCAGTTGATGTTGCAACTACAAAACCTAATCAATTCGAAGATAGGATTAACAGATAAGAGAAATTAGTCGAGCAAATAGTGCAACAAATAGACAAAATGATGAATATGGTGTCTAAATTGCTTCATAAACTCAATTAACGTTCATGCGCTTAAAAATAGCCCTTTGTAATGCTAATGGCCTAGTATATTGTAATACTAATAGCCTAATATCTCGTTAACCTAGGCTCCGAAATATCAGTTTTCCTTAGAGAACATATCATTGATGTGATTTTAATCTCTGAACCGCATTATCGAAGCTATTTAAGAATTCAAAACTACATAATAATGACACCCAACATCCGGATGGTACAGCCAATGGTGGTAGTGCAATAATAATAAAAAAAAAATTAAACATCATAAAGCACTCAAGTTCCAGACAACACATGTTCAGGTAACTAATGTCGTAATCGAAAATAACTTTATCTGCGCTTTATTTTCCTCCACGTCAAAATTTGAAAGGAGAGCATTATGCTGAGTACTTTGCCACATTAGTCAGTAGATTACTGGCTGATGGGATTACAATGCCAAATACTTTAGATGGGAATCAATGTTGATAACTATTAAAGGTCGAGAGCTTATAAAATAGATCAACAAAAATAATCCAAATACTTTGTCTACTGGTAGGCTCACATACTGGCCTAGTGATAGGAATAAAGTACCGGACCCTATTGACTTCTGTGTTTCTAAAGGTGTTCCTACTAACAATTGTTGCAACAATTGCCTGATGAAAGAATGCATACTGATGTCCTACTAAAATCTCCTGAAAACATAGACAAGGCTATAGAAGAGCTAATTATTGCAATACAAAAAGCCGCCTGGGATGTAACCCCTGAAATGAGTAGTCAAATTAGGAATCCGAATTGTTCTGTATTAGCAAAACATGCAATTGCCAAAAACGAAGACTATGGAAAAGGTGGATGAAAACTAGAGCCCCAGAAGACAAGACAATACTTAACAGAGCAGTGAAAGAGGTGAAATAATTACTCTAAGGTCTTACTACTAAGGTCTTACTCCCACTAAAGCTACTGAAAACAGGATGGAACTTGGGCGAGAACAGATACTGGTAAGGCTGAAAGATAAGTCTTTTGCAAGACATCTAGCTAATGTTTTTCAGCCATTTCCAAAGGAAACTTTACGAGAAGAGGAAAAAATAACCTCATACCTTGAAACACCATTCGAAATTGCACTTCCCATTAAAGCCATAAAAATCAGTAAGGTTAAGGCTTTAATTTATAGAAACCTCAACCCAAAGAAAAGTTCAGGATTTGACCTTATAACTAGGCAAGTCGTTAAAAAAGAGTCGGCGATTATCCGTCACAGTGGAAAGTAGGACAAATCATATTGATTCCAAAACCTGATAAGCCGACGGAGGCAGCTTCATCACATAGACCCATTACACTTTCGCCTGTCTTGTCAAATCTTTTTGAGAAGTTATTCCTAAAAAAACTAAAGCCATTGCTTGACGAACTAAATTTCATTCCAGAACACCAGTTGGGATTTCGCGAAAGGCATGCAACAATCGAACAAGTGCACAGGCTAGTAAAAATTATTAATAACGCTTTTGAAGATAAAAAGTACTGTTCGGCTGCATTCTTGGATATTATACAAGCTTTCAATAGATCATGGCACTCAGGCTTACTATACAAACTTAAATCAAAATTTCGTACAACATACTAACAGGTATTGTTATCATACTTCAGATGATCATACTTCAGATCATACTTCAGATCATACTTCAGATACTACAGATACTTCGCTCTCAAATATAAAGGAGAAATAACTGACATATATCCGATAAAATCAGGACTACCTCAAGGTAGTGTCTTGGGTCCAATACTTTTTCAAACATTCACTGCTGACCTACCACGTCACATACGTCTATAGACCCAACACGTCTATAGCCACTTTTGCAGATAATACCACGATTATGGCAATAAGGAGGGTACCAAGATATAGATCTGAGAAACTTCAGGAAACTCTTGATAAAATAAAAGAATGGGTAAAAAAATGGCGCCAAAAAATCAGCGAGGCAAAATCTCAGCAAGTCACTTTCACCTTAAGGAAGAAATCATGCCCGAGTGTAACAGTGTAATCATGCCCGAATGTAACAACTCCCCCAGGCAAATTGTGTAAAATATCTTGGTATGAGACTTGACCGAAGACTAAACTGGAAACAACATATTTTTATAAAAAGGAAGCAAATTTGCTTAAAATTATCCAAACTCTATTGGTTAATAGGTATAAAATCCAAACTATCGTTGGCTAACAAGTTAACCATCTACAAAGTGATCCTCAAATCCGTATGGAGTTACGACAAACAACTGTGGACTACTGCGGGTGTATCCAATATAGAAATACTTCAAATGTTCCAATCCAAAACACTGCTCCTTGCTTCGTGACAAATAAAAGTTTATACCTTGATCTAAAAATAAAGTATCCGCTAGAAGAAAAGTGCGCGAGTGCAAAGTATCTATCGGGACTTGAAGTGCACCCCAACTCCCCTGCTATCAGCTTCTTAGATAATAGCCAAAATACGCTGAAACTCAAACGCTGTGATCCTTTAGAGATAAAGTATATAATTTAAGATGTGTAATATTAGGGCTTTAATGTAAGCGCTCTAACCCATGTTGCTTGGTAACTCGCTGCCTTGCCCTAATTGTTGTAATAGTTGCTTATTACCTTTTGGTAGATTGCAAATATATAGGAGATTAAAAAAAAATTATCACACCAGTAGTTTAGTTTTCATCAATTGCTACAGGCTTTGAGTAGGCTTTGTTGGCAGGAAGTCTTTGGTTAGCTTTAGGTTTAACTAGCTTAAAAGTTGAATTTGCTAAACCATCAATATACTCGTAGGTTTTTACATACCCAGAAAGAAGTCCATGGTAGACAAACATTCTGTAGCTGGACACCGCAAACGTTTCTTCATTCCCACATTGTTTATGGGTTTTGAAGTTTTTTGTTTTTGTTTTAGATGGCCACCAATCTTTGAAGTTTATAATACCCTGATGTGTTATAATTTTTACGGTAAAGGGCCATATCGTATTTTTTCTACTTTCTTAAATATTTTTTTCGTACTCCAAGGGTAGGTTAACTCAATTACATCTTCTTGTTACTCTTTTTATGATACCAAAATCGTAATCACATGAGTGACCGCGTATTCGGAAGTAGTGGTAGATCTTGTCAAATCTTTTGGTTGCATGAAGGCCCATTAAAAATATTACCATTGTATCATTCCCATTTTGACCGGAGCATGAATCAGAAAGGTTTAGCTCTTTAACCTCAGATGAGATTTTTGTTTCTCTATAATCGTAGATGAACCTACACACCACATTTGGTCCTTTATGAGCCTCCCCTTCAAAGTATATGTAACAGTGTTCAGGTTATGAATGTCAAATAGATTCACCTATAGTTGTCTGTAGTAAAAGGCTTGTTGTACCGGAATGTGTGGTAAAAGCAAATTCTGCATTTAGTCGATACATGTTGCTGCCACTTCTCGTTTTCTCCACATAGCTTAGTAACATCTTAGTAGTCATTGTATATATCATTAGGGTTTTTTTCTCTTAATTTTGTCCCAAGATTTTTACAAGTTGAGCAAACGTCAACCTGAGGTCGTCCAAATTTTGTAGTATAATTTTTTTTTAAATGTTTCTGATAGAATTCATATTCAATAACTACTTCCTCATCATGATTTTTTTTAATGAAAAATATGCGTATGCATAAAGAATCTTAACATTCAATGTACTTGAAAGATATTTTACTCTTTTAATATTATAGTGTGCGATTCGTACTCGAAATGACTCAATGTGTTCCTTTATTTTAATCCGTTTATCATCATCAACAGCTCGATACTGATTATTATGTTTTTCCTTCAAATATTTAGGAGATTTTACAGACAACAGAAAAGTAGTCGTCAGTCGTTGTACCTGAATGTGAATAATGCTGAGTAAACTCGTGTAAGCTACTTTGCAAACAGAAACCCTATCACTTCCTTTAATGGCAAAATACAAAAAATACTCGGCATTATATTCGAACTATTACTCTCTTGCCGATTTGAACGAGGTTTACGTATTTGCACTTAGTTTGTATCAATCATATCAGGTAGTCGTCTTTTCCGTTTTTTGGTTTAGAAAAAGACCAGATTGTACAGTGAAATATATTCAAAATATGGATTCATTGCCTTAGATGACAAATCTCAATATGTTGTTTATTTTCAAGTTCTGTCCGCCGAAAGCATAAAGCCCTCAAAATTGGTCCAGCATCTAAAAACAAAACACCCGTCCTTACAAAACAAACCATTAGAATTTTTCGACCGTAAATCATTTGTCTTGAAAGATGAACAAATTGCCATCAACAAATTCAAGCCGTAATAAGATCGCAGCACTTCAAGCATCTTATTTAGTAGCATTAAGAGTGGCCAGGGAGTCTAAGCCCCACACTATTGCCGAAAACCTCATTTACCCGCTGCCACTGATATAGTCAATGTGATAAGTCCAGAAGAAGCAAGAAAGTTTAAAACTATCCCACTTTCAAATGATACAATATCGACACGTTAAACTTGAAGAGATTTACTACTAAACACCAACTAGCTTTTTTTTTAACTCCTCGACGCACGTTTTGCTAACCATGTTAGCATCATCAGGATATGATTTAATTTCCTCTCCTGAATCAGATTAAATCATCTCCCGATGATGCTAACATGGTTAGCAAAACGTGCGTCGAGCAGTTAAAAAAAAACTGATTTGGTGTTTAGTGGTAAATCTCTTTAAGTTTAGTGTTTCACACCAAAGGTTCTAATAGAAGCATTGATCGAGACGCATTAATGAAATATCGAATGGCGTTCACGATTAAATAATTGAATAGGTCAAATTAAGTGAATCTTTTGCTATTCAGTTCGACGAGTAAACAGACGTGTCAATTAATGAAAATATGCTATTTTGCAAATCAATGTGTTTTTAGTGATGCAAAACAAAACGAAAACTTGAAATTTAATAAATGCATGGTGGTATGTACTGATGGCCCGAAAAGGATAACGGGGAAGGACAGCGGTGTAATAGTAAAATTAAAAGACGTTATGCCACATATGGAATGGACTTACTGCTTTCTTCACAGAAATGCACTTGCTACAACAAAGACGCCAGATAATTTACAAAATATCCTGTCAGAAGCCATAAAAATTGTTATTAAAAGCCGTTCATTACAGACCAAGTTGTTTTTTATATTGTTCGAAGAAATGGGAGCCAAATACGAGGATTTTTGCGAGACGAATTAAAAATCATTTTTACAGATAAAAATAGCTCATTTTTAGATTTTTTACAAGATGGAGAAACTTTGTTATTGTTGGCTTACTTCAGCAATGTATTATCACAATTGAATGACTTGTTTACAATGCCTTGTTTACTTGTTGACAAGTTTACAAGGCGGTAAAAAATTTACTAATGACAGATAAAGTCAATGCCTTCATCAAGAAGCTTGATATATGGATTATATGCCTTGTAAAACGCAAATTTGGTGCATTCACTTTTACATAGGATTTTATTTCCAAAAATATGAATTTAGAAAATTTTATTATTGATCGCATGTTGGAGAGCATGAAAACGCATTACGCGAATTGAAAATTCAGTTACTGGAATTTTTTTCAGATAGCAACGATGATTTGTCGAAAAATGAGTTCTCAGCCCGTTTGATGAAAATGTTACTATGGCAGCTGCTGAATTACCTATTGAGATTCATAACCAACTTATTGAAATATAGGCAGACAAAACTCTACAAATAGAATTTTTAACTCAAGCTTTAGATATGTTTTGGCTGGCACGACTATGTGAATGCGAAAGTCTAGTAACGGAAGCTTTGAAAACATTAATCCCCTTCGCTACTTCTTACTTATGCGAAAAAAATTTCTCGTCTATGGTGGCTTTAAAAACTAAATATATAAATCATCTATTATCACTGGAACATAATTTGCTCATGTGTGTTTGCAATGATGTTCCACTTATAGAAAAACTTTTAAGTAAAAAAAAAATAATCAATCAATCAATCAACAATTTTGACTCTTATTTTATTTCAATTTGTTTTATAATGTTCTTATTAGCTGGTAATATTTAATTTTCTAACACTTGTTTTTAATTTAAAAATACTGTAATAAAATAATGTTTCGCGATCCCCGTAGGGGTTGCAACCCCCAGGTTGAAAAACGATGAACTAGAGTATAATTACCGCCAACTAATATGCCGTCCTAGATGGCTATTGTAGGCAATGGCTGGATACCCAGGAATAATTCTTCAATCGTTTCTCCTTACTGCATCATTTTCAAGTTATTTAGGACGCCTTCCATGTAGCATCTGTTGTTTCAATTCTCGGATATACATCTTCAGGGTTATACTATCAATACAGATTTTTTTGAATGCAAACACTGAACCTTTCTTTAGGACAAATGTGCCAACCTGTCCAATTCATGAAAGTACGCGTATTAGGTGAAAGTATTCAGTAATTTAGACATCAAATGTAAGACTAAAGTAAACCAAATTGATAACAGAAAATTTCTTTAAAATGTCTATCTATCGACATTTTCAGTTCCAGTGCGTTCTTGTTTAACAAAAAGATTTGTTTTCTTTTACGGTTTAAGTACCTTAGTAGTAGTAGTGTACTAATCATTTTCACTCTTGGTTTAGGATATTTTTGAATATTGCAGACCTATGATCAGAGGTTAGATCAATAGCATAACGTAATTTGAACCATTTTCCATCCATTTCTCCATTTTCGCTTTTTAAGTTGAAGAAAGCTCGCTTTAAAACTTCACCTGAATCACATATCGTTTCAACAAATCCATTCTAATCCCCCTTATTCTGAAATAGTGTCTTTAAATGGCCCCGTGTCTTGCTCGTCAGGCCATACTGTGATTGAGTCATTCTTCTCCAAGTTGTATCTGGATAGTATTTGAGTCTTTGTCCTTTTACATTGTAATTTAGGCTTTTTCTGGCAATATCAGAGTTATTTCTACAGAGTGAGACCTATGTGACCTATCTATATCGATTTTATGCCGTTTATTGTCACTGCGATTTGTTCCGATGATATACCAAGACAGTATTTGAAATTATGTTGGACCAGCGAACTTTCATAATCCATAGCCATTTATTAACGGATATTTTCCAGGTAGATACTTTAGTGAATTGTTGTTAATATGAGTATTATATCGTCAAATTTTAGTGAAATGTTTATAATCCTTAGGGCCTAGACAAACCAGTTTCACTCTTCAAAAAATATTACACGATTATAATATTTATAAATAATTCCAGTGATTTTTCAGATGCCTGGGTACAACTTTATGAAAGGACATAGAAATCTAATCATTTAGTCAACAGCAAATGTAAGAAAAAAACAAACGGATTAAACCTTGATGTAAATTAGAGTCTGTAAACCAAGCTGCACCAAAACAAAATTACATTTTCTCATCGAAGATTCATTGCCCGTCATAAATCATGGCGGCTGTGCTCGAAATTATTTTACTCCCGTATTTTCCTTTCTTTATTTTTTCGTTTTCCAAATACGCAACTTTTTTCGGGAAAACGTGAGTTTTCCATACAAAAATATCTGTTTTGTAATCTTATAAAGAAACCATGATGAATGGAGAAGAAATATTTTGATGTAATAATATCTGAAAACTTTTTTAAAAGGAAAAAAGTGAGAAGAGTAAATAAAATTTGATATATATTATTATTATTATTTCTTTTTACCATCGGTCTTCGATTGGGATAATTTCAGGTATATATTTCACTATAAAAGATTTAATCAAAAATGTTACTTTTTTAATTATCAACTTTTCTTCAGCTGTTTCATTTCTGGATGTTATAGAATATATAAATTTGTTTTCCAAATATACCACTTTAAAAATGTTAGAAAATCACTTTGGCAGTTGATACGAGGGTTATATGATAAGTACCTGGCCTTGACAAGAAAAAACATTTTTATGTGTATAATTTATTTTATTTTTCAACGTAATCACCTTTCAGTTCGGTCCACTTAGTCCAACGTTTTCCTATCTTTTCTATCCCCTCTAAAAATATGATTGCTCCAGGCCTTCAAAATAAGTGCTCGTTGACTGCTCGTGACTATTATTTGGTCTCCGGTGTATTGTGATGAATCCATAGTTCGTCAACAATTATAAACCGATGCCAAAAATCATTCCGATTGCCTTTTAAACTCGCTAAGTATTCTTTTGAAGTTGAAATACGTGCGTATTTATTGTCAATTGTGAGCAATCACAGCACCCATCTTGCGGAAATCTTTTTCATATCCAAATGAGGTATTAAAATATTCTGGACTCATTTGCATTACGCACTTTCACTCTCCGATCGTTCCACGATATCGTGGAACCAATCATTTCCGAAGTGGTAAGCTCATTTGGACGACCTCGACGATCTTCATTAAAAATGCTTGTATGGCCACGTTTGAATTCAGCTGTCTAATATTTTATTGTTGATAACGAAGGTGTAGAGAACCCATAACCTTCGCTGAGCTCCGTTTTAATAAAGTATTTTATCATTGCTCAATATTGAATTTAGTCCATGCTTGTATTATCACAAAAGTTGTTTTATTTAAAGGGCTACCATTCACAAACTAAGCCAAGCAGCGACTTGACAGTTTGACAGTATTGTTGTGAAAGCTTATATTTACGAAAAATATTTTAATAACGAAAAACTTTTTAAATACTAGCAGGGCCATCTCTGGCCTAGGCCAAGTACTTATCACTCAGCCCTCGTACATAATATTGCAACTATTTTATCGGGTTGTCCAGAATGTCGTATGGATTTTCCATTAATTGCTCTTTTAACGTTTGTAAACAAAAATCTGCTTTAAACTCAAAAAGCTGTTCAAATATTAATTTATACTAGATTTTACTTAAATCATATGTGTTTTGAATGTTATCCCAATGACAAAATAAATTTCAAAATATGTTGGAATATTTTCCATTAGTATTTTAAAGCTTGTAAACAAAAATCCATATTGAATTAGTAATCATATTAAATGCAATGCAATGCAATGTTCACATCCAGATTCCCTTAGATATGGCTTCATTTAGTAAAGTTAGCTCAAATTAAAAATGTTGGTCGATAACTTACATTTGTACCACATTATAATTTATATTTCAAAAAAGTTAATAGCGCTGTCCAAATAAAAAACACCATAATAAAATAGACGATAATGACACGATTGTGCCATTTACGGATAAGCTTATGTTGGAGAGACCATGATGCAAAAGTAGTTTAGTCGATACAACGGCGAAGTTTTTGGCCTGGAAGACGGACAACGCTCTGATCGTTCTTCAAATACTCATGTCTAGGAAATAAAGTCCATAATAACTGACGATCCACGCAAGATTTCAGATAAGTTAAATACTGGCAAATGAACGGTTTTTTGATCATCTGAAAAAAATGGGTATGTATACGATACGATGTATGGGTCGCTCATGAACTTGAGCGAAATCTGCTGGACAGAATCTCATCGTGCGATCTTTTGCAGAAAAAAAATCTGACGCTCCATTTCTGAAGCAGATGGTAACTGGTGATGAAAAGTTGATTGTGTACAACAATGTGCAACAAAAAAAGTATGGAGGTTGCCAGCGACAGCGGCTTTGAGTGCGGCGATAGAGGGCCTTTATCCGAAAAAAAAATATACTTTATATGTTGTGGGATTGGAAGGGACCCATACACTTTGGAATTCCCCTCTGTAACCAAAACATCAATACCGACCTCTACTGTTCACAATTAGATGGGCTGAAGGCAGAAACAGAAGAAAATCGACCAGAAGTAGTAAACAGGAAATGCGTCGTCTTGCATCATGATAATGTATGATCAAACGTTTCAATCAGAACCCGGCAAAAATGGTTGAGTTTCAATTGAAATGACACCAGACAACACACTTTCGGTCTACCATCTATTCCGCTTCCTCCAAAATTATTTAAATGGGTAATCTTTGAAAATGGAAGAAGAGTGGAAAAACAACCTGTTGACATTTTTTGACCTACCACTACCACTACCTTTATACCTACCGCTACCTTTATAAAAAGTTTTAAAAATTAATGATAATGGACTAAATAAATGTTTGCATAAACTATTTGCCTTTCTCTTTCTTTTAAAAAAATCCCTACTAACTTTCCGGACAACCCGATATGTAATGTTGGGCTGTAAAGGACTGTAAGTACTCTAAAGGACTGTTGGACTGGAAGTAAAAAATAATTTTGAAATTAAACCAGTTTATCGATTCCTCAGTTTTAGCTGTTCACTGCCCTGCTCTAAATTATCTTCCTTATACTCTAATTTATGTGTTTTATTGCTAATTATAATCGATGTGTTTACTGATATCGTCAATATATTTTTAGCTTTTCTGGAAAAAGCTTTTTATTGGGCTGATCGTGTTCTTTCTATGACTACTTCGAATTATATCTAATTAATCCAATTGGTTCTTATTATTATATACCCCCCTTTCCAGTTTAATCTATTAATTTTTAGTTTAATCGTAGCGATATCATGGTTTTTTTTTGGTTTTTTTTATATACAACTTAAATTATACATCGGTTCATTTATTTTTACACTTTTCTGATTTTTTGAAATGCATATTTTGTGGAAATACATTAAGCCCGTATGGCTACTAATAACCCTAAAACTAATTAACATGCACTTGGGTTTACAAATACAAATAACGGGTTGCGTAAGACAGTGGCATATTTTTTAAATAACGACAACTTCGTTAATTTTCGATATGAAAGAAAATATTAACATGAAAACGAGATTTAATAACTGCAGTTTTAATAGGCATACATTGATTATTAAATATCGGAAGATTATATCCGAAACAATGTCATCATTTTTATTGTACGCATTTTCGTAGTGCCTCTTCAAAGTTCTGCATCGCGCTTTACTTAGCTTCGTTTAATTCATCTACTATACAAAAAAGCGACTATTCGCGAATAAATTGCAACTTCTTTTCAAATTACAACTTTTCTATAATTACCTAATTAATGTATACCCATCACAACAGTATTCATTACAGATTGTGTTGGTTTTAATATATTTTTTATAAAATTAAAAGTGGAGATATTTAAAGTTATTTGAAAAATATGCGATCTTTTTTGACATTCTTTAAATAGTGGTTAACTGTTTTAATCTTTCCTTGATAAATTTTATTTTTCTTTGTTGAATCTGTCAAACACTTCGTAGCATCAGCGATTATTAAGTAAGTTTTAACTAACTATAAGTAACGTTAAAGTAACGATTGAGTAAGCATTTTTCTTCTCAATTCATTGCCACAGGTATTGTTCTAAATTGCTTATTGCTTAATGTTCAAACTTTGATAATACTAGATTAATAATGTTGTTAGTATACATTGGTTCTGCAATATATTGTATATGACAGCGATTTCCAAACTGGGGGGTTTCCGCATCCCCCAATTTAGAAAGTAGTGTAAACGTGTAAAACGAGGCTTGAAAAGTATATATATATATATATATATATATATATATATATATATATATATATATATATATAGATATATATATATATATACAGGGTATATATTTGAGATGGGTGTAAAAGGAATTTTTTTATATTTTTGGATTTAGGAAGAAAAGTTCTGCTTTTTGAAAAAATATCATTGGAATTATAAAAATTAAAATAGCATGTATAGGGTAATCAAAAATTCCAATCCAATGAGACAGCAGTAGCTGAGTGTCATCACACACCCAACCGTTGGGTTCCCCAATCTCATGTGGAACACACAACAACCGACGTCTCCGCCTAAATGAACACTTTTGTTGGTTGCTTGACCGGGAAGACTTCTTCCCGGACGCAGTCCAAGAAAATCTAGCAGTACATATATACGCCATCCGACGGGAGGTCGGCGAAAACATGGGTTGTTGGCTGTGGATAGGGTCTCCCTATTCTTGATGGTATGGTATATGTCGGCGCCCTGAAGAGTCTGAACCTCGAGAGACGAAACATATGTCACCCAGTTGAAGGGATAGGTGGGGCTCCTTCCCGGTCAGGCAACCAACAAAGTGTTCATTTAGGCGGAGACGCAGGTTGTTGTGTGTACCACATGAGATTGTGGAACCCAACGGTTGGGTATGTGATGACACGCAGCTACTAATGTCTCATTCAACGCAGTCCAAGAAAATCTAACAGTACATATATACGCCATCCGACAACGTCAACAAATTTGAGAAATTTTATATCTTACGATGTGTCATCTAGAGACCCGGCAATTTAATACAGAAATGCAGACTTTTGCAGTAAAATTATATCTTCCAACGAAGCTCATCAAACCTCACAGGTTATGTGGACAAACAAAATTGTAGAATTTAGAGAAGTAAAATCCTCGAGTGATTGCAAAATAATCTTCGAGCCTCTTCGAGTAATAGTGTGGGGTGCATTGTGGGTTAATAGCGAATGCTAACGCAATGGGTTAAGAAACTTTTTATAACTTCTATGGGATAATATGCACCTTAACAGTATGTTCTTTCAACAAGCTAGCTTAACCTGTCATATGGCAGGAGAAAGTTTTGATTTGTTACGGTTTTCCTGGCCGTGTCATTTCTCAAAATAGAAATATTCAGCGGCCTGCAAGATCATGCGATCTATCCTCCCTCGATTTTTTTCTTTGGAGCTTCCTTAAGGACAAAGTATATTCTAACAATCCGCAGATGATAAATGGCCTGCAGCAAACATCTGCAACAAACGCCAAGAAACTGAACCGTAATTGTGCCAAATTATAATTGACAATTTTACGCAAAGAATGGCCATCTATAGAAACAATCGAGGGAGATATTTGGAGAATACATTTTAAAACACAACTGCCATGTCTCTAATTTTTGATAAAATTGTTGGTTTTATAAAAAAGAAAATGGGGCACTCTCTATAAGCAATAAAAATTAAAAAAAAAACTATTGATAGAGTTGTAATAGCAGAAGTAGTGAATATACAAAACAACAAAAATCAAATCAAAACTTATTTGACGGGATAATCGCGAAACACTAGAGTAAAAGGAAGCGTAATCCACATTCGGGGATTCATGCCATTGTGCCTTTGATTCGGATCGAATATTTCACGTTCCATTAAGTTTTGGGTTTCAATAATGAATAAAGATATTTCTGAAAGGAACATATCCTAAACAGCTCCGAATATTAGAAAAGTAATATTAAATTTTATATAAATTTATTGGAGATAAATTTAAAGTATCAAATTTCATTCAATGAACAAAATTTTATCGAACTAAAATTTCTGGAAACGCATCATCTAAATAACACACTTACTTCACGTTACTTTACTTCAAATATCTATTGCAAGAGAGTACGAATCTGAGAATATATTTATTGTATAGCATGTTTTAAACAGAAAAACTGAACACTGAAACCCCTTTTATTTATTACCCCTTGCGTTTCTGTATAGGATTGAAAAAATGTACTAAAATTAACGATTAAAAAAATAATAACGAAAATTTCAAATTGAGTAGTTTTTTAATTCTTGAATAAAACACAGAGGGTGTTGTGGATTTGTCTAGGTCTAGTCTCATTTCAGAAGTGCAATGTATGACATTTATAAAAATGGAGTCGTGCACAATACAACAACGCGTTAAAATTGTTGGATTATTTTATGAAAATTGGCGTTCAGTGAAAAATATTTTTAGAAAATTACGTGATATTTACGGTTTGAGCAAGGGCCCATCTGAAAGCAAATTGTTCATAAATTTAAAGGAAACTGGTTCGGTGGAACATAAAGTAAAGTTTTTGGGTTAGAGGCGCATCAGCAACTGAGAAGGCTATTTAGCGACTGGACCTACACGGCCATAGGCCTCTCGGGCTATCAACCCTTGGTTTTGTGCTTAACCGAAAGTATCTCGAAAAGCCTACCGACTGGCGAGTGACCAACTTAGTAAACCTCTCAGAAGGCATCCGGTCTTACCCAGCCTCGAACTGGCGTGACTGGGGGATGATTCCTTGTCAGATTTTACACTCTTACCTAGAAATATTCACAAGAATTTTAGAAAAACTTTTTTTGCCTAGTACAGGATTCGAACCCGCTCCATATTAACTGCCGTAACGTAAGGCGTGACGCCTTAGACACCAGAGCTAATGTGGCTCCAGAACATAAAAGAAGAGCAATATATAGTCATAGTGATCGTTCACAAGAGCCTATTGATTTGGTACGCGAAAGTGTTGCTGAAGACCAATAAATTTTCATTAGTCGACGTTCACAACAATTCGAACTCATTGAATCCACAACATGGCGTATTTTACGAAAGGATTTAGCTCTGAATGCATATAAGGTTCAAATAATACAGGAATTAAAACCACGGGATCATTCAAAACGTCAATCAAAAGAACAAACAGATGATTTTTTCAAAAAAGCATATTTTTAAATGAAGCACATTTTGAAACTGGTGGTCATGTTAATAAATAATTGCCGCATTATGCGGGGTAAAGAAAATCCACGATTCATCAGAAATCTTTACATCCTAAACAAGTCACTGTTTGGTGTGCATTATGGCCAGGAGGTGTAATTGCTGCTAGTGAAGGTGTAACTACGAGTGGTGTTCGATATCGTGCGATGATAACTGGATTTTTGTGGACTGAATTGAACAATATTGATCTAGAGGATATGTGGTTCCAGCAGGATGACACTACACCTCACTTTTCTAATGAAATAATTGATTTATTAACAGAAAAATTTCATGGACGAGCTATTGCAGAAACGATTATGTTAATTGACTACCTGAAAAGCCAGATCTATAAGAACAATCCGTAATCGATTCCTGAACTAAAGGATAAAATTATTCGAGTCATTAGTGAGAGAGAGCCACGGTTATGCCAAAATGCCATTCAAAATTTTGACAAAAGAGTTGGCAGAACTATCAAGCTGCAAGAGTGTCTAAATGTCATACACAATGCTTCAATTATCAATAAAAATCAAAGCAATTTAATCAATAATTTAAAAAAACCTCTCAATTTGAAAGACCGTTTATATCATATTGTGGGGCATTTCTCGTGTGTTACTAGGCTAAGCAGTACTGAGACTATATTATGATTATGTTAAAAGGTAGTTATCCGAATTTGAAGAGTCGAGAAAAAAAATCCATTTTTTTAAGTTTTTGTGAACTATCAAAATTAATGGGCATTACTGATTTTACCACTAAGGGGAAACGGATAAGATGGTTTTAGGATCACAGTTAAGTATGAACAGTAAATGTTGGTCATTCTAGAAGTATTCAATGACATGACGAACGTTATGTTAGACTTCTGGCTGTACGAAATCGTCACAAAAATATCAAACAACCCGCGATGCTCTTATTGCAGCTACAGACTTGGCTATTCCCTGGATTACTGTTAAGCGACATTTACATGCGATGTATATCATTTTTATTGAGTGCCTGATCCTACAGTTTATCACAAAACACATCGCTTGGAATGGTGTCGAGCTAGAATTGAATGGAACTTGATATGTACTCCATTAGCTGTAGTAAAAAATCAAGATATTATTTTTATGGTCATGATAGACGTATAAGGATCAGATGCTTTCGGTGTCGAAAATAAATTTCATATTTGAAACTTTGGTACAGAACTATCTCTATACGCCAGATAACAAACAGTTCATTAAATAGTGTAGCTTTAAGACAACTTTGTGATTGCGATACTAAACTAACCTGCGAAATGTACATATTTATAGTCTATAGAATATATATGGAACGGCATTGACCGAACTCTTGAGCGACTGCTCTAACTTCTAGCATCTTTAAATGAATTTGAAGCATGTATTTAACATGCCTGAGACAAATTTCCAAAAGAAAACATAGATCATTTTATTCGGCCCCGCTCACATAGTTACAAAGTGTTATAAAAACAGAGGTAGACTCATATTACTTTATATATATATATATATATATATATATATATATATATATATATATATATATATATATATATATATATATATATATATATATATATCAAGTATAATGAAAAGCTGTTTATTTTTTTGTCATTATTGTTAATACAACACCATCATTGCGTTCACATAAATTAGAGATTTAATCCAGACATTTTTTGTTTTGAAGTATATTGTCATCTATACAAGAAAAACCGAGCACTGGTGAAAATTGAATATCGAATATTCGATGAGTTTTACGTCAATAAAGGAATCAGACAGGGATACATCCTGTCGCCATTCAATTTAATATTTATGGTAAATATATAATATCTAGCTCTCTCGAGAATTGGATGGGTGGTGTCAGTATTGGCGGCATTAAGATAACGACCTTAAGATACGCCAATGACACAACACTTCTTACTAGGACGGTCGAACAATTGACCTTAATTATCAAAAAGATATAGAATGAAAACCATTTTTGCGGACTAGAAATAAACAAGGAGAAAAAAATGATTATCGACCGTCAGAACAATAATAATTTAGTTTTTTCTTTTTTTGGGGTTTTCCCCACCATCTAAAACTAATTTAAATAATTAAACTAAATAAATTTGCCTAACAAACAAAATTTTAAAAAATATAAAAATGTTCTAAAATAAATTCAAACTTTTGAACGTTAGCGTTTCGGGAAGTATTCTCCTCCCGTTTTCAAAACGAATCTAAAAAATAAATTATATTAATTTCTATATATAATGCAAATATAGGAAGTAAATATATTTTTTGTGTATGTCAACGATACTTACATTGACAATTAGTTTTTAATGACAGTGATATACTACCAAATAAAATATATAGGTGAGGTTTACTGTGTGATTGTTTACTGTACTGATTGTGTATTGAAATACTTAAATGTTTTTAATCGTATTCTTTAGAATCGGGAACCATATATATATATGGTTCCCGATTATTAATATATATTTAATATTTAATCCCGATATTTAATATATATATATATATATATATATATATATATATATATATATATATATATATATATATATATATATATATATATATATATATATTAAAAAGGCATACAGGAGAAAATGACCAAGTGGGCTTGAATAATTTCTCCTGTTATCGCTTCTAATATTTTTGTATATGGCCAAATCAGGATAGCCATGGATCGTTCAACAGATCAAGTCAACAGTTTCAGTTCGACGTTTAAATTGTGAACATTATTATTCAGTTGCAAGTGTAAATACTAAAAATTTTCAAATTAAAAGAACTATAAACTTCTTTATTGTTTGTAATAATAAATTTGGAAATTATTTTACTTTCAATTATTTTATATTATATTTTAATTTATAATTATTATATTATTATATTTAGTAATATCTTGGTTAATTTTTAGTCTTGTTGGCTAGTATGTTCAAATGATTACAACATTGTATATGAAATTATTCAAGATCTTATGGACATCTCAGATGGTACAGATTCGGATTCCAATTACATACCTCCTTCTTGTGAAAGACACATTGATCCTAAAATAAATGCTGGGCAGGTTAAATAAAAACGAAGCTGGAGTACTAAAGATCCTCAAGGAACAAAGTGCGACAAAGATAAGTTACTTAAAAAATCATGTTTACCGTACATTAACAGCAAAGGTAAGCAAATGCTCGCCAAATCCCCAAAAAATGTAAACCGTAATACTTAGCGGTTATAAGTACACACAATATTTTTTAGAAAGTCAATGACAAGCTTTCTGTACAGAGTTCAACAAGTCATCGTACGATAGGCAAAAGGAAACCATTTGCTAAAAAATGGACAGAAAAAATGGTTTGAAATTTTTTTGTTAAAAGACCCTTTTGATAACCCATGGGGCTATAGACTCGGCACTAACAAATAAAAGTGAAAGTGGAGAAATTCATATAAAAGATCGAAGAGGTAAATATTTCCCAGCAAAGAAGACAATATACACCATAGACAGACCAGATTAAAGACTAACTGGTACATCTCTCCAATGTGCAACCAAGGAAGCCAGAAATAGAGAATGCGAACGGAATAAATTTCCATCGGTCATGACTCTTCTGTAAAGAAGAATACGAAAAAAAAGAGAAATTTGATGCTAAATATAAATTGCTAGATGAAAAACCTCATACTGTTCATTCGAAATTATTTATAAATACTCAAAATTGCATAAATTCCTGACTTTTTTCATAAATGAATTCTATCAATAAACCAGTCACGAAATTTTGTATATAATTCTTTAACAATAAAATTAATTATACTGAATTTACAAATAAATACCTACCTCCAATATGCTTTCCGGATTAAAAATAGTTATTTTCGATACTCAATATTACCAGAAAATACATTCAGTTTTAATATTTATAATATATAAAATAAAATATGTTTTTACACTGCTTTTAATATTTTAATATACCTAAATGTAAACAGGTATTAAAAAGAAAAGTCGTAGATTTTATTGCAAATAGAAATATCGCATCTACTGATAAAACTGTGATAGCGGACAATGTTCTGGTTCAAAGCGATAAAATGAAATTAAAGCATATCTGGCTGGAACATCGGAAACAACAAAACAAAAGGAAAGAATGTGTTATTTACATGCGAACCTTTACGCGATTGAGTTTTCTGTATCAGTTAGAAAGAATAACTCTACGTTTCATTATTTTATATACGTTAATTAATAAATTCATTTCAAAGAAGCTTTTTTTTAGAAGATTCTAAAAAGTTGAAAAATTAAAAATAAAAATTAACTGAAAAAACAGATCACAGACAAATCAGGCATTCTACTTTGTGATTAAATTTTAAATTAGAAATATATTATATCGTTCAAGCTACACAATGTAAAATATGGCATTTTAAACCTAGATATAAAAAATATGAATGAAAAAATGAAACATTTTGGATAAATACTTCATATATATATGCCGACCGCGGTGGTGTGGTGGGTTAGTCGCCCGCCTGGCAATCCAATGGTCCCGGGTTCAAATCCTGGTGCGAGCATGGATGTTTGTGTGCGTATTTGTATGTGTTTGTCGGTGTTGGTAAGTCACTAAATAACGCCTTTGAGCGTTGACGTGAATTAAATTAAAAAAAAAAAAAATATATATATATATATATATATATATATATATATATATATATATATATATATATATATATATATATATATATATATATATATATATATATGTATATATATATATATTTATATATATATATATATATATATATATATATATATATATATATATATATATATATATATATATATATATATGCGCTTAAGACACTCTGTTTGCATCTAAACTAATTCCGACGTGTTGACTATATAATAATAATAGTACCATAATAATATAAATAACTTTACAATAAAATGTATTCAAGAGGAAACGCGCCGATTCAACATGCAGCTAATGCAAAAAACTTTGGAAGAAAACAGGGGGATTAACAAAGCTAAACCGAAGCTGAGAAAGAAAAGAAGACGTGCCCCACTAGTGGGACTAGTTGAGCATGAGGTTGGGGCTAGTTGAGCAATGGCTAAAATGGACTTGATGACTATATATTATGATTTGAATACAAAATAATTGTAATCAACAAGCAATTATTCATTTGTTATGATTATGACATACTCATATTGTTATTATATCTCTGGAAAATAATTATCATACAAAATTAAATCTTTCCAATCTTTGGATTATTATTACACTTTTTATTTATTTAAAATTATATATTTAAGAATAATTTTAATGCAAATAAATATTAAATAAAAGTAGTAACTAATTATGAGACCAAGAATATTGCTTGATGATAAATAATCCCAAATTATTAGTCATCTTTGTCTCTATCACAATGAATAAAAACATATCTCTTTAAAGTCATCCTGTTAATGTTAAATTGTTTGGCTGCAGCATTTACACTATTTTTTTCCTCTACAGCTTTTGCTGCATCACTCAATGGTTGACTAGTAGTTAAACCTTTTGAGATCTTTCTTTTATATGTACGTATCCTAAAATGTAATAATAATCATTAATACAATTATCAATATAAGTAATTTTAATTAGCAAACTTTGTGTAAAATTATAATTAATATTAATATAATAAAGAAAAATTTCATTTTCTACAATGAACATCTTGTGGGGCTAGTTGAGCAAGCATTGAACGCGCGTTGCTCAATTAGCCTCAGGGTTGAGACAACAAAATAAAAATTTTAAAAGTTATAAAAAATCATAAGAGAGAAAAAAACAAATAACCATCTATAATCGAAAAAGCAATAATTAAGTAATCTTTAAATACTTACGTGGTCCTTATTAAGTGTTTTTATACGAGTATGGTAGAAAAATTATGATGACCTGTAATATTTTTTAGGCCGAAAGAAAAACAAAGCGTTCTCTTATTTTATCGGAGCACCGGACATCAATTGACAGTCGCGCTATGTATTTCCCTCCCATAACCCTTTCTTTTCCCCATTAAATAAAAAAGAAAACCAGGGAACAATTATTGACATTGCCATACCACTGTCTGACAATATACATAAAACGGAGGTGGAAAAAGTTTTTAAGTATGAGAATCTTTCTTATGAATTGAAGAACATCTGGTAACTTGAAAAAGTCAATATCGAACCTGTTGTAATTTCCGTAGAGGGATTGGTGAGCCACAGGTTCTCCAAAAGTTTAACAAATTGCGGACTAAATAGAAATATCATAAAAGTGGGACAACGAGCAATATTGTTGCAAATCTGCCACATAGTTCGAAAATTTTTGTCTTAATGCCAACGGAATCCTGGGTTATAATGAAATTTATTCCCAGGCTCCGAGCCGGACTCCAACGTCGCGAGGGAGGTGACACCAAATCGATGAAAATAATAATAATAATATTAGACAAGACAATTCAACCTATAACAGGGGGCTGTGAAGCATTTGCAACAACAGAATATAAAAAAAGCCACGACGCAGCGGCAAAGATCATTCCTCAACAATTGGCAATAAAACTGCAGCTAAAGGAATCAGAAAAAGTCCCATACTACAATTACAATCCGCAACCAGTTCTGGAGAACAGAGAAGTTACAGACTATATTGAGTCCGAACAGTGCTTACCGAGCAGAAATTAAATAATAATATGTCCGATATTGTTGTAATTGATAAAATTGCAATAAAAACATTATTTATAGATATAGCTATCACAAAAAACAATAATTTAATTGCAAAACATACCGAAAATATTCTGATAAAGAGCTTCAAGAACAGGTGAAAAGACAATGGGATATGAAGTGCGTCGAAACAATACCTATTATATTGTCATCAACTGGAATCATCCCAAAGAACTTGGTTAGGAATATTAAAATATTGGGGCGCCACGATCGCCTTTTTAGACCCATGCAGAAGGCTGTATTACTTGGAACAGCCCGAACCGTTCCAAAGTTTCTGGACAATAATAGGAATCCAACGACATCCACCGTCACCACTACAACTGTGTGGCCCGAAAACATGCAAAGGGCCCCCACAGGGCTTAACCCTTCTGATATCTAAGATATCTGGGATAAGTCAATGTTTCCCTAAGGGTCGGTTCTGCAATCAGGGATGTGCCGAATGTGGGCTGTACCCGGGTTTTGCTCCGGGTGTGCTTGGTGTGTTCTGCTATTGTGGGGCCGGTCCTTGGAGAGACTGCGAATGCCTTAGGCTAAATCCATACTATTTTATAATAAAATTTATCCCCAGGCTCCGAACTGAACTCCAACATCGCGCAGGAGGAATCGATTTGAGGTTTCCAGCTTTTTAAGCTGAGAGAGTCGATGAGAATAATAATAATAATAAATGCCTTTATTAATTAATTAAGTGTTAGTGGAAAGGACAAAGTCTTTTAACGAGCCACTCATACTCAACCCGTATCGAAAAACCAATAACAATACATAAGGCTAGACTTAAATAAAGTATATAAACATAAACTAACATTCTGTAGATAAAAATATAAATAAAAACAACGTACATGTGCGAAAATAAAATACAGAAACAAAAACAAGTAATAACAAATAATAGGCCCAGCTCATATTCAAAATTACAAAACAATGACATAAAGGAAAATAATTCAGATTCACCAATGAAAAATGAAGATAATCACAAAATAACATACAAAGCTCCATCTCTGAGCTGATAGCAAATATTTTTAAGATTTAAATCTGATTTAAATGTTTTCGGTAGAACATTAAGTGCCATCTCAAATCTCTACTAAATCTAAGAGAGTTAAACAATTTAGCAGCATTGTAGCTGAAAGAACGATGAAACATGGTTGTGCTATAACGTGGCGCCATAAGAAGGGCACTGCGACGAAGATATCAATCGTGAATAATTAGTCGAAAACCAAATTTATTCCTAAGGCAAAGTAGAGAGGACGTAATAATTAAGCGTTCAATGCTCGATAGTTAGCAATATTTAAATAAAGAGTAGTTCTTTAACCAAATCAGTTATTTTTCCTAAAACTTGATCATACTTGAGCAAACCACATACAAAGCGGTAACAAGATTTTGTATCTTCTCGAGACGGTATCGGGTTACATCTAAGCAAGAAATATACACAGTGATACAGTAACGTAATTTCGACATTACAAGACTTTGTTGTTGTTGCAAAGATCTTCATTAGTGGTCTTGGCTGCACGCTTATAATCATCGCACACGAACTCCTTGTACAGCTGTGTGTCATCCGCCAAAAAAGTTGATTTAAAATTTACAATAACTGCCTATAAATCGAAGGTGTAAATTAATAAAAACAACTGACCCAATACGGGTCATTGAGGTAAGGCAGAGCGGGGCTGATCATAGGGGCAAGTTGTGCAATTGAAATATCTCGGAAACTAAGCAACGTACAACAAAAGTGTAAATGGCGAAAAGAAAGGGTTATGGGAGGGAAATAGATAGCGCGACTGTCAATTGATGTCCGGTGCTCCGATAAAATAAGAGAACGCTTTGTTTTTCTTTCGGCCTAAAAATATTACAAGTTATCATAATTTTTCTACCATACTCGTATAAAAACACTTAATAAGGACCACGTAAGTATTTAAAGATTACTTAATTATTGCTCTTTCGATTATAGATGGTTATTTGTTTTTTTCTCTCTTATGATTTTTTATAACTTTTCAAAATTTTTATTTTGTTGTCTCAACCCTGGGGCTAGTTGAGCAACGCGCGTTCAATGCTTGCTCCACTAGCCCCACAAGATGTTCATTGTAGAAAATGAAATTTTTCTTTAATACATTAATATTAATTATAATTTTACACAAAGTTTACTAATTAAAATTACTTATTATGTTAATTGTATTAATGATTATTATTACATTTTAGGATACGTACATATAAAAGAAAGACCTCAAAAGATTTAACTACTAGTCAACAATTGAGTGATGCAGCAAAAGCTGTAGAGGAGAAAAAAATTAGTGTAAATGCTGCAGCCAAACAATTTAATATTAACAGGCTGACTTTAAAGAGATATGTTTGTATTAATTATGATAGAGACAAAGATGACTAATAATTTGGGATTATTTATCATCAAGCAATATTCTTGGTCTCATAATTAGTTATTACTTTAATTTAATATTAATTTGCGTTATAATTATTCTTAAATATATAATTTTAAATATAAAAAGTGTAATAATAATCCAAAGATTGGAAAGATTTAATTTTGTTTGATTATAATTTTCCAGAGATATAATAACAATATGAGTATGTCATAATCATAATAAATGAATAATTGCTTCTGATTACAATCATTTTGTATTCAAATCATTCTATATATTCGTCAAGTCTATTTTAGCCATTGCTCAACTAGCCCCAACTCCATGCTCAACTAGCCCCAACTCCATGCTCAACTAGCCCCACCAGTGGGGCACGTTGAGCAACTTACACTATCACATTTTCGACAATAACTTGTAAACTTGTACTCGAATCGTTTTTACACTGCTAGGCGTGTTGGAGAAGAGTAAATTACGAACCTAAAGAGCAAGAATCAATTAAATCCGATGCATATTCTTAAAGTTATGGGAGATCAAGCGAAAGGTTGCTCAATTAGCCCCGCTCTACCCCACACCAGAACTCGTATTTAAGATTGAAGATAGCAGGTTATTTAAAATTTTCCTTTGAGTACGATTACTCAAGTACACATGAAGAAAATTAAGTGATGTTTCGTGAAAGCCAAGATATCCACATTTGGCTGTATCAAAAGCCTTACTAAAATACAACAAAACAAGAGTGGTCAATTTTCCATCATCCATAGAAAGACAAACATAGAGAAAAGGAAGGTTCCGTACTATAACCCTTTCAAAAAACCAAATTGAGTAACAGAAAGTATGTTAATATTAGTTAAATACTCATCAATTTGGTTATACACAGCCTTCTCCAGAATATTTGACAAAGTCGGCAACAAGCTTATTGGCCGTAGATCAGATAGATTAGATTTGTTAGGAAGAGGAGTGACAAGAGCCTCTTTCCACATTGAAGCGAAAAAGCCACACACCAAGCAACAGTTTATGATATGACATGCATACTTGTCAATAGCAGGAATGCATAGTTTTATCATCTGCAGAGTCAAACCATCCGATCCTTTGGCATTAGATTTCATCACATGTATAACATTTAATAAATCAGATATTTCGATTGGCTTAAAAGTGAAATTAAAGGCATCATTTTTTCTATGCGTTTTATAAAAAATTAGAGTAGTAGTAGATGGATACTTGATTCAAAGATAAAGACAAAGTATTTATTAATATCATCAGTATTATTTAGATTTTGAGAAATGCTAGAATTACGAATTAAGAATATTTAAACTTGTAAGAGCATTTTAAAAACTGGAGATACTTTGATTATTCCAATATCTCAAATAAGCCTCTTTTTCTCTACGAATAGCACCTTTTGTGAGATCCATGTAAATGTATAAGATTTAAATCAAAACTCATACATTTTAGGGTAAATGTAAATATAGCAATTTATTTACCGATAACACTGTAATAGCAAACAAAGTACACGTACAAACTAATAAAATTAAATCAAAGCTTATCTGACTGGAGGATCGCGAAACACCAGAGCGAAAGGAAGCGCTATCCACCTTCGGGAATTTATGCGATTGTGCTTCTGTATCGGATACAGAACCCTTTCACGCTTCATTATATCTCAACTTCACAGTAATGAATAAGAACATTTGTGAAAGCAATATATCTTGAAAAGTTCAAAATTTTAGTAAAACAGAAATAAATATATCTGCACTAAAATAAAGCATTATCCTAATGTAATAATAGTCATGTTGCTTAAGCAGAAGTTGATAGCAATTCATTTACGTTACGGGAATTTAATATGATAAAATCTCAAATTTGTGATATCTTTTTGTCCAAATACGAGGGTCACTCAATAAGTCCTTAGGAAAAGATAGAAAAACAAATTATTTTAAGTAGATTTGTTTTTCAACATAACCTGCTCTTAGCTTTATACACTTTTCCAAGCGTTTCTCCTTTAAGTCGTGTAAAAAGTGAAATTTCGGAAGGTCCTCAAATGTGAACCGTTGTCCGCTGAGCCATTTTTTTAAGTTCGGAAAAAAAGCCACTGGAGGCCAAATCCGGTAAATTCGGTAGATGTTGTAATGATTCGAACTTTAATTCCACAATTTTGGCCATTGAAACGGGTATGCATGAGTGTAGTAGTGTCTCGTCCACAGTTATGTATCGACATAGAAACTCATTAGAATTGCGACGAAAAACCGCCAAAACATCGTTACAGTCGACTATACATTGGGGTTTATTCTCCACTTAGAGCAAACGCGGCACCCATTTTGCGGAAATTTTTTTAACACCCAATTTTTCGTGCAAAATTGAAAACACTGTAACTTGCAATAAGCCTGCGGCCTCGACTATTTCGTGGATTCGTCCATCACTTAAAACCATGTCACGGATTTTGTCAATCATTTCGGCAGTAGTCACTTCGACTGAACATCCCGAACGCTGTTCATCTTTCTTGGATGCACGGCCACTTTTAAACTTATTTACCCAATTATAAACAGTTGCAAACACATGTGCCATGAGCTTCATCCAACTTAGCTTTGATCTCTTTCAGTATTAAGCCTTTTAAATGCAAATGTAAGTTTCTTGTCCCAATACATAATAAAAATTATAGTTTACAAAAACTAAAAAAATACGCTTTAATGGTAAACCGAACTAAAAATTAAAAAATAATTTTTAGTATAAGAATAAAGTGATGAACGAGAAAATTAATGTGTCATTGTGAAAAGGTGCTCGATGTCAGGTGTTAATAAATATTCCATCAGTAGCGTTTCTATAAGTAGAGTTAGTATGAAAAAATGAGACAAAGCAAATCACGCTTTTTTCCAATGACACATTAATTTTCTCGTTCATCACTTTATTATACCATAAATTATTTTTTACTTTTTAGTTCGGTTTGCCATTAAAGCGTGTTTTTTTTTAGTTTTCTTAAATTATAATTTATTTTTCATTTTTTAGTTCGACCTGCTATAACAGCATGTTTTTTGGATTTTAAACTATTATTTTTACAATAACACATTGATTTTCTCGTTGATCACTTTATTCTTATACTAAAAATAATTTTTTACTTTTTAGTTCGGTCTAGCATTAAGTTTTTAATTTTTTTATTTTCCAATAAATTTTTCCAAATTTATTTTCCAATTTTTAATTCGATTTGCTATAAAAGCGTGTTTTTTAAAATTATTTTAAACTATTATGTATTTTTTGTCACCCGTGGCGAGAATGGGTTATTTGCGCGCCTACTGCGTTACTTGGGCATTATAACCATGTCTCAGCTTTCTTCTCCGAAAGCAAATCCTGTTCGGGATAATGGAACGAACTTATTAAATTATTGTATTGTCATCGGTTCTTGATAATTGTGCAAAGTTTCAGTTTAATCTGACATTTTCAAGTGAGTGAAAAGGACGTTCAAAGATTCCGTTACATAGATAGATACAGGTGAAGCTAATAAAAGCGTGTTAAAAATGAAACCATGTGACGAATATAACTGAGACTTTGACACCTGGTGAAAAATGACGATTACTAAAAACAAACCATTTCCGATTCTACGAGCGCCATCTCTAGGATTTTCTAAGAACTTATTGAACGACCCTCGTACTTAATTTGCAAAAATATTTGATCTACGAGGTGTATAAAAAAAAATGAAATTAGTAGCGTAGCGTTCGATCTAAAAATACTGTTGGCTTTCGCATTAGAGGGAAGGTAGTCCTATATATGCTGTTTCTTTAGTACTACTTGGTGATCTGTAGCAATTATTTTTGTGATGCGGATTTTCAGGTGATGCGGATCAGTGGTTTTTTTTTGCTTCAGACTTGCGAACAGTAAGTCGAAATCTTATGAAAACTATATCAAGGGCCCAGGTTTTTAGGTGGTTTAAGGCATTATCAAAAGGCCGAGACTCGATTGAAGATTAAACTCTAAAGCAAATTTAGTTTCATGAAAACTAGGGTGTTCAAATTCATACTGAATAAGCATCAAATTTTGTCCTACCTCCCGTCCAAAGAGGAAGCCAAAGAGAACGCCAGTCTCATTAGTTTATTTGCACATCTCGTAACTAGTATTCTCGATAAAGGAAGATATTTTAAACAAATCCTAGGAGAGCTAAAAATCCATTGACTAGAATATTTCTCAAAAAAGTATAACCCAGCCCTAAATATATAAAATATAAGAAAAGAAAAAAAAATAAAAGAATATAAGATTCAGAAAGAAGCACTAAATAACACAAAATAAGAAATGTCTGAATGATTGTGGCGTGTTCATATATTTTTTCTCCTTTATTTGGGTTTTTCGCCACTGTCTAAAACTCAGAAAATATCAAAAATACCTGGTCTTATTTAAAGAAAGAATCACTGGGTAAAAACAAAAACCAAACGGAGACAAATTTCTCAGTGATTCTTTTTTGTAATAAATTTGCCTAACGAACAAAATTTTTAAGATATAAAAAAAAATTTACAAACTTTTAACGTTAACGTTTCGGAGGGTAATTTCCGCCCGTTTTCAAAACTGAACTAAAAAATAAATTATATTAATTTGTAATATATAAAGTAACGAGTGAAAGTAAATATATATATATATATATATATATATATATATATATATATATATATATATATATATATATATATATATATATATATATATATATATATATATATATATATATATATATATATATATATTTTGTATGTCAACGATACTTACATTGACAACAATGGATTTTCATGACAGAGACATACTACCAAAAAATATATATAGGTAATGTTTACTGTGTGATTGTTTATTGTACTGATTGTGTATTAAAATTTTTAAATGTTTTTAATTGTATTCTTTAGAATCGGGAACCATATAGAATTTAAATCTACCGAAGGCATAGCAATACAGTTATTTTTATTTAAATTAATTATAGAGGTTTCTTTTAATCTTCTGTATTTTGTTACCGATTCTTTTAATACCGTTTTGGAATTATTCCAATTGATTTTATGACCCGATTCCCATGCGTGTTGACAAATTCTAGATTTATTAAAATCGCCCTTTCTAAGAAGGTTTTTATGCTCTTTTTTTTATATTTTTTGAGTTTTAGACAGTGGCGAAAAACCCAAATAAAGGAGAAAAAATACAAATAAGAAATTTCGAAAAAGAAAATAGGAAAATAAGGCAAGCAATAAAATGTATGAAAACAAGAATACAACAGATAACTATGGCATCCAAGTGGAATTGATCACATATAAATTACTCAGTTGCAAAATATCGAAAGAATAGATTGAAGGAATAATAACTAAATTACATTATTAAAAAAATAACAGTGTGTTTAGTTTAGTTTATTTAAGTTAAAGATGCGTCAATAACTAGTGGTGTAGCGTTGGATTTGGCTAGACTGTTCGCTAGAGCGGACACATACCAACATCTG
Source organism: Cosmopolites sordidus (assembly GCA_031761425.1). Classification (NCBI taxonomy): domain Eukaryota; kingdom Metazoa; phylum Arthropoda; class Insecta; order Coleoptera; family Curculionidae; genus Cosmopolites; species Cosmopolites sordidus. Next base: position 797,075 of record JARFXV010001354.1, on the reverse strand, counting down.
ATGCGTCTTCAATACTTCCTGAGTCACTTGTTCATTTGGTTTAAATTCCCTAGAATCTCTTAGATGTCCGTAAAAATTATTTTCGGAAACTGGATATTTCTAGTGCATGTAACGCAAATTTTTGCAAAACTTCAACATGGAAACAGTGTCTCGTCAAGGTTATTTAAAACATTTTCAGATTATTTAAAACATTCTCAGATAGCTAAGACTCGATTGAAATACTGACTGAAAATTTTGATATGTGTTACATAACGCTCATCTGTGCTGACGCTTTTTTAAGTTGGAAAAGGCGCTAACATAGATTATAATGACTAATCAATAACATGTCAATATATTTTAAAATTAATAAAATGTATCCAAGGAACGAATCAAAACATTACAATGAGTAACTGCTTTTCTTCATGTGATCTAAAGTAGAAACTTTTGGGCAAAAATCTAGGTACACATTGCAAAAATAAAAAATAGGCAGAGAATATTTGAATGTGATGCAAAGAGAAATTTTGTCATCCCCATTTGTTTTCTCGCAGAAATTAGTTTATCATATCTCAGAAACGAAAAAAGAAACGTTATTCGAATTAGCTATATGCATTTTTACGATTAATAGGAATAATTTTTACTTGGATTTTTACGTGGATACGTTGGATCAGCTTTGTCACTTAGCAAATGTTGAACAAAAAATAAGAAGATGGTAGGGACGTTTTTCTATTGGACCTTTTGGTGTGAAACATCGATCCTGATGACGCTAATATGGTTAGCTATGCACAAGTCTAGTAATTTAAAACAAGTTACTTGGCGTTTAGTGATAATCTCTTTAAGTTTAAAATGGTAGTATGGTTTCTCAGCTTTGTTAAAATATTTTTTTTATTCTGTTATGTGGATAAAAAATAAATGGCTGAAATGCTAGTGGAAAACCAGATGGGAGAAAGTGTAATTAACAATCGACTGCCCAAAAAACTAAAACAATCAATTTATGGGTATCTTGGTTGTATTGTATCTAAAATGCAAAACTCTGCTGCTGAACCTATATTAATATGTGCATCACGTAGGCAGAGCATACAAAAACATGTGTTTGATATTTACTTAATAGTAATTTGTTTATAACAAATATTGAAAAAATTCTTGTAGATGTAATTCGAATAAAAATCGGCGATCCCACGTTGAGAAAATCGTTTTGTTTGTTTTACGTTATGGTCTTATAGTTAATGTTGTTTTGTAATATCCCAAATTCAGTTTTTGTGTAGTACATGGATGTTTTCACATTTCACTTGAATTTTGATGAATTGACGCTCTTTTTTCAATGTTTACATGTTATTTCAGTTTTTGAAAGACTTTGGCGTTCATCCTCAGTAGTTTAGTTTACACATAATCTGCTTCCCCATCCTTTTAAAATTGTTTAACCACAATTATCACATTAAACTTAATTTTACAAAGCAAGTTTTATAGAGAATCTAATGTTAAATCTAAATTCGAGATGATTCTTGTTGTGTTTTCCTTGTGGTACAGCATTCTTTAAAATTGTTCAGATATCATGAAAATTTTACACAATATAAATAATCGATGTGCTTTTCAAATACATATATCCAATATATTGAGTTAGATATGTGTCTTACTTTATTTTAGTGCACAAACTTTTGGGACAGATGGTAGATTTAAACCATCTGGCTAAAAAGTTCCTAATTTTGGTATTATATATTATAAGTTGAATATTTCAAAGTAAATTAAGATACCAGAACTTGTTTATATACTGATAAACGTATAACAGTGGACAGCATGGAGGAATATTACAAAATTAAGCCAAAATTTATCTAACTTTAGCATCGGAAAACATTAAAATCATGGGGCCGACACCCACCTTCCGAAATTTATGCGATCGTGTTTCCGTATCGGATAAAGTACCCCTTCACGCTTCATTGTGCTTTACGTTTTAGGTTTTTGGCCATGACAAATTTCATATTTTTGAATCGATAAAACCGAGATTTCGGAAATTAGACGACAACGGTCGTCGACAACGCCACAATTTATTAGTCCGAGTTTGGTCCTCCGTCGTTTTCGTCATCTTTTTTTCGTTACTGTGGCTGTTTTGGCGTTGACAAAGCCATTTTTCATAGGAGCGAAGCGATGGCGCGTTGCAATTTTAGATCGAGACAAATTATTTACGAGAAGATGGATCAAAGGTTACAGCGCCTTCAATATTTCGTTCTCAATAGCGATATTTTTTTCATGCCATAGTAACAACTATTATTAATATAATAGGAATTTTGGTTAATAATATCGATTTTTTCGCGACATTATGTATTACATTTACTTTATTCACAATTATACGTTGATGAGATATTTAAGAAAAAAATGACGTGGCTAAAAACAAGAGTGATTTTTATTACAAATCACATAAAAACTGCCGGTCGCGTTGGTGCGGCGGTAAGAGCGTCTGCTTTGCCGAATCCGCGCTGGAGCGGTAGCTGGTTCGATTCCAGCTCTCGGATGGTTATTTTTCTTTCTTCTGTCCGTTTATCTTTCCTAAATGTTTGTGATTGTTTTTAGGCAAGAGTGTAAAATCCGACTACGAATTACCCCTCAGTCACGCCAGTTAAAGGCTGGGTAAGGCCGGATGACTTCTGAGAAGTGTTCTACGTTGGTCACTCGCCAGTCGGTAGGTTTCCTGATAGACTTATGGCACATAACCAAGGGTTTATAGCCCGAGGGGGGTGCTGGCCTGGGTTTGTCGGAAGCTGATGACCGTGGTTCGTAACCCACGTTAAGCTGTAGGTTCAGTCGCTAAATAGCCTAGTTGCTGATGCGCCTCTAACCCAAACACTTTACTTTTACTTTACATAAAAACTAAAAGGGTCAATTCTCTAAAACTGTTTAGTATATATAATTAGTGAAGCTTAATACTTTGTAGCATGGCGCATTTTCATATTTACTGATTGATGATTGACATCATCATGGTATAGAGTCGATTAAATGTAGGATTCTTGCTACAACGTGACTTAATTACTGAGTGATATCATCGTTTATTTTTGCAGTTGAGAAGCCAAAAGAAATATTATGCTTTTATTACGAATATAATCAGACCGTCACCATGTTTAAATGCTAAAATATTGGGAGAATCACATGTAACCAAAAATAACCAGAAAGGAGACGTCGTCTAAAAAAACGAGCAAGACAATAGTTAATCGTATCGCACACGAGCCTTTGAAGGATCCTTTTAATATTTTTGAGTTATAAAAAAAAAAATTGACCTAAGTTTCAGCACCAGAACCATAAGACGGCGTTTAAAACAGAAGAACTTATACGATAGAGTAGGCAGGAAATTTCTGTCTTACGGAAACATAATAAAACTAAACTGCCGTAAAGATTTCTAAAGTAACTGGAAATATATTCTTTTTAGCTATGAACCCAGAATTAATTTATTTATTTCTGATTGTAAATTGTATGTGAGAAGATGTATTAATGAATTCAATCCGGGTAACACCTTGGGTACAGTGAAGAAGCACTGTGATTGAAACATGAAAATTTGTGGTTGCTTTTCATACGATATAACGGAGTAGGTCCAATATTTTGGATAAAAGAAAATATGACAAAAGAAATTTACTAAGGAATCTTAGAGGCAATTATGCTTCCTCACTCTGCGAAGAGAATATGCCTTTACAGTGGGTCTACTAACAAGGAAATGATCCCAAACATACGGCTCATGTGATGAAGCAGTGTTTTGAGGGGAAACATATTAAAGTGTTGGACAAGCCTTCACAATCACCGGATATAAATCCGATCAAGAATCTCTGAAAAAGTTTAAAATGACGTCTTGCCGGTAAAAAAATATCAAATAAGAAAACGTTCTGGCAAGACGTTTAAGCAATTTAATTCGACTCCATACCAACAAGATGTCAATCAGTAAATATGAACATCGGTCATACTACAAAGTACTAAACTTCTAGCGCTTTTAGTTCGCTAGATTCATTTTAAAAAATTAATATGGTCTAAGAAAAAACGTAAAAATGAGTTAAACTAAAATATATTAATAAGCAGCAGCTGACATTAGTTGAATACATTTTCAATTATGAGTAGATTTAGTTGATAGCTTAGTGACCGGTGTCCCGTCAAACAATACTCTTCCAGTGAATTGCAGCCGATACAGCTTTGTTATTCGCAAACTTAATGTCATCCTTTGTGGAAGGTTGGTCAAGATTCACACAAATCAGAAGGTGCTGGGGCCCTGGACAGCGCCACATTAACACATGACATCCGCACCATCCGGTAGAAGTCCCCATTTCTGCAAATAGACCTTGCATCGTGGTTGGCCCACTCTCCATCAGTTAAGTGTTCTCCACACTGCGTAAGATTGATGCAGGTTGATCTCCGTGCAGCAGATGTCTGGAGTCGGTCTCCTGTTTCACTTTCTCTTCATCTGCAGCGATTCCCCTGTATATATATTGGGCCGGCTGAGCCCACATAGCGCCGGCTGACAGATATAGATCCTCTATTGGGGTCGGTCTCAGACATCCCGTTATGATACGTGCGGTCTCGTTCAGTGCGATATCTACCTGCTTTGTACGTATTCTGCGGCGGACAAGCATATAGCTATGGCTGAGATCCTTAATGTGTGCGAGTTTGCACCCCAGGATCTGTTTGTGAGTTTTCTGAATGTGTTATTGCGGGAGCTAACCTTGGCCATGGTGTTCATGCAGTATTACTTGTTGATCAGGATGCGATCTAGTGTAACTTCCGGGTATTTTGGTGTTAGGCAATGCTGGAGTCGTTCACCCCTCCATCCGATCTCCAACTCCCTCTTGGCGTTGGTGGTGTTGGGTGAAAGGCACAGACTTGCGTTTTCAGCGGTAGGCGTCACAGTAACTGAAAAATTCGCGCAAGACTTGCGTTAACTTTTCCTCAACCTCTCCGAAACTCAGGGACTCAGTTTTGCCCCCATCGCCATATCATCGGCGTAGATGAAATTTTTAGTAAGATTGGATACCGGCTGGTCGCTTGTGTAAATACAAGGTTATAGAGGCCTGGTGACAGTACGCTTCCCTGGCGGAATCCGTTCTTCCGATTCCTCTATCTGCTGTGCCCTCCTTGAAGGCTGATGTAAAATCTTCTGCTATGGAATAAAGTTCCGATCATTGAGGTTAGTTGGTAGTCTCTTATAAGGTCGTATGTTTCCTTGAGCAGTCTTCTATGATTCTCGGTGTCGAGAGCGGCTGTTAGGTCTAAAAAACCCTTCCCGAAATTTGCCTCTTTCCCGAACTTCAGTAGCGCAACGACCTTCACCTTCCTCCACATTTTCGGAATCTGCATGCTCTGAACGCAGCCCTTCATCAGATCCAGCAGCCATTGGAGTATTTGGTGCATCAATGCCTGTTTGCCGTTTCCAACTCGGTCATGGAGAAAGACCCTTATGTAAGTGAATTCTCGTTTCCTAAGTCGCTTACAATTAGGTCTCTTATAATGCGACTAGATGTAGTGGATATGGGAGGAATATTAGTTTTGGACAAAACTAAAAATTTCCGCTATATTCGACAATAATATATATGATTTATAAATAATGTTACGATACACTGTGCTTCTTCCGATACGAAAATACGTCCTTTTGCTTATTTTAAGAAAGCACTGTGCAACAGTTTAAAATATATAGTTATGAAAGTAACTAAAGAAGTATTGTTTATTCTAACGAAATAAATTATTTTATTGTGTAAAACCATAAAATAAAGAAAGTCATATCGACTGTAGTTAGTTGAGGAATTTGAAAATGATATCGAAACAAAGAGTAAGGTATAAAATAATTGCTTAGTTGACAACTCCATGCAAAACAGAATAAAATATCAAAATAAACAACATAAATAATTAAATTTAAAAAATTAACAATGGAAGAAAAAAATCTCAGTAGTAAACAAATCGGCGTCTATGGAAATCTGGAAACATTACGAACAACTTATATATGCATAGCAAGCCAAAAAATAAAAAAACTCAAATGGTGAACAAGGAACTACTCTTGTTTGATGAAAATGAAAAATGAAAGATCTACAACGCCCAGAAATATTTCTGTAAAACTCTCAAAGGCAGATAAAATGATACTAATTGAGAATATAACCTATATAATAAACAACTGCTATGAACAGGTCAAACAATTAACAGAATGGAAGGTTTGACAGTACATTTCCTCTTTAAAAAGGAAGACTAAAGGAATTATGCATTATGTAAAAGTATGAGTATTGGTAGTACATTTAATAGATTATTTTCAAAGATAGCGCATCAGAAATGTTGAAATAATTTGAAATGTTAATCAAAAATTACACAAATAAACAAAAAAAAAAATTATCAGTCCTCAAAATATCTATTAAAAAATTTCAAAATATCTATAAAATTTATCAGTCCTCTTCTTATATATGTTCCTAGTGGCTAATGGACATTTTGACATCATTGAGAATACATTTTTAATTTCGGGCCATAGTTCTTCTTCCCCAGACAGAGATTTTGCTCTGACTGAAAAATTAGCAAAACGTTCCAAACTGCAGACTGTAGAAGATGTAAAGACAGTAATTTCTACTGCAAGACATTCTAGGCCTTATATGGTCTTAGATATGGGCGAATGTGTTTTTTTACTTTGACAAATCCTCAAAACATATTATAGATGCATCAAAACTAAGCATAAGTCAAATATCCTGGTTGCGTGTGACCAAAGAAGAACCAGGCATAATACAATACTAATAATAGTTTTAGTTTTTAATACTATTAATTTATTTAGTATCTAATACTAATAGTTTTTTTAAAACTTAGTGTTTTGGAAGAAATGCCCTGTATTGAAAAAGGGTGTGACTATAGAAAATATAAAGTCAGCAGAAATATCAATCAGCAACAGGCATTGGTATTCAGCCAATAAATGAGAATAAGAAAAAAGATCTTTGTGCAACGCTTGAATTTATTGATGAAGAAAACGGAGCATTCTTTACATGTATTTTAAATTCTTCAATAGAATATCTGTGTTCTTCAAGTGTTTTGAAAGTCCTTAATAAGTAGACTTAGATCATATCCATATTTTTTAGTTTATTTCATGCAAAAAAAGTTTTGCATTGTATTAATATTAGAATGTTCTTATAGTGTTCTTAGTTTGTTCAATAACAAATATATAATTGTTTTATTTCTGGCTATAAAATAGATTTTTGTGATTTAAAGCAAATTTTCGTTTTGACACTTAGCTCACTTTAGCCCACTTTGGCACTTAGATCACTTAGCTTGCCGACCCATTAGATTTGTTAAATGAAAATAGTTGGTTCAGTAACGATTTCCAAATGATGATAAGGCAAAAAAGTGAATCACTTAAAAAGTTCAGAATTAAACCGATTAAAAGACACAACTCTTCTCAATGACCACTAGACCTGAACAATTGGCCTTTATTGAATTTCAACAAACAATAAATAGAATGGATCTGGATCGATTTCTTAAATATAAATTTGTGTATTAATGTTTTATATTTATAACTACTGTAACAATGAAAATATTTATTTGTCAACATAATTCTGACGACGCTACATTGCAAGAGAAACGCATCAAATATGAATATAATAAAAAGTCTTTTATTATGTTAAACATTGGAAGGAATTTTCATAAAGTAGAAGCCAACACAAATCCAAATAAAAAATAATAACTATACATCTTATGTGTTTAAGTGTATCAGATCTATTATTTTTTATATCTAACGGTAAGCATTAGTTTTATTTGAAGCAATGTCTTGTAAGATTAGTGTAATGGCAGCTTAAATTAGATGCCAAAGTGAAACTTATAAAATCGATAAATCAATATATTGGAAAAACAGTATTTCAACTGTGCGTATTTTTTCAGATTCTATACTAAAAGGACTTTCAATTTGAGTATTTTTTTTTAATTCTTGAATAAAATTTTCATATGGATGGATTCAATTCACAGATGGCATTGTGAATGTACTTAGATCCAGTCTCATTTGTAGTCTCAAGTGTAATGTATGACATTTGTAAAAAATAGAGTCGTACACCATACAACTACGTTGTATTGTGTACGATACTACGTTACGATACTAATTGTTAAATTATTTTATGAAGATGCGCGTGCGGTGGAAAATGTTTTTAGAAAATTACTTGATATTTACGGTTTGCACAATCTTCCATCTGAAAGCGCTATCCTTCGAATTGTATACAAATTTCAGGAAACTGGTTTAGTGGAAGATAAAAGAAGAGCAACATATAGTTAGTTAGTGACTAATGATAGTGGCTCATAGTGGTTCTTAACAAACACAGAAACAACAAAACATGCCGACGATGTTCACAAATAACACAGAAACTGAAGCCGCTGGATCATTCAAACATTCTGCATTTGTCAATTGGATCAAAGAATAAACAGATGATTTTTCTAAAAAATCATCTTTTCAGATGAAGTACATTTTGAAAATATTAATAAACAAAATCGCCCCCTTTCATTCCACGATTAATTTATGAGAACCGTTTACATCCTAAACGAGTCACTGTTGCTGTCACGAGTCATGGTGTATATTATGGTCAAGAGGTGTAATTGGGCTGTATTTCTTTCAGAATGCTGCTGGTGAAGGTGAATCTGAAACTGTGAATGGCGCTCGATTCGTGAGATAATAAGTGGTTAACTGGAGATTTTTAGGGGCTGAATTTATTAATATTAATCTAGTGAATATGTGGTTCCAACAAGATGATTGTACACATCACGCTGGTAGTCAAAACATATTGATTTATTGATATTTAGTGAGGTAATGTTAATTGGCCACCAACATGTGATTTAATACCGTTGCACTATTTTCTTTGGGGATTACGTGAAAACCTAAGTCAATAAGAAGAATCCACAATACATTCAAAGTATGAATTTATTCGAATCACTGGTGACATAGAACCACGATTATGCCAAAATGGCATCCAAAATTTTAACAAAAAAAGGACGTTTGTAGAGCTGCAAGAGCTGATCATTTGGCAGATATATTTCGTGTTTAAATGTCATACATAATGCTTCAATTACACTGGGGAACAATTTGAAAAATAATTTCTGTTGAGTTTGATATTTAAGCTGTTTTATACGTAAATAGACATGCTCATTCCAAAACTTTATTTAGTATTTTTCTATCACGTCAAGTTTTTTCTCTACAGTTGTTGCGCATCTGACTAAACTTGACGAATCACAGAAGTCACTACTGCTCTCCTACCGGCGAACCTTCTTCGATCTAGGAGTGGGGGCGTGAGTGACGTTGCGTCATCCCAAACTAGTTCTATCAGTTACGCATGAGATGCTAAAGTACGCGGGTCTGTGTCGCTCTATTATAGTGAAGTCAAAATATACATACACAACTACAGATTTTCGTTATGTCTGCTCTGGTAGTTCTCGTCGTAAGTGCTTAAACAGCCCTGATTCATTTTGTTATATATGTTGCAGTTTGACCATCCCCATTCAACGGGCTAATATTAATACATTTGTCAGGCAAGCCTATTTTGCTTATTTTAAAGTGAAAATAGGTGACCAAGATAAATCATGGGCCCCTCATAAAGTGTGCAAGCAGTGTGTAGAGAGTTTACGAATGTGGACGAAGAGAACACGTAATAAACTTTCGATTGGTATACCAATGGTTTGGCGAGAGCCCAAAGATTACTTAAGTGATTGCTACTTTTGCATAGTGAAAACATCAGGATTCAACAAGAAAAACAAACATAAAATTGAGTACCCTAGTTTACCGTCAGCTATACGCCCTGTGCCTCATTCAGCTGAAATTACAGTGCCAGTTTTTCAAGAATTACCTTCTTTAGAAATACAAGAATGTAAATCCAGTAAAGATCGAAGTGACTCCACCGACGAAGAATTCAAAGTCTCCAATGATTCTGTTCGTAAAGGATTCAATCTACATGAATTAAACGATTTAGCACGAGATTTGGGACTATCCAAAAAAGCATCGGAATTATTATCATCAAGACTGCACGAAAAAAATTTGCTTGACAATGGAGCTGGAGTAGAAGGTTTAATGAAAGCATTGGCCATTTCTAACTATAACGCAACTGAATGGCGATTGTTTATAGATAGCTCAAAGCGTAGCTTGAAGTGTATTCTCCTACATTATGGAAATTTATACGGTTCAGTCCCAATAGGTCATTCAGTTTCTTTGCGTGAAGAATATGGCGACATAAAGAAAGTAATTGACTTGTTGCAATATAACATGCACCAATGGATCATCTGTGTTGACCTTAAAATGGTCTGATTCCTTCTTGGCCAGCAACGCGGGCATACCAAGTATGCCTGTTTTTGTGCATGTGGGACAGCAGAACTGGTGAGAAGCATTGGGTGCAATCGAACTGGCCGCCAAGATCCGACCTAAGACCTGGTGATCCAAACATTTTAAATCAGCCACTTGTCGACAGAAAAAACATTGTATTTCCGCCTTTGTATGTCTAGGTCTATCACTAGGTCTCATGAAGCAATTTGTTAAGGCTTTGTCAATTGAAGGAGACTGCTTTAAGTATATCATTTCGGTATTCCTTAGCCTATCATATGAAAAGCAACGTTCGGCAACTTGTTAAAGATGAAAATTTCACAGAAACAATGACCGAACTTGAAAGGAATGCTTGGTTGGCTTTTAAAAATATTGTTAAAGACTTTCTTGGAAATACACGAACCCCAAATTACATCGAAATTGTTCAACAACTCTTGGAGAGCTTTAAAAAGCTTGGTTGCAACATGAGCATCAAACTGCATTTCTTACATAGTCATCTTGCTAACTTCCCAAAACATCTTGGTGCTGTTAGTGATGAACGGCGAACGATTCCACCAAGATCTAAAGGTTATGGAAGCGCGGTATCAAGGTAGATGGGATGTCAGTATGATGGCTGACTACTGTTGGAGCATCAAGCGAGAATGTCCACAAACTGAACACTCCAGGAAAAGCTATAAGAAGAAATTTTTACCATAATATCTTTTATTTATTTTTTGTATAAGCACTATTTAACTTTTAATAATATGTTAGCCTCTGTATGAATAAAATATTCTAATCTATTTGTTCAGACCTCACCGTATTTCCTTTCATATGTACACTTTTAAGGTAAAATGAGGGGTATGCTGTAGCTTAAGAACTTGACGTGATAGAGAAAAACTGTGAATATTTTTTAATTCAGAGATGAAAAATTAGTCAAAAACAAGTCACAGATCCAAGTCAACAAAATTGCTGTTTCCCAGTGTTATAAATAAAAAGTTTTTTGAAATCAACGCAAACTCTATGTTTTATTCAAAAAACCGCTCAATTTGAGATCACCTTTATACTGTATCTTCAATAGGTAAATAGGTTCAAAAAAGCTGTAATTATATTAAATAAAATATATTGTCATTATTAAATTAGAGCATCGATTATGTAAATGAATTATTACATCTACGAAGACCTTTCCAGATCAATGGAAAGTCTATTTCGGAATGATATACTCGTAACAATTTTAGAGAATCATTTTAAATAATTTCTAAACAATTTTGTTAATTTTCACACTAAAACTAATACTTTAAATATAATAAATAAACAAAGGAACATAATCAAAGATTAATAAAAATGTAAATGAATTTCTTCAATGAAAGTAATGCTTGCATAATTGAAACTTTAAATATTAGATGAACAATTTACGCCTTTAAACGAAAATTTCGTTAAACCAATTAAACGATGCAACACTGAACATAAACCATTAGCTAACTCTTTACGTTGCATTAATTGAAAACACGTTTTAATTTCTCAAGGGGCGATACTGTATCCTATTTAGATGCCACCTTCTGCGCCACGAGCAATTTTAGGTTAACTCGTTCATGTTGGTTATTAATTTTCTTGGAAACTTAAAGGAACCCCCGGGGTCTAAATAATTAGAATTTGGGAATTACGAGTATCTTCATAGTGTAAGCCCTGTGTGGTTTACAACCTGCACCATAAATACTCGTCTGCCACATAGTTTTACTATATTTGATTAGGTGGGTTACACAAGAAGTTCCTCAACAACATAAAATCAAGTGCTCCTATATGTTGTGTTAGGTTTTTTACTAATCAGGCAACAACATTAGTGGATAGTATAAAAAATGTCTAAATTATTAAGAAAATAAAACAAATATTTTTCAAATTCACGTCAATAAAATTAAAATGTACATAGGTTTATATTATCAAATGAAATAGGTGACTGATTGGCCCTTCACGTGACCAACAGTTCCATGTTTGAATTAATTACGCATTATACAGGGAAGTGAAATAACTTTCCTAATTTTAGTCAACAATTATTTACTTTATTTGTCCGGTACCTAAGCTTTTCGCAAAAAAATACATAATTATTAAATAACCAATCGAAAAGCTATGATAAAAATTATCATTTTTAGCAAATATGTAAAAAACATATTTGGCAATTATTAATTGGTTATTACTAAATAAATGAACATTATTAGAACAGCTTTTTAAAAAAATAGAATCGCACCATACATCCGTCAAAATCGACTCAATCTCAACTAATTGAGATGATCTCTACCAACAGATCCCAACCCCAAAATTATTTCAGTGTATATCATGTATGTTAGTGTACCTATTTAACTTCCATTTAAAACCAAAAAGCTCATATTAAGAACATATTTTTGCTGCTGCCAACCATATTAGAAATATGTCAGGACTTTTTCAACGTAGTGAAAAATTAGTGCTAGCAATATCAACTTTAACATTAAATGAATATAACATGTAAGTTTTCCTTTTTTTGTAACAAAACAAACCAAATTTATGCTAAAACTAAGGAATAAATGAATATAAAATTAATAATATAAAATTTCATTTTAAAAAGTTATCCATATTGGATAATTTTTTAAACACGACGTTGGGACGTTGTCAATTTGTAAGAAAATCTGATCTGTTGTCAGTGGAAATGCATTTTGAATACATGTTTTAAGCAAACTGTTCAAATTGATGTATAAAGTCAAGTTATTTTCCTTACACGTTGTATCTCAAGATAGTTAAATATTCACAATCCAAAATTTCATAAATCTCTTGTTTATTCAAAATAACATAAAACCGCACATTTTGCTCGTCAAGCAAATACGCAGATTAAATTTCAGTTTAAATTGATTAGAAGTAGCACAAAAACTTTTTAAATGATTCAATCTCCGTATGGTAATTGATTTTGAGAAGAGAGTTTTTATGATATTTCAAAAACATCGAAGGCTACTTTTCCATCTCTTTCGGTCTAAAAGCTCATTTCTCCAATGCCGGAATCCTACTTTTTTCAAACTTTTATCACTCCAACCAGTTTCAAGCTGCCCCAAAAAGTCAATGTTTCCCATTTGATGTTTTATATCTGTATATCTGAGTAAGACTAGTTGTTCTTTTGATGCTGCGAAGGTTTTTCGAAACCATTTTGGCGCAGATTTTCTTCATCTCCAATTGGTTAAAGTCATGTGGACGGTTGTGAGAGTCAAATGCAACTGCTATTCAATCATTCTGGCCGTCAACAGAAGTTTATCTTGTGAGAATTCCTTAAACCACCTGAAAATCGGAGCTTATAGGATCATAGGATTCATAGGCCTATTGAGGTTTTGCAAAAGTTTTCGTTGCGCTATGCCCAAGGCAGAAACAAAATTTAATAGCACACCGTTGTTCGAAATTATTGGCACTCATTTCACAACACGGAATTGAGAAGTCAGAAGTGGCAATACTGGAAAATCTTATTCTCTTCATAAAATCACTCTACTATCAGTGCTTTTGTTATAATCGATGATAAATTTTTCCCAAAAAAAAGTTTCGTTTTGATATAGCCATGTAAATAGAAGAGAGACGTCCATGAAAAAAAACTTTTGTTAGTAATTGAAATACACATTTTAGGAAATTACATTTTCTAAAATTACGGTACGATACTCAAATCCGGACTACGTGGAGGCTAATTTATATCACCTCTCCTGCAGATCAATCCGTTTGGGAAAATTTCAAGAACTCGTGGCGCGTCCCCTGCCGCCTTCAAAAACGTACGGGCCGATTATTCTACGGTCCAAAAGACATTATTTTGGAAAGGTGAATGAATGAATGCTTTGAAGCATTCATTCATTCACTGAACACACATTCAATGAATGAATGCTTGAATGCTTTGCCAGCCCACATAGGGAGCTCTCCTAATGTATATGTGTTTAATAAGCTGTTAAATAATTATCTGAAGCAATAGAGCATTTTATCATTTGAACAGTATTAATTATTGGCTTTTCATTGTATTTTCTTTTCTTACGATTATTTTTCTTTGTATATTACCTTTGTTTTGTTACTATTAGCTGCGTATGCTAAATAAAGTGTGTATTTATTTATTTATTTATTCCTCGCGCTGACATTGCAGCCCATAAAGTGACTTGTAGGCGAATGTAAGATGTTTGTGTTTCGGGTTCGTTGCACTTCACTAACTACAGTTCTGCTTATTTACAGTTGAAATAAAAATGAGAGTTTAGATGATGTGAAAATTTTGTAAAATTCTCACGTAAAATTCTCATGAGAAACGCTTCATAGCGACTAAATTCTTAACTGCGGGACTATCGATTGACATGCACCCCGCGCCCCCCTCCCCGTTGTTGCATTTGCGCAGTAAGCCAATGAAATAAAAACTTTCTTATGGGACACCTTCTAGAAAAAGCAGTTCACGAAGAATGCGTCCTTTCTTCATTAATATTTAATGTAAAGGCTCATGTATAAGATCATGGCAACCATATTTGTGTACCGATTTTTGACATGTTTTGTCAGTTGTTTTTCGAAAGGTTTGCTATTAAATTAAAGTTCGTTTCACGTTGAAAGAACGTTTGGAAATTGTCCAGTTATATTACGCAAATTCGCGGCCTCTTCATGCTACTCAACGAGCAATTCAAATCCATCGTGGTATAAGTCGTGGTGGTCCTTCTGAACAGGCTATTGATCGTATTAGAAAATTTTAAAGTAAGTTTACTTTCCACAATAGTGCGGTGCCTGTACGACAAAAAAAAACATAAGTGTTATAAATATTGCCGCCGCTCAAGCAAATGTGGCCAAAAATGACAATACCTCGGTTGCTCGCTGCTCGCAAGTGTTAGGCCTCTCGCCAATGATAATATGGCGAGTTTTGAGGTTGGACTAGGCACAATAATTGAAGTCAACCGACCATCGTATTCATCGTAAATTTGCCGATTGGGCTCTCGAAATAATGAATGCCGATAACGAATTTCATCGCAAAATCATCTTCTCCGATGAGGCTTATTTCTGGCTCAATGGCTTAATCAATAAACAAAATTGTCGGTATTGGTACGAATCTAATCCAAACGTGATATATGAGAGTACTTTGTATCCACAAAAGATCACAGTTTGGTGTGGATTTTGCAATGCAGGAGTTATCGGTCCTTATTTTTAAACATGAGGAAGGAGCCCCCGTTACCATCAATATCGAACACTACAAGGCAATACTGGAAGATTATTTTTCCTGAAATTTGATGGAATCGATGCGGATGACCTATATTTTCAACAGGATGGCACACCACCGCCTATTTTCCCAGTAAACATGGGCGTATTGCGAGCCAAGTTCGGCAACTCATTAATTTCACGAAATAGCCCTGTTACTTGGCCGCCGAGATCATACGATTTAACTCCTTTAGATTACTTTCTCTTGGGACATGTGAAAACGCAGGTTTATTGCAATAAAGCCCCGACTATTGGCGATTTGGAAACTAACATTCGTCAAGCCATAATCGCCATACAACCCGAAATGTGCGCCGGGCTCTTTGAAAATTGGCGCGAGCGGACCCGTGTCTGCAAAAAGAGCTGTGGTTACCATTTGACTGAAATCGTGTTCAAATCATAAATTGCATGTCTGAATCTCTTAAATAATGCAATTGAAACCGACTTTGAGCAAAACCTGTGTGTTTTGTTTAATTTTAAAGTTCTAGGCTTTTAAATGATACACTTGTAGCTTTTTACTATTTCAAAAGGTTATTATAGATTTTGCTCTACATATGTTTCGCCTTGTTAGGGCTTTCTCAAGAATAGCTTGAACTAATATTGATTATCAGTTTTAACATTAGTTCAAGCTACTTTTGAGAAAACCCGAATAAGACGAAACATATGTAGAACAAAATCAATAATAAACGTTTGAAACATTAAAAAGCGTGGTAACCAAATATTTCCTTTTAATAAAAAAATTTTAATGTCTAACTACAGCGACGGCAGCGGTTCGCAGGAGGCATCTAGGCGTAGGTCTCAGATGAATCGATGAGGCACGTCAATAGGGCGCCACCCAGTTCCTTTAAATTATTCTTGATATTAATAAACCCCAAAACTGGAAAAAGGTCTATTTTTTGTACAGAAACTCAATAATGATGTTATTTATTTAATAAGCAAAAACACAATCCCAGAAAACAACACAGAACAAAAAAATAAAAAATCAAAAGGAGGTCTGGCGGTGTGGCCCACTAAAATCCCACTATCTTAGTCATGTCAAAAAAAATGCAGATCCTAACGCATTTTTTTTATATTAAAAGAGCTCTTATCTAATTTACAATGATCTCAAATTAGGTTATTCTAAACCTACTTAAATTATACTAATTATAGAAAATTGAATCAAATGTACGCATGTAGATCAATCAGAATATGTAAAACCAAACTAAAATAAATCAGATCGAATGATAGACTGTCTTTTATCTGGCGACAGGGAGAATAATAAGCACTTATAAGTAAAAAAATCATAGAGCATTAATGCAATAAAAAAAACAACAAAAATATCTGGCCTTAGCTCCGTTGTTACGCTGCCCGTTCATCCAATATCTGGACTATACAGTTACTAATGAGTTCGTTTACTGGAAATTCCGTGTCCTGAATGCGGCAGTTTCCAAAAAGTCTGAATTCCGCCTCGACCGGATACTGCAAAAAGTAGGCCCCAAAATAACCGGATTCGGTAATAGCTGGGCTCTAATATGATTAGCTTTCTAACGGCTTGGTCCTTAATAGACTGGGTTCTCTAACTACCGGGTCATAAAACACTCTACAAGAATACCAAAAAAATAAGCCTGGCCAATAGCTGGCCAAAAAAATTGGCCAGCTATTCTACATACCCTTAACAGAAGGGTACGGTGTAGAGACGTATGTTCAGCTCGAGATGTGATGTTACACTATCTCGGCCTTGTCCCATACGATACCGGAGGACTCTCAATTAAGACTCGCGCATAATGATCTTACCTGTAGCATGTAATCCTAGTATTTTCAAAATGTTTTACAAGGAACCAACTGCGGAATCCATAAATATTATTCTTATTGGTAGACCTATTACATGGAGAATGGATAATTTGGAAGACGACAGAACATTACTCTGGTGGAGTACCATTCGACGAGAGAAGGAAATTAAACTTCAAGTAATGTCCGATGCACCGCCTTTATAGTATCAAGGAAGAGATAGCAAAATCTCTCAAACTTATTGAGAAATCTTAACATCTTATCTTAAAATAAAGGGAGTGGAATACTGCCTAATGATTATTGAAATAATTAAAACATCACAGATCGCCTTAACGCAAATATTGTATTATTCCTAAAAGCAAAGTTAGTATATTTGATTGCACGCGTGGCAAATGACGAAGACTAAAAGAGCGAAGTGAAAAGTCAGATCGGGATGACCAAATCTGCATTAGTAAGATTGGCAAAGATATTCAAATATAGCAGCTGCAAGCAGGTTCATACAGACTAAATTACCTGTAATAAATACGATTATATTTCTCATCCGTATATACAAGTTCGAAATATGGACATAAAATGGCATTGCCACATACAATTCTTTAGGTAGCACCCAGAATCAATGTCTTAAGAGAACTAAATATAAATGTGCACAAGTGATTTCTCCCCATAATTTAATAACGTTCACTTACCTATCTCCGCTACATCACTCGGTGGGATGTATTCGGTGAGAGAAATTTTTCAATCAGGGCAAATCAGCGATAATGGAAAAAAGGCCGACCATCTAGTAAACATATTGATCAACTTAAAATCCCCACCAACAAAACTATGTTCTTTGAATATAGCAGCAGAGTTTTGTAGTTCAGGTACCAAAAAATTGTTCATTTCAACATATTGCTCTGAATTGACGGTAACTGCGCGCGTCTTCAAAAAAAGGACGGGCGGATTATTCCTCACGCTGACATTGCAGCCAATACAGTGACTTTAGGAGAATGTAGGAGTTTTTGATGCTTGTATTTCGAATTCGTTGCACTGCAGTATCGACAGCTCTGCTTATTTACATGAACGTTGATATATATTTTTTTTTAATTCTCGCATACACAACGCTCTGTTTCCTAAAAACGCCATAGCGACTAAATTCCTAACCGCTTGCTTATTGTTTCGCTTAAGGTCAAAAACAGTTGAGGCTTTATTTCTGTAAAGTGAAGATTTAACATAACCCTTCAAAAAATAATCCAAGGGCGTGAGATCGCATGACCTTAGTGGCTAGTTGACATTACTATTTCGCGAAATAACGCATCCAGGAGACTTTTCTTACAAAAATCGATTATCTGGCGACATGTGTGACAAGTCGCATCATCTTGTAAGGTCAAAGATATTCTGTTAGCGTTCATCATTATAGATAAAATGATTTCCGTATATTCCATCTTCAGAAAAATTAGATTCTATCACTACTTCACACTTTCTGAGGATGAACAGGCAATTTTGTTGTTGAGGATTTTGATCGACCCAAAATCCTTCAGTTATTTTTATTTGCAAGCCCATTAAGCCAGAAGTCTGCTTTGTCCGAATAGAGTATTTTTTCCCAAAGTGAGGGTCGCCTTGCAACTTCTAATTCCTACGCGCTGTTGAATCATGTATGTTTCCATGGTGAATTGAGACAATGTATTGACCACATCATTCTATGAGCAACGTTTACATTTTAAACAGTATTACCACTATTACGTTTCAAAAATCTCAAAGTCTTATCGGAAAACTCTTTATGATAATATAAGCATTCAATAAATAATCTTTCTTTCAGTTCCCTTGTTCTTATTGCTAAAAGGAAACCCTTTACAAACCTTATTTAGAACTCGATTCATTTCATATTTGAAATGTTGCTTCATCTGCAGCGTATAGCGGTAAATCTATAATTCTGTAAAAGCGGTAAAACAACGTCGATATTCGGTTAAATTATGTTTAGACATATATGTTCAAACACTTCTGGGAAACAGGTATTTGTAAACGTTTCCGGTTCATTGTAATCAACACAACCCAGCGAGATTAGCGCTTACATGCATATGTATCACCGTGAGACATACATACGATCAACGATAAGATCCGGTTCGCTCTCCGACAAACAAAAACGTCATTTTAGATCATTTTTGACATGGTTTCAACGGAGGTTGTGACAGCATCTAATCTAAATTAATTATCCTATTTACGTGGATTATTAAAATGTTACTTAAGCAACCGTCAAAAGACAATAAAATAATTTTGTTTTGGATTTTATTTCATAAAATAGTTAGTGAAAATATTAAATAGATTAGTAAGATTTGCATTGCAGATATTTCTTTGTAAAATCAAATGATTTGGAGAATTGTCATTTTTTCGAATCTTTATCTGTCGAATTAACCTCGGTTATTTGTTTAATTAACTCTTAAATATTTATGTGAACATATAAAATATACGCTGAGACATTAAAGTGACTTGCCTTAACTCTCAAAATAGAGATTTTGTAACTCTCAAAATAGAAGTGTTGGAAAGCAACGTCTTCAAAAAACCTTCGGAAAGTTTCATTTTGTGGTTGAACTTACCTGAAACAAATTAGAAGTGAATTAGTTCATATTAAATGTTTAAGAATAATTTGTAAATCCAAGTATATGGAAGTAGATTAAAAATGTTAAAAAAGTTTCTTATTTTTAAATATACTGGAAAACAAGGAAGTGCATCCCTCAGTTGTACAAATTTAAATCAAACTGACGATTTGAGCACTGTATAACCTATTCTGAACACAAAAACTAACACATTCACATATGACGTATTATTCGATATTCCCAATAATTAAAAATAAAAACGTACAAAGGAAAACAAAACTTAAATTATATAAAACGATTATAAGCCCTGTGCTATGCTAAAGCAGCGAAACGAGGACATTAACTCAGACGTCCGAAAAATTAAAAGTCTTTGAAAAAAAGATCCTCAGAAGAATCCTCGCACCTGTGAGGGAAGACGTCGTCAGGTCGACCTGACGAATACGATACAATAGAGAATTGTATGCCATTCTCGATAATCCAGAAGTGTAGACCCTCATAAAATTCAAGAAGCTGCAATGGGATGGTCATGTGGAGCGGATGGAGGACGGAATAATTCCCAAACGCACACTAAATGGGAAACTCATTAGGCAAAGACCGGTTGGAATAGCATGGAAGCACTGGGAGGATTCTATTGACGCAGACTGCAAATCACTGCTAAGATTTTCAAACTGGAGGACTTGGGCCCTGAACCGAGAATGATAGAGGCAGTGTATACAGCAATTTAAAATGAGGCAGAATGATAACTACAAGTAATAATCCAGTAATTTTTATTTTATCTTTAAGAACAAATAATACCACCCCTCCAGCATTTATCACAGTAAACAATTTTTCAGAGCAAAACACCATATTTTATTTCCGTTCAGTTTCTTTCCTTTAACTCATTTTCCTGGTTTACCTCCTGTATAGGGTTTCAATAGCACGAAAAATAAAAAGAAGGAAGGGGAAAGCAAAAAAATATCTTCAGCAGCACTATTTTCTTCTACGTCATCTCACTTTAAAAACCCACGAACCGCTACTGTAGCAAAGACTTTACTTCCTTGAAACACGTGAAAAATAACCGGGATCACTTCTTTAGTCAAAAACCTTAAAACTTCTATGAGTAAGGGATTGTGTAGCTACAGAAAAGATGGAGAACAGAACGGCATATACTAACTGATTAAATATAATTTTTACTAGATAAACATTTTCTTAGATTTTTCTCAGAAAAATAGACCAAACTTTTGCAACAAACCAATATACGCAATTCAAAAGATTTAAACTGATTTTAAAAATATTCATTTATTTATCATGCAATAAACTTTTCAGTTTACTCTCATATTCTAAGCAATGCTTGTTAGATAAACCGCTAGTGAATAAAACTTCAATTAACGCTTTCATTTTTAATCACCAACCAGCTTGTTCCAAACTCTCACCGTTCATGATAAATTAATTAACTTTTATTAAAACATAACGTAGTATTCGCGATGTTGGATAGTTTACTTAATTAAAATAAGTTCTAGTTAGAACACATCGGGCTATATGTTTAGATGTAAAATTTAAGAGAATAATTTGTCTTTATCAATGTATGTTATTCACCAAAATGATAATTGATTCGATCGAATCGAAAGAGAAGTATAAAACAGCTAATTACGATAAAATTATTTTATAAAGGTGTTTAGTACAAATTAAACTTTAGAAAATAAACTCCATTGAAGAATAGACCTAATTATTAATAATTTTTGATACTGTCATATATGAAATGAATTTAATTTTCATCATTTAGAGAAATTATAAAATAAATGAATAAATGACAACATGCTTTATAGGATAATCATATTTTCTTCTCAATTTCTTAAATGCTAGTCAAAGATGTCACTGTTGAAATATTTTCTTTCATGGGATAAAAAATTGCACTGCCCAACATTTTTTTATGATGGGAAACACTAATTTTGGATATTTTGGATGTATTAATTTTAAAACACTTTACTTTTTTCGACAGAAACTCAATTTTTTTAGATAGTTTATATCAAATGTTTAAGCTTTTATAACAAAAAGAAGTAATGGTAAATTCGGAGACCAAAATATGTTTAAAAAAAATTGGAATTTCGTAAAAACTTTCTACCTCAACCAAACTTTCTACCTCAATCGCCATATTTCCCAATACTAAATAATTCACTACCCGCTAATAACCCTTGACATCTACATCTGAGTTCTATGGTTTATTTTCGTACTGTAAATGATACAGTGATACCGTGTTTCAGTACATTTTCGGTTCAACAAAATTATAAAAAACATAGAATGATAATCATGGCTTTCACAAGCAACCATAGGTGCCTGAATCATCCAGTTAATTTGTATTTAGTAAACAGATTTCTGACTTTGAGAAAAAAGGAATATCAGATTTTCGTTTTCACCTATATATAAATGGATATAAATGGAAAGAGAAAGTGTTTAAAGTTTGGAATATCAATGGTTTGGAGGAAACTGAAAAACTATTTACCATTAACATTCCGATGAAATAGGCGTTCTATCATTTAGCATTCTACCTATTACAATACAATACCCCCGGATATTGAAACAGAAACACCAACGTCTGACGAATTGCATTATAAAATATTAAAAGAAAGTGACAACGATATTGAAAGAACCAAGTCCGCGACGTTTCAATCAAAAGATGATACAAACTTGGGCTTCTCACACCAGTTTTCCGAATTGTGTCCTTCAGATTAAAAATTTTTTTTAGCCAGGTACTAAGGTCAGTATTTCCTGCCTTTTTCACACAAAAAAACTGATATTTTGTAGTAATTTTAAAAGGGCACATAGAAATAGTCTTATCAAATATTGAGACAAAAGCACCAATCAAGCCATTGGTAAATTTGTATTAATTATTCAAAACGATGACAAAATTTGGTAATAATCACATTTGAGCATTTTACGAACATGAACTAAGGACATTACAGTTGAACCGCCGAGAAATTATCCGTGCATCATCAACTGACGTCATTAATTTCCTATATCATAGACATTGTCTTAATATGTTCTTTTTTGTTACCGAACGAGAGAGAAGGAGATGGAAAATCAATATGTATGTCTTCGGGTAAGAGCAGTACGGTACGATAGCGTGACGGCGGAGTAAAAACAGAAAGTAACACATAATTAAAAGGTGTGTGTTCGTACCGGTCGTTGAAAGTTCCTCTATTTAGTTCAGCTGCCTTATATTGGTTGTCATTTGACTTGTTTTGTTATTGTGTTTTAGTGAAATTTTGTGCGGTATTGTCCAGTTTTATTGTAAAATAAGTTCTTATAGTAACTACTCTTATTAATTATTTTGTTATTGGTAAGTAGTTGTAAAGATTCATAAATCCTTATTTCGTTCAATAATTCTAACCAAACCAAAGACATTTTATTACAAATGTTTAATAAATACCGAATTTATATTAGTTAATTTTAATACACACTGAAAGATAAACAACCGTTTCAAAATAATAATAGAAATATAGAAGTACAAACTTTTAAGGTATCTATATTTAATTTAACATTATGTGTGATTTCAAATAATGTCGGGAAAAACACTGAAATGGCAAGCCCAAACATTTGTACTCAATCAATGAGTATTTTGAAATGGAAAAAAGGAATGGGGGACTTATAGAGTCTCTTTCATCCATTCAAGAATAGTTAACTTGATAACGTTTTACTTATTTTAATTTATCACATTGTAATATATTTTTAGAGAGTTAGAGCAGCATTAAAAATATCAAGGAAAACAGTGTATTATATTAAGAAAAGAAAAGAACATAATCCAGTTATGTCTTCTCCTGGAACAAGCAGACCTCGTACGAAGACCAAAAACAGCAGATTTACCTGAAGGAAATAAAATAGAAGTGTTAAAAGTGTCGTAAGTCAGAAGAATATGATGGGAAACGTTTTATAGTCATTCATGCCAGCTCTTTGAAAGGATTTGTTCAGGGTGCAAGTTTAGTGTTTGCCTCAAAATCTTTGACGTCCGATTACCATTGTGAAATGGACAATACTATATTTCAAAAATAGATGGCGACACAGCTAAATCCCAGATTTAGAAGAGCCATCCTTAATAGTAATGGATAATGCACGGTACCATAGTGTACTTAAAAAAAAACAGACCTGTGGTCCCTAAACAAAGGCTGAAATAACTGCTTGGTTAAACGTCAATAATATTAAAAGTTTCTGAATCATTCTGGGTGCCGAACCGTTGATTCTGTCAAGAGTCACGGCGTTTCGCCAAAATCTCATTTGGCATTTTCAAGTGTTATCCGCTTCGACTGAAGAGTCCAACTACCAGTTGGATTTTGGCGAAACATCGTGACTCTTCCCAAAATCAACGGATCGACACCCAGAATGATTTAGAAACATTATCTACCATCCGTGAACATATATATATATATATATATATATATATATATATATATATATATATATATATATATATATATATATATATATATATATACATATATATATATATATATATATATATATATATATATATATATATATATATATATATATATATATATATAGTGTATATGGATCAGACCTGGACGTGGTAAAGAGGTTTGAGTAGGGCAATGAAGTTTTGAGCTATGGCGTCTGGAGTCTCCTGGGAGGGTCACCCCTGGCGGACAGGTCAAGTCAGAGGCCTCAGACTAACATGATCCAAAATCTGCCAACCCGCATTGAACCAGCGTGGCAGATTACGGTCCATACCTTCAACATGGTATTTCAATATGTTTCAATATGACAGTACAACCTCAAACACGGCCCTCATTCCCCGGAGGCCAAGGGGCTACTACCTACGGCAGCGGGAAGACTTACCCCAAGGCAGAGGGTGCTAAGAATCACCGGGTTAGATCAGGCTGCCATTGGACTTTTGACATTGCAACGCTAAATATACGGACTATGAAAACGGAGGCCCGATTGCAAGAACTGTTAATCGAACTTGACAACATACATTGGGATATTATTGGACTCTGTGTGTAGTAAAATTTCAAAGTACATCCGACCGACTAGCTCAATGCGTTATTCAGCTGAATAAAAAGTTTAGGCTTCAAATCGTCCAAGTTTATGCACCAACTATAAGCCATAAGGTTGAGGAAATTGAGGAATTTTATGTTGATGTGGCCCAGCCTTTATACAAGGAGAAATGTAGGTATAAAAAACTGATGCGTGATTTTAATGCCAGAATTGGCACAACAAGAACTGACGAAAATGCAACTGGCCCATGAGCGAGAAAATAGAGGTAATAGATTGGTTGATTTTGCTGAAGGACAAGAACTATATATTATGAATTCATTCTATAAGAAAAATATCAACAGAAAATGGACATGGAAAAGTCCATCTGGGCTCACAAGTGAAATTGACTACATCATGACCAACGATAAAACAATATTTACCAATTGTACTGTCCTTAACAATTTTAATGTTGGAAGTGACCACCGAATGGTACAAGCAAGGGTTCGGATTGACTGTCGAAGAGAGCGCGAAAGAGTGGTAAGATCAAAGAAGGGCAAAGTGGATTTTGGGAAACTGCTGGAGAGAGGAAGCGATTTTGAGACTGCTTTGTCAAACCGGTTTGCTGCGTCACAAGACCCAGAGGAGGTGGAAATATCAGTTCAATATGAAGAAATCGCCAACAATGTGTTTCAAATGGCTGCTTTAATAGCACCAGAAGAAAAATGTCTACGCGCCGTTTCAACATGCAGCTAGTGCAAAAAACCCTGGAAGAAAGCAAAGGAATTAACAAGGCTAAACAGAAGCTGAGAAACAAAACAACGCAAATATATGCCTTAAGGCGAGAGGATGACACAGTGTGCAGGGCGCGTACGCAAATGTTACAGATAGTCAGAAAATTTTATTCCCAGTTATATGAAGATCAGAACCAATCAAAGACAATTATAGCCATGGAAGAACAAATGCCAGATATCCTAGTGGAGGAAGTAACAAATGCTATAGAATCGATGAAAAACGGCAGGGCTCCAGGAAAGGACAGTGTAACTGTCGAAATGCTAAAAGCTGGTGGTCGGACGTTATATAAAACACTGACAAAATTATACTCAATATGCCTCAAAGAACAAAAACTACCTGACTTATGGAAAAACGCAGAAGTGATCCTTTTACATAAAAAAAGGCGTACAGGAAGATTTAAAGAACTATCGTCCAATAAGCCTCCTATTGGTAATGTACAAAGTTTTCACTAAGATAATTTCTAAAAGAATATTAAAAAAACTGACTGACGCACAACCAAGAGAACAAGCCGGATTCAGAAGTGGATTCAGTACAATGGATCACTTTCAGGTTGTATAGCAGGTCATAGAAAGGCACAACGAATACACCATGCCACTGTACTTGGCTTTTATCGACTACGAAAAAGCATTTGACTCCAAAGCATGCGATAATGAATGCACTGCTTAGCCAAGGCGTAGATAAAGCATATGTAAACCTATTAGGATCGATATATAATGGAGCTACAACCACAATTCACCTTGATGATCTTGAAGTGGGAATTAATGTAGAACGAGGTGTACGGTAGGGTGACGCAACATCGCCTATTCTTTTCTCGGCAGGTCTTAAAGAAGTATTCCGTAAACTGGATTGGGAACAGGATGGTGTAAAGATCAATGGTGCAAACGTAAACCATTTTAGATTTGCAGATGATATTGTTTTCCTTTCACAAGACCCAGAAGAGCTGCAAAGGGCCGGGGAACCATTTGACTTGAAAATAAATCTGAAAAAGAGTCAGGTCATGTTTAATAAATTCGCTCAGAACAAAAGAATTTCAGTTTTAGGGAGGGATTTGGAGATTGTGTACAGCTTTCTATATATTGGGCAGATGATTTCAATGGGGGGCAATACCGCCCGGGAGGTGGAACGGTGTGTTAAATGTGGCTGGCGGGCATTTGGCAGGCTCAACATAGTGTTTAAGAGCAGACTCCCACTTTGTCTTAAAAGAAAAGTCTTCGATCAGTGCGTTCTACCCGTTATGACATACGGAAGTCAAACTTGGACACTCATATCGCAATCAATTCAAAAACTTCGGGTGGCATCCAGGGGAATGGAAAGATGTATGCTTGGCATTACAAGACGAGACAGAAAGTCCTGCGCATGGATCAGGGAACAAACAAAAATATGTGACATCATTGGAAGAGTAAAGCAATTGAAATGGAGATGGGCAGGCCATATAGTTAGACGATGGGACGACAGATGGACCAAGGCAATCCTGGATTGGATACCGCTTGACCGCAAACGTCCGCGAAGAAGACCGAAAGCATGATGGATTTATGACATCGTTAAGTATATTGAACCCGAGTGGCAGATGAAAGCCCAGGACCGTGAAAGTTGGAAGCATGCTGAAGAGGCCTTCATCCTGCAGTGTATATATATGCATATATATATATATATATATATATATATATATATATATATATATATATATATATATATATATATATATATATAATTGATGAGCTAGTAAGAGTACATTGTCATTAAATTTTAAGATTTTCATCATTGTACTTTTAATGTCATAGAAATTAATTTGGATTAATGTGAAGACATACTATAATAAACATATTAGTAGGGATGGACTTAGTGATGAAAAAGTACAAAATATATGGAAAGAAACCTTGAAACAGTGTAATGAAGAAGTATGGGAAAAAATATCTAGCACATACAGACAAATTAATTGAAGACTGATTTATCCGAGAACAGCACCTAGACAATATTGAAATTGAGCCTATAATAATCAACGCAATTGAAAGTTCCTAAGATAAATAGCTTGGTAGTTAATATGGTTGATAATGCACTTATTAGTATACCTAATTATTTAGATATAGGAATATTTATTTTTATTTATGCAATATTGTATTTATGTATTAAGTACTCAGTATTTAACACTATGTTTAAAGAGATGTTTTTGTATGCTTTATATAATTATATGAAATATTTGAAATGATATTTGTGATAAATGTGTAATGCAATTGTTTAAGGACCTGTATATTCCCATATCTTGGTAACGTTTTCAGCATATAAAAATTAGTCTCGACAATAATGTTTACCAATAACCATTCAATTTTGACCAATAATAAATTAATTCATTGACTAACTCCCTAAAATTTCGTGATAACTTGAAATTGTCTGTACAAGTTTAACCTACAAACTTTACAATTTCATGACACACACACTCAAGATTTTACCTTAAAATATCGGTTTATAACAGGAAGTTTTATAATTTCATGTTATAAATATTTACAAATAAATGTATCGTGAATTTAAATCATAAACATAAATGTCCATCTTTCGAGACACCAACCACGGCCATTATGAAAGTTAGCACTTGATTTAACTAATAATTTTTTATTTGATTCATGCGGATAAAAATTGTTGACGCATGGGTAATGTTCGACGGTTCAACTGTAGATAATATCACTAGTTATTACGGATATTAAAAATGAAAAATATGATGACGGTGATTTATGTCAGTCTAAAAATGGTAAACTGCCTCATAAAGCAGCAATGTAGGTATATGAATTATTCTTGTCTCTATGTTTTAGAGAGAGCTGGTCCAAAAATCAGCACTGGATCAATAGAAACTAACAGTAAAAAACACTCTGACTTAAGGAAATATGTAACCCACAGAACCTTGGTTAAAAGAGACAAAATCATCTTCCCACTTGTGCATATTAAGGTAGGGCATTTTGATGTAGACTTTCCTTTTGATGGTTTTCAAATAAGGCGATTTATAAAAGAATCACATTTCAACAAATCAATGAATGTGATTAAATCTAATGCCAGTTGTTTGTTTATTGTCCA
The DNA here is from genome assembly GCA_031761425.1 of Cosmopolites sordidus. Lineage (NCBI taxonomy): Eukaryota > Metazoa > Arthropoda > Insecta > Coleoptera > Curculionidae > Cosmopolites > Cosmopolites sordidus. Next base: position 768,482 of record JARFXV010001354.1, on the reverse strand, counting down.
GTTGATTTTTTTCTTTGGGTACATAAGGCATATAGTTATGTGAAATTAGTTATTAGGCAGAGATGTTTTGATTATTTGAATACTCTCGGGTGTAATATGAACAATATAATTCAACATCTAAACCAATAATGAAAAATAATCATCCAAAACCGTAAGCACAATTCCTCTCTATATAGTAACATCTGAAAGACCTTAAAATGAGTACACTTGAATTCGAAAAATGAAAAACTTTCAATAGGAAATTAATGTGATCAATTTGACCTTGGTTTCATTTAAGTTAAGGTTATATTGTTTCTTCCATTACCATTACATCAGTCTATTTGCAGCTTAGCTATTGTCATATCAAAGTGAATTTCGCCCTGTATATTGCAAGCTTATATCTTCATTTGATCATAATTATCACGAAAATCATATACTCGAGAACGTTATGATTCGGCAAATAAACTTTGTGTCGTAGCGAGCCAAGCGTTGTCCGATAACTTTTTGGCAATCGATAATTTGTCAAAGAACGCTCTCCGTAATGGCAGTTCCCCTCTCCGGGCATGAATAATGATTGTGTCAACAGTTCCCTTTGGAAATGGCTTTGGCTTCTCCCTAATAAATTGTGTCAGCATCAACCGCGGCCTAATTTTTAATCTCGCTCCGCGGTTCATCGGATCCCGTTCGAACTATCGTTCAGGGCCTTTTGTGCGTCGCAGATTCCGGCACAGCGGCGGAGGGTGTCGAGAACCGTTGCGGTTGAGAGTGCGGTGATAGGGGAGTGATGAATTTTCCGCGGTAACAACGTAATTTCGTGATGTTGAAGGGAAAGTGACTGCTTGAAATTGATCCTTTTATCAGATAACTGGATAGGGATTTTATATCATTACCCTTGATTTTTCCTTTCCCCATAATTAACACTCCCACAACACAAATGTGTTGAAATTTGAAGTAAAAATATAGAGAAATATGTATAGTGCAAATATTTTATCTTTAACTGACCATAACATGGTAAAGGGGCTTGGATATGTCAATGAAGCTTTGAGCTATGGCGTCTGAAGTGTATGCTTCTGGAAGGGTTACCCATGACGGATAGTTGAAAGCAGAGACCTCAGACTGACATGATCCAGAATCTTCCAATTCGCACTGAACCAGTGTGGCAGATTACGATCCAACTCTTTAACATGGCTGCTTTACAATTTTAAACATGACCCTCATTCCTTGGAGACCAAGAGGTAACCACCTACGGCAGCGGAAAAATATACCCCATGTCAGAGGGTGCTAGAAATCACCTAGAAATCACCGAGTTAGATCAGGCTGCCATTAGACTTTGGACATTGCAACTCTTAGTATTCGGACAATTAAAATAGACTAAACTAACTCTTAAACTCTGACTAGATAAACCCAGTACCATAGGATGTTTACGTGCGGAGCGCATTATCGATTGCTAACAGATGCTCTTACTGCTTTCCATACTCTTCCATTTTAACAGTCCCAGATGCCTAAGAAATTCATAGCAAAATCGTTTTCCTATCTGGTACATTTCGATTAAATGCGAAGGTTACATGGGCCGCTCTAATAGAACGCTTGTTCTCATAATACACTTGAATAACAATAACAAAACCTTCCATGTTCATAGGCCCAATTTAGGACAGATAGGTACTGAAATCAATAGACCTGAACATTCCGAATAAGACCTAACCCACCTCTTTACCCCCACTGCTCATCCCATAGTGCCCGTTCGAAAGGTGGAATATCTGTATAATTCACCCAAAATTACATTAGCTGTCAAAATATTAATCCTTTTTGAAATACCCTATATTTTAAAATGTGATATAATAGGTGTTTCGGTTAATAATGTCGATTTTTTCGTTTATTTGAATAAAAAAATATAAACTACCCTAATAATCAAAGTATTTCAATTCTTTTGGAACCTTTGGTGTGAGACACTAAACTTGAAGAGATTTATCACTAAACACCAAATCACTTTGTGAGCATCGTGATTTGGTATTTAGTGGTAAATCTCTTCAAGTTTAATCAAAGTATTGAAGAATATTTGGTTTTTTGAAGACAACCATTCAACAACCCAAATTTTTACTTCTATGTAAGAATATAAGCAGTGTTCTGAAAGCCCAGGCCTCATCGATCTAACTAAGTGACAGTCCAAAGAAACTAAGTCCGGTGAATAGGTCGGGCGGGGTAGGATGTTCCATTTAACGTTTTCCAAATAGTTTTTTACACATTTTCCAATATGGGGCCGAGCACTGTCATGTTGAAAATAGCTTTATCGTATCTTTGGGCGTATTTTGCCCGTTTTTCCTTCAATGCTCGGTTCAATTTAATCTATTGTTAGCAATCTATTGTAGCAGTTCGTAATTCACAGCTCCCCTGTTATCCATCAAATACACAGCAAAGCCTTATTTCCATGTATATTGCGCACCGGTTGTGATGTTGAAGCCTGGCCTGTGTCTAACTATGATTTTTTGAGCTTTGGGTTGTCAAAATAGAATAGACACTTTTCATCACCGGTCACAGCTCGATAAAAAAAAAATTCTTTTCTGTCTGGCAAACAAAATTTCACAAATGGTTGTTCGCCTTTCAATGTCTCTTTCCTGCAATTCATATGGAACCCATTTTCCTTCCCTCTGGATCTTTCCCTATGGGTGTAGATATTCGGAAATGATGGATTGGGCAACATTCAATGCTTCGGCTAATTCAACATATAAGTTGAGTCTTCATCTAATAATGCTTACAAATCTGCATCTTCAAACTTTTTCGGTTGTCTTTGATGCTCTTTGTCTTTTATATCATAATCATCACTTTTAAAGCGTTTAAACCACCGTTCACAATTTTTTTGGACTAGAGCATGTTCACCATAAGCTCCAAACAATAATCGATAACTTTCAGAAGCCGTTTTCTTCAAATTAAAGAAGGTTATTGAACTTCTCCGTAAAATTTCTTTGTCTGGTACATAATTCGACCTATTTAAAGCTGTAAAAAACTATGTTTTTTGCGCAATGACGATTAATAACGAACTGGCTTTTAATGGAGTATGTTTACCCTCCAAAACGCCATAGACATGACTAGTCTATACCAACAAATATATTAGTAACGCCATCTCTTAGCAAAATCGACATCTATTAACACCTATTAACAGAGCACCTATTAACATATTTTATTTAAACTCATTTTTACGTTGTTTCTAAGACAATAGTAATGTTCAGAATGTTTTTATAGGGCATTTAAAAGGCATACATGGTATTAGTCTGAACATGAACAATAAATTTATTCATAATTATATGTTGAGTTATTTTAGAAAAACTTACGTGCTTAAAAAAATTAAAGCAATTTTTATAACAAACCTTAAGAAAACTAAAAGGCATAATTCACTAAAATTGTTTTGTCTATATAATTACCGAAGCTTAAAACAATCCTTATTACAATCGATAACTTTCAGCAGCCGTTTTCTCTAAATAAAAGTCATTAAACTTCCTCGCAAAACATCTTTTTCTGGTACATAATTCCACATAATCAAAGCTAGGAAAAAGTATGTTTTTTACACAATGACCAAAAAACATATATACGTATTAGATATCATTAGTCTATATCAACAAATATATTAATAACCCCTTTTCTTAGCCAAATTGGCATTATTAACGGAAACACCTATTATTAAATTAGTCTTATATTTATAAAGGTGACACAACTAAAGCCACATCCTGTACAACTGTTAATCCATTTTCATTAAAATGAAATAAATGGGCCAATATTAAGTTTATCGAAAGTCTGCCAGGAGAAAAAATTGCCAATAAGGCTCAGGTTTGAACGATTGCACGATATTATTTCTATTTTGTTATTTGTTGGTCTGTCTTTTACAAGCTTGATTAGAACTGTTCGATCGGTAAATGGCCTTGGCAAGTATAAAAAGCACGTAGGAGCAGAATTAGAGAAGATACGAGGAACAAAAAGAAGGCATTAGATAAAAGGAAATAATTTATATTGGAAAAGTTGTTCGGTTGAGAGCTAATCAGTAAATATAAGGGTTTGTTAGAATAGATAATAATTTAAAACAATTTAGAACAAAGCCACTTAAAAAAACTATAAGATTGTTATTTTCAGCGAGCACGGGGTTTTGTTTACACAGGATGTGAAAGGGAAACGGACGATTATAAAAACTCACTACTGATCAAAATACTTTCTTTTTTTATGTAAATATACCACGACCTGCATCTCTTCGTAAACCTCTATCAATCTTAACTGCCCCATTACTTATACGGTACAGCATTTCTATTGGAATTGGGGATATTTCTCAATGATAAAACGCTGTTTTCACAGACCTGTGGAAGTTTTGCAAAAGTTTTCGTGCTCAACTGTTCAAGTCTAAAACAAAACTAGCTATTTCTTATTTTACACATATTTTCAGAAAATAAAAAAAATATATTTTTTCAGTAGAAAAATCCGATTTTTGAAGTGAATCTAGGAAATTGTAACTTGTACTAATGTTGCTCTTCCTCTGTTTTAAAGAGAAAATAAACAGTGTTGTCAGATCGAACGGTATACATCTTGTAGTTAATAGAATACTACACGTAATAAAGTTTACATTGGAATTATTGGTAATGAAGTAAAAGGCCCAGGACTCTGAAAATAATCGCAACGGTAACATAAAGTGTCGCTATTATGTATAGAAACAGTCAAATATCACGAGAATGGTTTAAGATTGCTTAATAAAATTTTGAACATAAACATCAGGAAATATTTGCCACTTCTTGGATAAGTTTTCTTTTTTTTTTCTTGTAGCATATTTGAAATTCAAAGCTAACAGTCTTGAATTTGGCATTATTGGAAAGAGCGTTTTTCTCTGAATTCAACGAAGTAAATATTGATTTTTTTTCGGTGAAAGGTGTTTCGGTCTGTTTTAGTGTAAATATATTTTCTATTTAGTAGGCTATGAAACAGTGGGTGAGAGATAAAGTATTTGATTACAACTGACAGTTGCCAACTATCAAATACCGCTGCCTTCTACATTAATTAAAATATTCAAATTTTCATCATTAGTTTTTGTTTTTGTCTCCCTAATTTTGGACCACTCTTAATACTGCCTATATCATTGAATGTTTTCTCCGTTTTTGATGCTGTTAACTAAGTGATGTTTTTATTCGGAGGTACTTCATTAAATACTCGACAAACTTCAGTATAAGTTCTTTTTCTGCCACCGTATCCAGCAATTGTTAGTATTTCAATTATTTTCTTTCAAATAGTTGACGATTTCAATTTTTACTTGATGAAAATCCATTACAAATTACTTTAAAATAAAACTACAGCTTTATACGATTTTCACTGAATTATATTATTCTGACATGTTTCGCCAACACACAGGCTTCTTCAGAAGTTGAGTATAAACTAAATTAATTCTATCTAATTACGGTTACAATATTCCTTAAATATACTTTATTGTTTTATGACACTGAAACTACCTGTAATTTATTTTTATTGCGTCTGGCGCGATCATCGCCCACACTATTTTAGAGATGGAAAAAAGTTTTGAATTAAAAGTTTATTAAAGGTGAATTGTTTCCATTTGGTCATTTAACATTATATTTGAACCTTTAAATTTATTAATTTCTAACAATTCCAACAACGACAGTTTTTTATTTTTATTTTCTACATAGTATTCTAAAATTATCATCGAACTTATGGTCATTACTTATCAGGTGTTCCGAATAAGCTGAATCAGTTATTTTATGTATATATGATTGTTTGTGTTCTGATATTCGTTTTTTGGACATTTTACCAGTCTGACCAACATAAGCTTTTGGACAGGCAGAACAAATTAACATATAGACTCCTGACTTATTTTCACTTGGGATTTTATCTTTGTTATTTTTGATATATTTATTCAAACTATTGTTTGTTTTAAATGCTACTACGTAATTGTGTCTATTTAGAAATTTTACACACAATAATTTTAATAAGGAACTATTAAACAAATAGCAGTTAATAATAAATATAAACCTAAACTAATAGATAATATTTGAAACAAAAATATATAAAAGTTATATAAAAAAGCTTTAGCGAAAATTTATCCAGTAAATCTAACTAAACCTTCATATTATACTTTATTAAATTATATAGGAAAATGTTCGAATGATACAGTAAAATTTCTATAGATTTCAATGAATTTCAATGGCATACAAGCAACCCAACAATCGATTTATTGAGGAAACAATTCGGCAAGAAAATAAATTGGAGGAACGGACCTGTTTTATTTAAATTTATAGTTCGGATGACCTAAAAAAACACCCTATATGTCATGCTCTAATATACCATATATGTAGCTACTCATTTAAGTCATTTGGTTATGCACTTCACGTTTTAATTTTTTTAAAAATGTTGCTGAAACTATGAAAATAACTTCTGAAACAGAATTCGGTAACAACAGTCAAAATATTTAAATGTTAGGTCCAGAGGTTTTTGAAGCAAAAGCATGTAAGCGACAATGGGATGAATCTATAAAGGCAAAATCGTTAGAATTATTTCGGGTGAGCATACTTCAGTTATTTGATTTAACGTTAGAGGAAAATTAGGAAATTAACAAGAGGAAAAAGTTTAACGGTTATAATCAGGTTTTACTGTTACAATCAAGCAATTGGGCTTTTTTTGAAGTTTGAAGAATCTGTATGGTTTTAAAAGTATTGCAAACTTCAATGAATATAGTCAAACAAATATGTATATAATTTTGGGTAGTGATTGTTTTATTCTAAATTGATTATTACTGTAGTTTACATATTATAATATACTGTAATATATTATCCATATTATCCTAGATGGGGAAGTTTTATGTATATTTAACAATGTATTTTTTATTGAAATAAAATTAGTGCTTTAAACAGTATGTATGTGTATTGTTTTTCAAATTATGATTTATATTGGTTTTTTTTGCTCAAAAAAATAATTACAAAACTAGAAAATATCTTTTAGTTACTCAATATTTAACATATTTCTTCAGTGGATGTTGGATCTTCACTTTTCCGATGTATCCACATGAGTAGTGCTAATGCATGTTTACAACCACCTGTCATCAAATATATACAAAATATTACTATTTATAACATAATATAATTTTTTTGTTTGAGTATTTATTACCTGCTGAAGCTGCACATTTGTGACATTGTGTTTCTTGGACTTTTCTTAATTTCTCATTATTAATTAAGTTAACTGTACAAGCTTTACTCCGAACTTTATGTTCTCAACATATACGTCTTTTTATACCGTGCAAATACCATTTTTGCATTTAAGTTGATTAAAACCTATAGCCTTATCACTGTAATTTTCTCGTGACACCCTACAAGAAGTTTAGTTATATTTAATAGAAATATTTTGTTTCTTATTTACATTATTATTTTTTAAAAAACTTACATCGATACCTTAGCACCCCGAACTTCAGCTGAATTGAACCGAATGTCATTTTTCAGAAAATCTGTGACCATTAAAATATCCACAGCAGGTATATTATCAAAATTAGCCTTTAAGAACCCTTAGTCACACATTACTGAACTAAATTAGTAAGTAGTAGTATAGTAGTATATTTTATTTTGCACTTAACCAACAGAATTTTGACAGTATATATAATTATATATATATATATATATATATATATATATATATATATATATATATATATATATATATACGAATAGAAGCCATTGGCAGTACTGATGTGAAAACACTGGTATTCTGACGTTACAAACATAGCAGCCAATCGCGGCACGTTCGTAGTCACGAGATTTTATTTAAAATTTTGTACATTTTAATTAATTTATAATTAATTGTAACAAGCTTTTAAAAAGTTTTTCGCATCGATTATTGATATTATTTATGATAAAGTTTTAAAATAAACTAAAAAAATCGATAATTATTTTTTATTCAAAAATCCAATTATTGAATGTCTCTTGATTCTATATGTTCGAACGTATCTAGTCCTATGTTTTTCGCAACTTCAGCAATGTTTTCAGTTAATGTTTGAATTTACACCAATTCTTCATCATTACAGACAGATAGATCATTCTTTTATGTTAACAATGCACTTTACTATGACAAAATGTTTCCAGCATTACATAGCATTCATACCAGGCTCACATTACATAGTGTCGTGTATGACTTTAAAAATTTGTCTAATGTAATAGAGCTTAAAGACCTGAACTATTCCTTGGTCCATAGATTGGAGTAAGGCCGTCGTGTTAGGAGGCAAAAACAACACCTTTATAATTGGATGCATCGATTTAAGCTCACGAGACTGACCTGGAGCATTGTCCAAAACTAGAACTGCCTTGCAATCTAAATTATTTTAGATTAACCCACGCTTTCTTGTTTGAACGCCAAAATACTACTAGGTTGCCCTTGTTTTGATTTTTCAAAGCAGGAAGATTTAGCGATTTGTAAACCATAAAAGACCTAATTAAACAATCTCCTGGTGCGTTAGAACAAAGCGTCAATGTAACTCTATCTTTTGTTGTCTTAAAACCAGAGGCGAACTTTTAATTTTTGGATATGTTGGGAAGTTTTGTTTAACATTCTTTTCTAGGGCAGTTTCGTCTACATTAAACACTTGTTCAGGTTTTTATCCACAATCAGCAATTAAGATTGATTTTTTTTGGATATGTTGCTGCTGCTGAAGCGTCTGCAGATGCAGCTCCTCCAACAATTCTGATGTTATGTATTGATGGTCGCACCTTAAACTTATTGAACAATATTTGAAAATCGTGAGGTTGAAGCTGTAGAATTCCTTATTTTGTCTTCTGACTTTTTGATGGATCGTACAGATGATTCATTGACATTATAGAAATGTGATGTGGATACGAACGACTCGCCAATTTCATTACACCAAGTGTAGGAACTGATTTTCTTTTGCTTTTAATCGACATTTTATAAATCACGAAGAAAACAGAAGACACATGCTATTACCTAGACATTATTGCGACGAATGAGAGAAATAATATATTGAAGTAATAAAACAAAAGATTAGGCATCGATCGTGCGGCGGCTTTTATCAAAAGTCATAGCGTCACGCATAACCAGCGGAGCGTACGGCGGCGGCGACTTATAACTTTCGGCCAAGCGGCAATGAGACTTGTTTGTTTATAAATACTTTGATACTGCTTTGTTTTGAAAGGTAACTGGTAAATAAATACATATGATTTTAAACATATAATATGTATCATTAGTTTTGGATTCGCGAATAAAAAAATTTTCAGCCGCGCATACAAGAAGTGGTCACAATTTCACGAATACTAAAGACGCGAATAACGGAAGCGTGAATAAGGAGCTTTGGCTGTACTGTATCCATCAGATTGGTTGCGCCCGACGGAAGGGTAATTTCATATTGCCATTTGAAGTCTTCTTATTAGTGTTCTAAACGACATTAAATTTTGAGTTTCAATATTGTCTTAGGCTTAAAAATAAATAAAATAGACATCTTACATAAAACTGTTATGCACTAGAGAACATACTGAATAATGTATATAAGGGTGTAAGGGAAGCAACTTTCGTAAATTTAACCAACAATTCTTTACATTATTTCAAAAAAAAGTTTCCTAAAAACATGTATCCAAAATGCAACCACTTCAAATTAACTGTTTTTAATTTTCATTATTTGAGTTTATGCAAGTCTGACACGGTTCTAATTTATTTTCCCGAACACGTTGGAAAAGTCCTGGTATATTTGTAATCTGAATGCTGCTTCTTCGTATATAAGAAGCATATCGTGATATTCGCGTACATAATACAATTTTGGTATTAAATATAATTTAAAGACACACACTCAGAAATAATTTTTGTCAACCACACTACTAGTGTGGCTGATTCATAATTTTCAAAAAAATTGTTTTAACAATGTTTATTAGTTTATTTATGGTTTATTCCTTAAATAATATCCATTTATAATTTGCCAAACATGCTTTTGCACATATATGCTTAAAATGATAATTCTTATTACAGCTCTTCTATTGGTAATTTAATTTTGCAGTTTTTTTTTTCACGGAAACTCTTTTTTTCTCAAGGTTTTTGCCCCTTGTTGTAAGGAACTTTTTTCTTTCTAATGATGTAAAAACTCGTTGGTTAACCCATTCAGTAGTTTTTAAAAGTAGCGAGCGGAACTACTAGCAATATCTGTGTACAGAATTTCATATTATCGACCTTTATATATTCACTATAACGGTACTTTACCGAAATACCGAACTCAACGGGTGTTTATTATTGATTTTTTTGCAAAATTAATCGGTAAATATTAAATTAATTTGTGTTTTTATATTGTTATAAATGTGGTAGAAGCTAGATGTATGGTATTTTTGCCAAAGTCATGATAGTAGAAACGTTTGTTTGTTATGATTTCGGTACGAAACTGATATAATGTACCACCCTTGTACCACCCTTGTACTCACCTAAAACTCAAAACGAAAGTGCTAATTACTTTTATTTGTATTGTTGAAATTACAACAAATATTACATTATTTAAATTTCACAAAATTATTCAAAATTGACAAGGTCTTCTTTGATGGTTTGACTATAAAACCAGTGTGTAAACAAGTGTGTTCGGTGGTCACGTAGCGAAACAAGTATGAGAATGATAATTGATCAACGTTTAATTTTTTTTGCAGCTATAAAAAAATTTTCTTAGACAATTTGTCGTCATCTCAATGATACCATCTACTAGACCAAATTCCATATGGAGATGAATCAAAGAGTGATTTTTCAGATATAGAGGTGGAAGATTTGGTTAAACAAGTTGTATTAGATGTGGATACGCACGAGGAGCCTCCTCAAAGTGATTCTGAAGCCAAACTACGAATGCGATCTACCCCCAGCAGTTTGGGCGAACCTTGATAAATGGAAGAAGATGGAATTCAAAAATCTTCAAGCAAATTTTCAAGAAATTATTGATTCTAAAAATCTACCAGATGGATTACAAGGTCCCGTGGACTTCTTTTTATCACTTTTTTGGTATGATCGATGATATTGTTTTCCAAACAAATTTATATTCCATTCAAAAATTAGATAATTTTGCCTCAACGAATTTCAAATAAATAAAAATTTTTATTAATACAATGTATAAAGAATAAATCTTCTTATGGGCATAAAACCAAAACCCGCACAGAGACTGTTGGTCATCATATCCTCAATTGAGGGATGAATATATATCTAAACTCATGAGTCTAAATAGATTAATTTCTCTGCTTTCTCATCTTTACCTAAACGACAACTCTGTCATGCCGTCAAAAGGGCAACACTAATATGATAAATTGTATAAAATTCGACCATTTATCAACAGGTTACGTAAGAGCAATCAAAAATTCTTTTATCCCTCAATGGTACAGACAGTTGATGAAATAATGGTAAAATTAAAAGGCTGAATATCCTTCAAAAATATGTATCCCTAAAACCAACAATTAGATATAAAATTTGGAAAACTTGGGAACAACCCTTGATAAAAAAAACTTACAGAACATCGTATTGGAAAAAACTATCACATATATTGCGACAATTATTTTACCTCAGTAAAACTTCCTGAGGAAATGAAGGAATATTGGAACATTTAGAATCAAAAGAAAAAGTTTTCCTCAGTTACTTCAAGGCAAAGATTTATCTAAGGGACAAAGTGACCGAGTAGTGATATTGGTGTAATATTTTTTGAAAATGGCAGGGCAAACGCATTGTACTCGATCCACGATCCGTCGAAAAATGTTCAGATGAACACAAAGGAAAAGGAAGTGTACAAGAAATATATTGCCCTGAACCTATCAAGGAATCTAGACGTTAAATGGGCGTTATAGATCGTGCTGACATGCTAAAGTCATGCTACTACATTGACAGAAAAAGTTGGAAATGGTAGCATAGGCTATTTTAGCATTTTGTCGATGTCTCGGCGGTAAATTCATTTATTTTGTATCCCAGTTCACCGAATGCCCAGAAAATGACCAGATGATTTTTTTTGAGTCATGTCCTGGAGGAATCCTTACGTTACTTTTAGTTTAAAAATGTGATGTATTGTTATTATTAGATTGTAAACTGTTCATTAACTAAAAAATATGTTTTGTTCAAAGAGTTTTGTTTTTATGTGTCTGAAAGGGTTAAATTTACGAAAGTTATTTCCCTTACACCCTGTACATTAAAGGCTCATGAAATTATTTTGTTATCTTTGATTCACGATTAAATCACTAAAAGAAAAGAAAGAAAAATCACTAAAATTTTTCGTTCAGTATTTTAGGCGTATCCAACCATATATTCTTATCAATGTTACGAAAAAGCCTAAATTTCAATAAAAATTCAGTAATTTATCAAAACACGTTGGAAGTGTGGAACCAAAAAAAAATGAAGCCACCATTTAGTATTACGTCGTTACCGTTGAGTAATGTTTCCTAAATTCTTCTCACATTTAGGCCGCCAGTATTGAGATCGATGTTTAAAATGAACCATTTTGTATTCAACAGAAAACTATATAAATTGATATATCGAAGAGAAATAGTATTATATTAAAACGCTGAGATATGTGTGTCAATAAAGATTTTCCCTACTTCCTTTTTGATTTTCTTGCTTTCTTTTGCAATATTTTTAGATGTTTTCTCAATATCTTTACGGCTTCTCTACGAGGTCTATTTGAAGAAGTTCGAAGTTTAAATCAATGAAAATGTTAACAAATCAATTTTATTTCCTACATTTAAGATGCTGTATTAAATGAACTCTTCACTGAACTTATCTTTTGAACTCCTCTTATGTATCTGTATTAGTCTAGCATATATTTGACTATTTTTAATGTTTTCAAACTTCCTTTAAGTGTTTTCAGTTTGAACAAAACATAAAAATATGAAGGCTATAAAGCGGATATGAAGTAACCAAAATAAACTGTAGGAAACCATTTATTTTACAGCGTGAAGTGAAGAAGTGTTAGATGTTTTGACGCTTGCACAAAGTCAGTTTTATTAAGTATTTCAAAACCTCCAAGTTAAAAGTTTGATGACCCTCTGAGCATAACTCTTTAAACTTTATTATCAATAAAAATTATGTTATGTTTATAGAGAGTTTGAAGTTATTAATTTATTTCAAATTGTACTCTCTATTGCCAAGCATTCTCAAGGTACCGCAAATAACGAAGAGCAAATCAAATTTCATGTTTTAGTTGCTATTCGACAAAAAACACTCTACCTTTAATGAGGTATGTGGACATTAGAGTGTCCGTTATTTTTCAAATTGGCTTTTTTCACTTGGGTGAAATTATTATTTCTTTATAGCCTAAACATAATGTTGACATAAAAACAATTTCCGATGCCGTTTAACAGTGGTTAAATGACAATACTTTTCCCATTCATTTAACATAGAATTTTTGCACTTTTTATTTAATTATTAATTTTTTTCTCGCTTATTATATTGACTATCTTACTAAATATTCTTGATTCTACTTTTGTTGTGATCCTTTTAGATTTGCAAATTTCTGTATTAGATTAAAAAATATATTTTATATGTTTTCCGAAGGTTAAAATTTATTTATACTATTTTTCCCAATAATTATCTAACATTTTAAAATTTACTGACTACCCGATACTTTTTTTTCATTTAAATAATATATATTTCATGTTGCGATACTTCCTCTGATTATTACGGTGACTTGCTTTAATTGGCTCCCCACATCGTAATTCTATAAATGATAACTGTATAGCGTACGACGTTTTAATGCGACAGTAAAGTTTCGCCTTTTGCCACAAAAATATCTGACTCTTTTGTGTCAAATACAACCACCCAAAACAAAATGTACTACTGTCCATGTACTATTCAATCAACATCAAACAACGCGTTGTCTGTTTTTTTATTATTATGAATGTTTTTAGGGCATTCACGAACATCTAAATAGTAACTTATAATACTATTTAGAGAGCTTAAAACTAAAACCAAGGTCTTGCTAGTATCCTTAGATTTCTAATAAACACACTAAAACAAGCGCATATATTAAGACGCACAATGTTCTGCTTTTTTACGTCACTGGACTAACTCAAAGGTCTTGATTCTCTTGAGTCTTCTTGTTAATCCTCCATTGTCAATGAGCTGGAACGACTCGATGTTGGAGGAGTGGTTGTTCATGACTCCTGACAAATGTTGGATCTGACTTATGAGTTTATGTTCATTAGCTCTATTTGTAAAGTTAGGTAATACAGACTTTGATTCATTTAATTTGATTCTCCATTTTTTTGTTCAATTGTTAATTTTGTTGGCTGATATCTCAAATTTTTCTGCTGCTTTTTCGTAGTCATCAATTGGGATAATTGCAAAACGGTACTAAAGAACCGGTAACAAAATACAGAAGATTAAAAGAAACCGCTATAATTAATTTAAAAAAAAATAACTTAAAAATAAAAAAGCTTTCGGTAGATTTAAATTCAATATAATTCCCGATTCTAAAGAATACAATTAAAAACATTTAAGTATTTCAATACACAATCACAATCACATAGTCTCACTTATATATATTTTTTGGTAGTATGGCACTGTCATTAAAAACTAATTTTCAATGTAAGTATCGTTGACATATATACTTGCATTATATATAGAAATTAATATAATTTATTTTTTAGATTCCTTTTAATAATGGGAGGAGATTACTTTCCGAAACGTTAAGGTTCAAAAGATTGAATTTATTTTAGAACATTTTTATATTTTTTAAAATTTTGTTTGTTAGGCAAATTTATTACAAAAAAGAATCACTGAAAAATGTGTCCCCGTTTGGTTTTTTGTATTTTATCCAGTAATTCTTTATTTACATAAAAACAGATATTTTTTATATTTTTTGAGTTTTAGGTCGTAGGGAAAAACTTCAAAAAAAAAACAAAATCATTTTTAAAGTTATTGCTCTAATTTTGGGTATGCAATAGAGTTACACCAATTACTGTTGTTTTTTGTGCCTTTGGAATAATCGTGATAGAGAAAATCATTACGTCAGAATTTTTTTTTTTTTAAATATGAGCGCTGAAACTATCAAACACTAGTAAAAGATATGATTCAAGCCTTGCACGCTATTGGCTGTAAAATGTGAGACGTTAGCGATGAGCACCATGAGCGCTTGCACCAGGATATATTGGATATGGAACTATCAAGGACGGTGGAATCCTGCTATGTTAACAGATTATTGTTGGGCATGAGAAAGTGTAGATATTAATTATAAAAGAAGAAGCACTTTAACTCTACATTTCTAAAATTATTAAAATTTATTAATCTAAATAAATCCTTAACTTGTTAATCTTGTTATCGATGTAAAAAAAAACTTGAGGTAACCAGAGCATCAAATTAGTACCACTGTCAAGTTTTTCTCAGAAGTAGTTTAAGTTATTTCGTGGGGTTAAAAAAGTTGGTAATTTGTTATACAATATAGTTTTAGAGCTTTAAAATAAACAACAATGATACCTACCAGTGATAATTCGGTAATTTTTAACTTATCTTGATGAAGAACAAATAATGGCATTATGGTTTGAAAATAATATCATTCAAATCTTCTCGACTTCGACTGGCAAAATGATTTTTTGAGATCCAATTTCCTATTAATATTTCAAACATATCACGTGGCATATTGTTATATCCAGATTTATCAGTTATATAACCATATAGCAATCATCATTAACAGTAACATGATTTCCATCATCATCTTGAAAAGAAAATAAGGTCCCATCGCGCCTTCATTCCAAAAACAGCATCAAACAGTGACTTTCTGAGGATCCTGAGAAAGAGGTAATTCCTGATACACTTGAGGATTTTCATCGTCCTAAATCCTGCAGTTATGTTTGGTCACAAACCCATTAAGCCAGAAGTGTACTTCTTCAAATAAGATTATAGGGGAATAGCCTTCCAACTTCTAATTTCCACGCGCTGATAATCGTATATCGTTCCATAGTGAATTTATACAATATACCGAACACAGGAGTCTATGGGTGACACATTTCAAACATTGTTGCCGCTACTACGTTTAAAAGTTCTGACACTTATTGGAAAACTCTATATATGTGTATAACATAGTGCCATATTGATAAAATAGGCTATTATTGTTTAATATATAAGTTCTCTCGCCGATCACTTTCAAGTTTATATTTTATTGGTCATTCCAACTTTTAAATTAAAGTCATAAGGTGAACATAAAAAGAAAGCACCGCGTTTCTTTCCATTAACCTCGCCGGGATGGAACGAAACGGAACCGAAATAAAAAATGACGATGACACTAACTTCGCACCACTAAAAATGAAATACGTTAGAGATCAGTCGAAAAGGAGCTCACAAAATAAATTGACTTATTTTGATTCTTGGTTTCTTCTTTATATGTTTTCCCTCGTGAAAATACACACAACTTTAAGTGTTTTTTTTTCTATAATTAATGGGAAGAAGAATCATAATAGGATATTTATATGGATTGGCCAGATAAAGACTTGCAAATGGGTTTAGTCAGATAGAGATGAAGTACGATAATAACATTGGATGATAAATATTTTAGTCTCCAAACTATCTTTAACTTCAATAATTTATGTAACAGTTCCTATTACATAGAAACATTATGGGTTTGAAGCAAAAAAAAAACAGTTAAAACATAGCTAAAGGTTCCTTGGCACATATTCCAAATTTTCATCAACTGAAATAAAAACGATATGTTTTGTCTGTTGATAATTCAGTTGTATTCAATTATGGAAAATCTCATAAATACTTGTTTAATTTGAAATGTAATATATACCAATTGACAATTGATAAAAAGAAACTAACATTCACAAGGAAGTATTCGATTTTAATAGTATTTTTATATTATAGTATTTATAATAGCATTACTATCAAAATAAAAAGTAATAGATTAACAATATAAGTAAAAAATACAAGTGATAATACCAATAGCTTTCTTTTGATATTTTCCTTATGCTCTGTCCATTTTTCATAGAATTCTATCACTCACTTTATAGCTTTTTAAAGAATAACAACCGCTACTGATGCTATTGCCTGACGAGTGTCTTGCTTGATAGGACCATTCGGGCGAGTTAAAAACATCGACTCCTGCGGATCTGTGCTGCTGGACTAAAAGACCTACAGCCACCTAGTTGTTGACGCCGCAGCCAGTACAAGTTAAGTAACACCCTCCATTCGAAGTATGTCGATTAGTTGGCCAAGCCCTGCACAGGCTCATTTTTTGGATTTTTTTTAGAGAATTTCAGAATCCGGTCATTTATATGGACACTTTAGATTCCGAACATTTCAGATTCCGGACATTTCACACTCCCGACACCTCAGAAACCGGGCATTTTAGATACCGCACATTTCAAACTCTGGACATCTCAGAAGCCAAATATTTTAAATACCGGACATTTTGGACTACGAACATCTCTGTAACTGGATATATTAGATACTAGATATTTCAGATATCGGACATCTGAGTTACTGGTCATTTCAGTTACCGGGCATTTCAGTTACCGGACATTGAAGTAACATCACCACGAATTTTTTTCAGGCCAATTTTCTACTTTGTTTTTTTTTGTCTTCTTGGGTGTTCAAAGCCAGCTGTTTTCTCGTTCGGTTGCGTTTCAAACATTGGTGATATGCGAACTTGCTTTCATCAAAACGCTACTACGTGGTCCCTCCCTAGAGACTGAGACCGGCCTTCAGATTGGTATAACGTTTAACTCCTTGATAAACGAAGATTTCATGCCCTCCAAAGAACCAATAATAAGTATCACCAATTTTATAGAAAACCACGGAAAAAATATCAGAAAGCTGGAAAAGAAGGTCTCGGTACTTATCTCGCTTCTCCACCACTTTCGTAGTGATGTTAACTTCGGCCGGGTAAAAAAATTCGATGACATAATTTTTTCTAGGAATGTTATCGATCAACACTATGTCTGGTTTGATTGCGTTAAGCTTCCTAGTCGTAGAAAATAAATAGTTCCAGTAAATGCTACATCGTGAGTTCTAAGTAATGTCTGAATGATTGTGGCGTGTTCAAATATTTTTTTTCTCTATTTGGGTTTTTCACCACGATCTAAAACTCAAAAAATATCAAAAATATCTATTCTTAAAAACAAAAAAACCAAACCGAGACAAAAAAAGAACCACTGAGAAATTTGTCCCAGTGATTCTTTATTTACATAAGAACAGATATTTTTGATATTTTTTGAGTTTTAGATCGTGGCGAAAAACCCAAATAAAGAAAAAAATATCGTAAGTTCTCCACGACTGTCTTGATTTCATGAAAGACATAGACCATAACTGTTTCTTAGATGGAAGTAAAGCACACGTAAAGAAGCATTGTGTGGCTGCAGTAGATCAAGCTGACAGAATGTATGTTAATGTCTGTGGTTGACTCTTGCACGCTCGACAGACAGTAAAGACATTTTTCTTTAAAATGTTTTTCTTGTACATTAACGTGCTCACTACTCCATCTTGACATGCCATCGTGAACCACTCGATTTCGGACTTCAAGAAAGCAGACCGCAAGAAAGTAAATGTGCGTTCCGCGAATAAACCTTGCCTTTAGAGGTGTCGGAAGAAGGCCGAATGAAGGTTTTTCGCCATATACTCTTTCTTTCTTTCAGTCTTTCCTCCTGGGGTTTCTTGATCTTTCCGGCGGTGTATTCCGGTGTTACAGCCTCAGTTCTTAGAGCATCAGGGCTTAAATAATGAAGTCCTATACTTTCCGCCGCTCTCCGTGCTGCCTGAAACAAAAATACTTCCTTATTTTATTTCTCGTGTGTGTTGACTAACTTCAATAAGAGATCTTGGCTTCTCAGTATTCTCCCTGATATCTCCAAAGCCATTTTACCATAGACTTGCTCCAAGGTCAACAGTCCCCTCCCTCCTATTTGTCGAGGAAGGTATAATAGCTGCACAAATGATCTGAGATGCAGACACAGATTCATACACATGATCTTTCTAGTGGTTCGGTCAAGAGAACATAATTCGTCAACGATCGACTTGAGTACGCCGAACGAGTATTGGAGCTAGTATAGCTAATATTTTCGTGGCCATAACTTTGTGCTTTCCCCATAACTGATATCTCCAAATATACCTTAATTTCGCCTTATATCGTTGAAGAGTGTGTTTTTAACTGTAGCGGCATCTTGTACAGCGTATTGTTGAGTACCTAAAAATGTATACATTTCCTCAGCCATCAACATTATCCAATCCCAATGTTATACCTGCTGAATCAGTAAACTCTTGCACCTTGCTAATAGCATTATCTAATTCCTTCTTTCCGAAAGCATATATTTTTAGGCCATCAATATAAAACGGGTGCGATATTTTGTGTTCTCTTCCATTGGGGGCTCCAGTTTTATAGCCTGCTGTTTGTTTCAGTTCTATCAAGAGTAGCAAGGCAAAGAGGCAAAACAAAAGCGGATTAAGAGAGTCGCCTTGGAAGACTCCTCGTTGAAATTTAATCATGTTGTTATTTCCTTTTTATCTGCTCGTATCGCAAACTTCGTTCTCCATAGGAGCATCATTTCTTCAATACATCTCACTATATTTGAATGTAATTTCAGTCTTTTTAGTGCAGTAAGTAACAACTCATGTGACATGGTGTCAAACGCCTTGGCATAGTCAATCCATGCCATCGAAAGTTATCGCTTGTAGTATTTTACATCTTGACAGTCACAACGATCAATTAATAAGTTGTCTTTACACCCTGCCACACCTCTCCTGAGTCCGCGTTGTTCATATACGTCATTCGATATCGGCCGTATAGAACTTAAAATTAAAGTTCGAATTCTATTTTGATTTGATTTGAAACTTAAAATTCGTTTGTAGATCAGTTATAAATATTTTGCCAAGTTGTCGGCCGGTAGTTCTTTGGCTATAAGGCATCCTCCTTTTTGGAAATAAGGACCATCCTGCTCTCAACTAGCCATGATTGCATCAGCTCAGTTTGGTGGATGAAGGTTGTGAATACTGTAGCCAGATGTTGATGAACAGATGGAAGACCTTTCCACCAGAAATTCTGGATTCTATCCGTAAAAAAAAATACCCTATTGCTGGAGGCCCGTATTACTGGAAAGTCTTTAACTATAACATTTTTTTCATAGATGGACAGTTAACTAACATCACTACGAATAAGGTCAAATATCATTATTTTTATTGCCTTTCTTATTACAACTATCACTATTATTACCATCATAGGGTTTACCATCCATTTTTAGTTTCTATCTTAGAAAGCTAGATAAGGACCCTTTCTGTTACTCTGATAGCTATATATGTACAGTGTTAAATATTTTATCTTTTGTATGTTTATTGAAATAATCATACCCTAGTTGTATGGTTATTTAAGCAATCTACTTCTAAGCAGTATGCTTAAGTTTTTTTTGTCTGAGTTATTTGGATTAGGTAAGACCCTCTTTCCGGTTTACGTTTTTGTTTGGTCTCAGAGAAAGTTTGCGCTCTTTAGTAGTACCGTTTGGATACATCCACAACCCACGACCTAACTGCCTCCGGCAAATGGTTGCCGTCGCGGTAACCAACAAAAACAAGGTTACAACTTCTTGAACAACGTCTTGCCTTCAATTTGTTTTTGGCTTTCCTCTCTTTCGGTGTTAATTTCTAATTAATTTTTTGCTTAACCTTCATAAACCCGGAGTCAAAAACATTTGAAAATCGAAATAATCTCAAACATTTCTCAGCATTCGAAATCTAGATGGTTTACTACTTTTTATATACACTGTATGTGCTAATCTAACATACCGCAGCGATTTTGATATTTGCACGCACACAACTTGTCGCTGTAAAATGCCTGGAAAACCTCCTCCTCCAAAGTCGCTGACCCGAGATACAAGAACCCGTCATTATGTTTACCTAGGGTATGTTTGCAGCCCCGTCGGCTGTTAAAGTAAGCAAATAATAGATCTGTAACTACCGAGCGAGGTGCAACGTCACCCTAAACAATAAAACTAACTATAAATCGTTAAAAAAATGCAAATAGTTACACATTTTTTATGCTACATTGGGAATATGAATTTCATAAATAACTAAGAGGAAATTAATGATAAAAAATTATTTTAGAATTTATTCTCAAAAATTGATGTCTGGGCACCTGCACCCCGCTTATGAAGGTTAAGACCAAAGCCCACCACTTTTTCATTAGTGTGGTATAGAATTAGTATAAAGAATTCATAAAATATAATCCAAAAAATACCATCAGAATGGTCTAGAAGACGTCATCTACACCACTTTGTTCTTCCTCTTCCTGTCCATGAATTTCCCCCACTATAATATATTTCAGTTTTCGGCCATATACCCTATTTATCGGGCTTGTTACTGATAATCTTCTATAATTTTCAAATTGCTTTTTCTCTTCCTTCTTATAAACTGATATTATGTATTCAGCTTTCCATTCTTTTGTAACAGGGAGCCCATTAATATACAAGTTTAATATGCAATTGTAATAATCTATTGTATAATATATTGTAATGCTCTCAATACCTCAAGCTTTTACATCATGTAAACATTGTTTAGATTTTGTAATCATATCCACACTGATCTCGATAGTTTCCTCATATATGTCGATTTACCACTAATTAATTCGTTGAGGTAATCTTTAATATATTCTGTCAACAATTCTTCATAATCGTCTGAATATATTTTAGTTTCTATCATACACTGTCAATAATTGTTTATAGTAGTCTATATGGATGCGTTATATCTGTGTCTCCTCATTATATAATATTCTAACCAAGTTTATAATCATTTATAAATGTTTGTATTAATATCCTGATACTTTTTATCCCAAATTCAATAATAATACCGTGTTTAAGTACATACACACTCCTTAATATATTCTAATATTAATGGAATGAAATGATCTATTTGTTCCTAAAGTTTAATATGTATGATATTCTCTAAAGTCCTTAAGTGCAGGGATAAAATTCTTAGTTTCTGCCATGTCATAAACAGGCTATACGGACGAAAGACGATCTGGCTGGCCATGACATCAAACTAACTTGGGCTCCTTCAAAATAGTTCAAAGAAACTCTAACCATTTGCCGTAGGGCATTACCCTGTTGAAAATTTGGATCTACTAACTGTTTAAGATAGGGGAGAGCATAATATCATATTGCCTCTAATGAGGTAATCCATTTCCATAAACTACAGCACTTTATATCATAATGTCTACCGTTCAACATCAAACTCAGTTTGAAGCTTTTTCTGACGTCACCACACACTTTTTCTCATCCATCATGTTCATCTAAACTAAAGCAGGATTCAATATTGAAGACATCTTGATGCCAGTCTACACTCTAATATTGCTGGACTCTACATCACTGAATTATTTCCATCGATACTCAACTGTCAGAGATACCACAAGATGTGGCATTCAAAATAACACAAGTAGAAGTTGTTTTCTTTACCAATTATTAGCTTAAAATGAACCCGTGATTACCAGTCTTAGCCGTAGATCTTGAATCTCGCTCGAGTACCATTAACAGACGATTCCTACTCTTTTTCAATTTTGGACATTATAAATATGCATATATGCATGACACTAAATACTTTCATTTCATGAGAATATAATGTTGTGTATAAGGAGGTGCATATTGTTTTTGTAGACTTTAGAAATGCTTGATTCGCTAATCAGACCAAGAATTATAAATAAACTAAACACATTAGGAATACCTAAGAATTTGTTGGAAATAACATTAAAAAACATTAAGGGCAAAGTAACAATTCAGTGGACCCAATATCACCAACGAGGTTTTTAACCTCATACTGGAAGTTATTGCGGAAGACAAATCTGAACAATAAAAACACTATACTGGATGACATCTAACTAATTGCCTACGCAGAAGACCTCGCCAAATAGCCAAATCTAAAAAGAAATTGATAAAGACAGTATCTGCTGTAGAGAGAGAAACTAGAAAGTTCGGAATAAAATCAACGAAGAAGAAACAAAATTCATTGGATTGGGAAGGGAAATTAAGTATAGTCTGGCAAATCATCATGGAACGTTGAACATTAAAGGAGTGCCTAAAAATTGTCCAAATGTATTATCAAAATCAGTGTTCTGTGCGTCAAACCTATAAAGTACTTCATGCATTTGAACTTCGTGATGTATTCGCCGAATTATCGACAAATTCCGAACACATTTCACGCTGGTCGATATTAAAACAAAAATAACACAAAATACTCTGCTTTCCGAAGAAAATATCACCGCTGTTAGTGGCAGTGTTAATGAAAATCCGAATTTATAATTCGTCGCCGTTCGTGGGAAGATAGGGCTTTGTTATTCGACTACGTGGCAAATTTTGTGTAAATATCTTGGTCTGGCCTTACAAGATCCAGCTTGTCCAAGAACTCAAGCCGCAAGACCATCGTTTACGACGTACGTTCGCTGAATGGACTCAAAATTAATTGCAACTTGACCAAGAATTTAACGGCATAATTTTGTTCAACGACGAATCTTATTTTTTGGCTAAATGGTTACGTTAATAAACAAAATTGCAGCATTTGGAATAAAAATAATTAATTATTTAATTCCGAATTTAAATAGTATTGATCTGGAGGAGATGTGGTTCTAACATGACGGCTTCATATCATACAACTAACGCAACAATTGATTTATTGAAAGGACAATTAAGTGAGAAAATTATGTCGAGGAACGGACGTATTGGCCACCAATACGGACCTTTTAGAATATTTTTTTAGGGTTATGTTAAATCTTTGATCTGTGTCGATAAACTAACAACTATTTACGTCTTGGAAGCCAACATAACTCGAACAATTGCGAACATTAGACCCCAATTGCTTGAAAAAGTGGTTGGAAATTGAATTAACAGAATGCGTTTTGTCAGAAGTAGACATATGTCCGAAATTGTTTTCGAACATTAATGCCACTGAACGTCATTTCACATAAAATAAATAGTGTCAAAACACCTAATTTGCTTGTTATTTTATTTGAGTTTAAAGATCGAGCGCACTAAAATAATCACCCTATATATAAAAATGTTCAGAAGTTCTGTGCCTTTTCTAGGTAGATGTAAATTATTATTTTAAAATTAATTTTGAGAAACTTTTACTACATGTTTAAGCTTAAATTAATTTTTCACTTACTAAGAATTAGTAAAAACATAATTAGCGAAACGTTCGAAAAACTGCTCCATAAATTAAGAAACAGGATTAAAAGATCCAATTCCTTCAATTACAAACGGACTGTAAAAAGCACTTTTGAAATGTCGCCATTCGTAGGTTAACGCCCCCAGAACGTCGTTAAGAAATTACTTTAAAACTTATATTAACGAAGCGCGTGTTACTTAACTCGAGACGGTTGTTGTTGCTGCACAGAGATCTACAATTCTATTTTGACCCTATTTTCTAAATTCAGTTATAACTTCTAACCTAAATGTTAATATTAGATTATGAAGTAGTAGCATTTCTTTAATATGAATAATATATATATATATATATATATATATATATATATATATATATATATATATATATATATATATATATATATATATATATATATATATATATATATATATATATATGTATATGTAGAGAAATTGATAAAATGTATTTTATTCAAAATATCGTCCATCGTTAGCTATACTACTCTCCATCTTTTCTCCATCTTTCAGGCAGCATACGGATTCCGCGTTAAAAAAATTCCTCGTCGTTTGAGACCAAAATCTTCGTAAGAAGTGAAGTGCTGCTTGGCCAGGCCATGAGTCATCACCCGGAACAAGTGGTAGTCGAAAGGAGCAATATCTGGTGAATACAGCGGATGGGGTAGAACATCCCATTGAAGCGCCTCTAAAATTTCCTTGACAACTTTTGCAACATGTGGCCAAGCGGTGTCGTGCTCAAAGATCACGTCTTTTGGTATATTGGGAGCGTTTAGGCTTCAATGCTCGGCTCAATTACATCAATTGTTGGTGGTAACGTTCCCCAGTGATTGTTTCATTAGGCTGGAGTAGCTCATAATATATCACTCTGAGCTGATCCCACCAGGTGCACAACATTAGCTTCTTGCCATATATGTTCGGTTTGGCCGTTGAAATTGATGCATGGACGGGCTTACCCCACGATTTTCTACACTTTGGGGACTTTTTGTCCCCCATTCCGATTCGATGCAAAAAATCCTTCCGATTTTGCCTTTGGAACGGTTGTTCGCACGGGAAGAAACGGCGTTCGACGTCTATTGGCTTGAGTTCATACGAAACCCAATTTCATTATTTTTCCACCATACTCATGGCCTTGAGACGGTTTGAGCCTCCAACTCAGCGTCTTCAAACTTTACTGACCTCCCTTGGCGTTCTTTGTCACTGATGTCAAAATTACCACTTTTAAAACGCCGGAACCAGTACGCATATGTTTTTATAAATGGAGCATATTCCCAATATGCTTCATACAGTAATCGATATCCATCAGCTACACTGTTCTTCAAACTAAAACAACAAAGCAGCACTTGCCGCAGATTGTTTGGCACAAAGGTTGACATGGTTAGAGCACAAAGAAAGTATGTTGTTTACACTTCAGCGAAATGACACATACTGACTTTTAGAGGGAAATGATCACACTTTAACATGAATATAGATATAAAATGGTCCGAAGCGACTTAATACTAGGTACAGCACGTTTTGTAAATCCCTCAAAACTTATTTGTACAACTTTATATATGTATGTATTATATATATATATATATACAGGGTGTCTCCTTGGTAAATGCTGCCATAACTTTCTTGTTTGTAATATTTTTTAATTTTTTAAATCAAATTATTGAATCGTAAAGATTTCAAGGTAAAAAACGTCATCTTATTTCATCTCGTTAGGATAGAGCGTTTTCCAGAAAACTGACTTTTTCTAAATCGATGCACATCTTTTTTTTAAACTTTTTCTAAATCGATTCTGATCGATGCGATTACATGGATATCGAAAAGCATCTTAATAATTAACTAGGCGGCTGTCACTGTTAATCATTGCCTTTGGCGATTCGTAAAACTAGACCATTTACGCAATAATGTCTAGAGTATCAATTATTAAACTACAAAAAGTTCCCTCTTTAAGGGCCTCTAGTCCCTTTAAAAAGCAAATTTGGGTATGTTTATAGGAATTTTTTATGTTTTAATCTCTAGAGTCACATCCCAAAATATTTCGGCGTTATTTCCGGACACCTTGTATACACACATATATATATATATATATATATATATATATATATATATATATATATATATATATATATATATATATATATATATATATATATATATATATAGGGTGTTCGCTAATTAATGATCACAGCAAAACTGCAGATTTGTTGGATAAAAATATTGCGATTTAACTCAACTTACCTTAGTCCAAAAGTTAATAGTAACCAAGATACAGGGGGTAAAAGTTTTAATTTTATTTTTAATTTTTGTCAATAAATTTCTTAAAAAGTACCTTTTTTGAACGAAATTTGGTAGTGGGGGCTTTTTTAAGATAATAAATTTAAATGCCTTTTCTTTCACAACTTTTGCACCTTAGTGTATTCGTATTTTTAATGAAGATATTATTTTATCCATCTTTTTTACGTAAATAAGATATACCTTGCAAATATCGTTCCGTTTTGTAGATATCTGCGTTTAAATTGTGCATTGCGTTCTTTTAAATTCCGCTTCTGAAACGTAACACTTTTCTTAAATGAATGTGATGTTATGATTAAATAATAATAATAATAATAATAATAATAATAATAATAATAATAATAATAATAATAATAATAATAATAATAATAATAATAATAGTAATAATAATAATAATAATAGTAATAATAATAATAATTTAAGGCAGGGGGCAGATAATCCGCTTGGTGAGTGGCGCCACCACCTTCCCGAGCTGAGAGGAGTAAACCTCTGGAAAAAAAAAAATCCCCAAGCTCAAAGTGGAAATCCATCGTGCCGAGGAGCTGAATGGCACAGGGTTAAAGTGTCTCGAACGATGTCTCCGGATACCTAACGCCCTCCGGTAGTAAATAGCTTTCCTAAGGTAAATCGGGGCTCTGCCTTGGGTGACCGTTTTTCCCTTGAACCCAAAAATTTTTTTTATGGAGACTGAAACAGATAATGGTATTATACAAGGCGGTAGGGTTTTGCGGACAAGAACCCTTCGGAACCGTCGGCAGAATTTGTCCGGGGTTGGTGAATCTGGAGCGAGTGGCAGTTCTCAACTCTATGGCACCACAAGAATGGCAACGAAAAAGGTACCCGAGCAACAATTTGAAAATCAAACACTCGCACCACCGAGCACTTCATCACAAGATCAGTGCAGAATGCAGATTAATAATGAAATGGAAGACGGAAATGTCCCGGTTCTTGCTGGCTCGCCCCCCATAAAGAGGGCTGCCACTAGAACTGAACGCACTCCACGTATCAGATGGACACGCGAAATGAATATTGAGGTAATGCGTACCTACTATTACGTGAACCAGTGCGGAGATAAGCCGCTTCCTGGATGGAGAAATGCACTCTATCAAGAATATAAGAAGAGGTTCCCTGGAACTCGGCTGTCTGAGCAAAACTTAGCCGACCGTAAAAATATAATTTTAAATAAAAAGTATCTCACCGAAACAGAACTAATGAATGTCAAGAGAGAAGTTGGTAATGAATTACACCAGAACGTTACATATCAGCAACATGAAGAAGAAAATGTAGGCGTCCTCACCTTAACCACAGAGGCCCAGCCTATAGAACAAACTCCTAATTTTCCACCGGAGGCCTCACCGTCTAGCAATGAGGAAGTGACTTTACAACAGAACTTGTCTAATGTACGAGAGAAGTTTTACAGTAATTTGGCCCATTTTATTGGGTCAAATCCACTAAATAGACCAAAAATTCCAATACTGCGAAATATTACAAAAGCTCGTATTACTCTAATGCAGATCAATAAAGTTCTGGAATCACATCTGGCTGGGATACTAGATCTGTGTGATATACATCTTGCGTTGTACTGTGCAGCAGTGACTGCGATCGAAATTTCAGGCCAAAAAACATACACCCCCAGTGCGAGCAGGCATAATTTCCAGAAAAATACGCCTGCCTGGAAAACACGCCTTGAAAACAATATCGATGATTTCCGAAGGAAAGTCGACGTCATCTCAGAATACCTTTCTGGTAATCGATCAAGTAAAGTAATGAAAAAAATAAAAACAATTGCCAATAAATCTGACATTGGCTTCGACGATCCAAACTTCTCCGAAAAATTATTGGATCTTAAAGATCGGTTTAGACAGAAAGCTAAATCTAAAGGGGCTAGGCTAGCAAGATATAACGAGCTAAAAAAACGAAAGCACCAAAATTCAGAATTCATAAATAGTCAAAAGAAATTTTATAGAGAGCACGAACAAGGCAGTAGCAGGTCAGAACTTGAGAATGTGGACATGTCCTCCTTTGCAGAATATTGGCAATCGGTTTGGAAAAGATCAGATGACTATGAAAAAGCGGCACCTTGGATTAAAACAATTGAACAGCACACAACTGCTCTCCCAGAAATGGAGTTTAACGATTTCACGGCGACTGACATTTGCACCGCCGTCAAGAAAACTCATAACTGGAAAGCTCCTGGACCAGATGGACTACATAACTTCTGGATTAAAAACTTTACGGCGGCCCACCGCCCACTTGCTAGTGCATTTAAAGAGGTAATGATAAATCCTGATACTTTCCCGAATTTTTTAATGGAAGGCAATATATATCTTCTGTACAAAAAGGGTGATGCTAAGCAACCCAATAACTACAGACCCATCACGTGTCTGTCAGTATTTTATAAATTGTTGACAGCCATAATCAATGAAATAATTTACAAACATTGTGATGAAAACAATATTTTTGAAGAAGAGCAGAAAGGATGTATAAGAGCAAGTATGGGATGCAAGGAACAGCTAACGATCGATGCTGTAGTTCTCGAACAAGCGCGGAAACGAAAACGCAACCTAAACATCTGCTATATAGACTACAGGAAAGCCTTCGATAGTGTTCCACACGATTGGTTACTAGAAGTCCTGAAGATTTATAAAATAAGCCCTCCCATCATTAACTTCTTAAGGTGCCTGATGGGGAAATGGAAAACAAATCTCTTTATCGACCAACAATGCATTACAACTGCGAATATCGAGAGAGGAATTTTTCAGGGAGATTCCTTTTCTCCAGTTTGGTTTTGTCTAGCCCTAAACCCTATGTCTACATTACTGAACAACAGTAATATAGGATATAAACTAAACATGAGGAATCCACGAAAGCTCTCGCACCTACTATATATGGATGACCTTAAACTCTATGGAGAAACTAGAGAAAAACTAAACTCCTTAATAAAAATGATCGAAGAATTTAGTAGGGATATCAAGATGTCATTCGGACTTGATAAATGCTCTACCATTAGCATTCAAAAAGGAATAGTCAACAATCAACATTCAACATTCAACACACTGTAACATACAACAACTGGCACCAGAAGAATCCTATAAATATTTAGGTATACCTCAAAACGAGAAATTTAACCATAGCCAGTTAAAGAAAGACTTTTCTACTATGTACGAAAAGAGGCTTACAAAACTTTTAAATACCAAACTGAACAGTGGAAACCAGATTAGAGCGATCAATGGATGGGCAGTGCCAACTCTGACCTATTCCTTTGGTATTGTTAAATGGTCAGAAACAGACCTTGATGGACTGGATAGATTAACACGTCGAACATTGACAAAATTCCGATGTCTGCATCCAAATTCATCTATGAAGCGACTGTACATTCCAAGAAAGTTGGGAGGCAGAGGCCTCGTGAACATTAAGAACCTTTGTCTGAACCAGGAGAGTAAGATGAGAGAACGCTTCATTAATTCAAGCAGCACGCTAATGAAGTTGGTTGCTAAGGAGGACCGGGGTTTCACCCCGTTGAACCTAGATAAATTGAATCGTGTTGATGGTAGAACAACACTTACGGGTTGTGTCCGTGAATGGAAACAACAGACACTGCATGGACGGTATCCAAAGTCACTCGAGGATGATACCATTGATGGACCATTGTCTCTAAAATGGCTGACCGATGGGCTGTTGTACCCAGAAACAGAAGGTTTTGCGACATCTATTCAAGATAAGGTAGTAAGAACACGGAACTATGAAAAGCATATACTACACATGGATGTTGTCGACCGATGTAGGAAGTGCGGTATAGTGAGGGAAACGATTGAACACCTTATCGGTGGGTGTGCAGTTCTAGCCCCTAATGCTTATTTAGGAAGACATAATCAGCTGGCGAAAATTATACACCAGCAAATTGCATTAAAGTATTCGCTATTAGATAACGCACCTGCTCCATATTATAAGTACTCACCTTCTCCCGTATTGGAATCATCTGATTCAATCCTATACTGGGACAGACCAATCACAACAGATTGAACGGCCGATTATAATAGACCAGACATTGTTCTAATTAGTAAAAAGGAGAAAAGGGCTTTTATAATTGACATCGCAGTGCCACTCTCTCATAATATCAGGAAAACCGAGTTGGAGAAAACCACTAAGTATGAAAACCTTGCGTACGATTTGAAAAACCAGTGGAAACTGCATAAGGTAGAGATAGTGCCTTTCGTTATATCCGCCGAAGGCCTAATAAGAAAGAACTTTTCAAAAAATTTGAAGAACCTTGGTATCTCAAAATCGATTGCCATAGTGGGACAACGTGCAGTACTCTTGCAGACATGCCACATTGTTCGTAAAATGTTATGCTAAGTGAGAGGAGTTGAATTGCTTTCTCATTTTGGCATTGTAATATAAACCAGCTTAGGCTGAGATGCTGAGTTCAGTACGAGGATAATAAATCTCCAATCCAAATTCATCTATGAAGCGACTGTACATTCCAAGAAAGTTGGGAGGCAGAGACCTCGTGAACATTAAGAACCTTTGTCTGAACCAGGAGAGTAAGATGAGAGAACGCTTCATTGATTCGAGCAGCCCGCTAATGAGGTTGGTTGCTAAGGAGGACCGGGGTTTCACCCCGTTGAACCTAGATAAATTGAATCGTGTTGATGGTAGAACAACACTTACGGATTGTGTCCATGAATGGAAACAACAGACACTGCATGGACGGTATCCAGAGTCACTCGAGGATGATACCATTGATGGACCATTGTCTCTAAAATGGCTGACCGATGGGCTGTTGTACCCAGAAACAGAAGGTTTTGCGACATCTATTCAAGATAAGGTAGTAAGAACACGGAACTATGAAAAGCACATACTGCACATGTATGTTGTCGACCGATGTAGGAAGTGCGGTATAGTGGGGGAAACGATTGAACACCTTATCGGTGGGTGTGCAGTTCTAGCCCCTAATGCTTATTTAGGAAGACATAATCAGCTGGCGAAAATTACACATCAGCAAATTGCATTAAAGTATTCGCTATTAGATAACGCTCCTGCTCCATATTATAAGTACTCACCTTCTTCCGTATTGGAATCATCTGATTCAATCCTATACTGGGACAGACCAATCACAACAGATCGAACGGTCGATTATAATAGACCAGACATTGTTCTAATTAGTAAAAAGGAGAAAAGGGCTTTTATAATTGACATCGCAGTGCCACTCTCTCATAATATCAGGAAAACCGAGTTGGAGAAAACCACTAAGTATGAAAACCATGCGTACGATTTGAAAAACCATTGGAAACTGCATAAGGTAGAGATAGTGCCTTTCGTTATATCCGCCGAAGGCCTAATAAGTAAGAACTTTTCAAAAAATTTGAAGAACCTTGGTATCTCAAAATGGATTGCCATAGTGGGACAACGTGCAGTGCTCTTGCAGACGTGCCACATTGTTCGTAAAATTTTATGCTAAGTGAGAGGAGTTGAATTGCTTTCTCATTTTGGCATTGTAATATAGACCGGCTTAGGCTGAGATGCTGAGTTCAGTACGAGGATGATAATAATAATAATAACTGGCACCAGAAGAATCCTATAAATATTTAGGTACACCTCAAAACTTTTAAGAGAACTTTTAAGAACTTTTAAGAAAATGTTATAGAGTACATAATTTACTATTTATTACTATTTTATTTTTAGTACGTAATTTTACTAGAAGCTCAGGGTAACCAGTCAAAACATGAAAATGTGAATGTATCTACCTTTGAGAAATACTGGAAATCTGTCTGGAAAAGATCTGATGGTTATGAAAAAATGGCCCCGTGGGTTGCAACAATTCGAAAACAGACTGATGCACTTCCACAAATGGAATTCAACGGTCTTGAAGCGATTGACATCTGCACTGCCATCAAGAAAACTTACAACTGAAAGACACCTGGGCCAGATGGATTACACAACTTCTGGATCAAAAACTTCACAGCTATTTACCAGGTACTTGCTGATGCATTTAAAGAAATAATGGTGAATCCTGATACTTTCCCCGACTTTCTGATGGAGGGAAATACATATTTGTTATATAAAAAGAGTGATGCTAACCAACCCAATAACTATAGACCGATAACATGTTTATCCGTGTTGTATAAATTATTCACAGCCCTGCTCAATGAAAAAATTTACCAACATTGTGACTATAATAACATATTAGAAGATGTGCAGAAAGGGTGTATTAGGGCAAGTATGGGATGCAAGGAGCAACTGACGATTGATGCTGTAGTTCTTGCGCAAGCCCGGACGAAAAAGTGCAATTTGAATATGTGCTAAATAGATTACAAGAAGGCTTTCGATAGTGTCCCACATGACTGGTTATTAGAAGTTTTGAACATCTACAAAATTTGTCCGCAGAGTACAAACTCTTTAAGGTATCTCATGAGTAAATGGAAGACTAATTTATTTGTCCATCAACAGTATATTGGAACAACAAATATCGAGAGAGGAATATTTCAGGGAGATTCATTTTCCCCTGTTTGGTTTTGTTTAGCGTTGAATCCGATGTCCACATTACTTAACAATAGCAATATTGGCTACAAACTTGACATGAGAAATTCCAGGAAACTATCTCATTTGCTATACATGGACGACTTAAAACTCTATGGAGAAACAAGAGAGAAACTAAATTCATTAATAAAAACAGTCGAAATATTTAGTAAGGATATCAAAATGTCACTCGGACTCGAGAAATGCTCCACTATCAGCATACAAAAGGGAATAATAAAAGAACAACATTCAACAGTCTGCGGTATACAAGAACTAGCATCAGAAGACTCATACAAATATTTAGGAATGCTTCAAAATCATAAATTTGATCATAGCCTATTAAAGAAGAATTTTTCCACTTTGTACCAAAAACGACTGACAAAACTCTTAAACACCAAACTGAATGGTGGAAACCTCATTAAAGCGATCAATGGCTGGGCGGTGCCAACTCTGACATATTCTTTTGGCATCTGACGGTTGACTATAATAGGCCGGATATTGTTCTAATTAACAAAAAGCAGAGGGGAGCTTTCATAATTGACATTGCGATACCACTCTCTCATAACATCAGAAAAACTGAAATGGAAAAGGTCACGAAGTACGAAAATCTTGCAATTGATCTGAAAAATCAATGGAAACTCCAGAAAGTGGAGGTGTTACCTTTTGTTATATCCGCCGAAGGCCTAGTAAGCAAAACCTTTTCCAAAAATCTGGAAATTCTTGGTGTTTCAAAATCGATTACCACAGTAGGACAACGAGCAGTTCTCTTACAAACTTGCCACATTGTTCGTAAGGTACTAAGCTGAATGGGAGGAGCTGAACTGCTTTCTCATTCTGGCATTGTAAACCCGACTAGCCTAGGCTGAGATGATCGATGAATCATGCTTGTGATAATAATTTTAATAAACTATAGTAAAATAGTTTTTGAAAGATATTCACTTAAGTCAAGAACAAAATGCCCTGACATAAATTGTTTTTTAATGAAAAAATGCAAGATATAATAGGCATATACGTGCAGGACAATTTTAATGGACGCCGGTCTCATTGAAGATATTGGGAAACGTATCCATGACGAAGACAGCCGAATTTAAAATTTCCAGAAATCTCTACGACAGACTGGGTGAACCAGATTCTTTTCATCCGAAACGAGATGCCGCAGGTCGTCTGAAGATTCTAACCACCGAACAGGAATAAGAAATTGTGATTCGCGTAAACGAAAACCCTGAAGTAAGCACAAGACGCATTGCTCTCCGAGTTGGGGTAGGCAAGTCCACCGTTTGCAAAATTGTTCACGAGGAGGGACTGTATCCGTTTCACTTCACGACTGTATAGAATCTATTGGAAGGTGATTTGTAAGCCAGACTGGAATTTGCTCGTTTCTGTCGTACCCAGCAAAATGTCAACCCTATGTTTAAAAAAAAATTACAGACGAAGCAATGTTTATCCATAGAGGTGTATTGAATTTTAGAAATAAACCAGTGTGAGATTTAGAAAATCCACACTTATTAGAATCCGAAGCCATTTCCAACACGAATTTAAAATTAACGTTTTGATGTGGTCTTATTGGTGATTATGTAATGATTATAGTCATTATGTAAAAACCCAATGGTCCAATCAAATTACCACCTAATTTTAACGGCGAAATCTTAATTTTCCTCATACTCACCCGAATATTTAGATAACATTCCTCTAGAACTAAAACAAAAAAAAGGGAAAGCAAATACAAATGTTATGTTTCAAAAGCGCAATTTAAAACGGTGCAATGAATAATTTAAACGCAGATATCTAGAAAACGGTGACTCGGAGAGACAGTTATAAGGTATATCTTTTTTACATAAAAAAAGTGGATAAAATAATATTATCATTAAAAACGCGACTACACTAAGGCGCAATAAAATTGTGACTTTTCAAACGAAGAAAAGTGTCGCAGATAGCGCCCTCTACAATTTAAATAAGAATTTTCGAGAAATTTAAATGTCTTGTCTTAAAAAAAACCCCACTACAAAATTTCGTTCAAGAAAGATATTATTTAAAAAAGTATATTGACGAAAAATGAAAAATAAAATTATCACTTTAACACCCTGTAACTTGATTAGTATTAACTTTTGAACTAAGGGAAGTTGGGTTAAATCGCAATATTTTTAGTCAACAAATTTGCAATTTTGCTGTGTACCATTAATTAGTAGACACGCTGTATATATATTTACATATCAATATATATATATATATATATATATATATATATATATATATATATATATATATATATATATATATATATATATGAAAATCAGAACTAGTCACACAGCAATGTCCACGGACGATCAAATTCCAGAAATCCTAGGCTTTTCAACATTGAAAAGCACAATGAATACACCATGCGACTCTGTTTGGTTTTTATTAACTATGAATCGAATTTTGACCATGAATCTTATGACTATGAAGCAAGCCAAACGGGATGCATTGCTTAACCAAAAGTTAGGTAGAGCCTAAGTGAACATTCTCTTTGTTAAGCTTCATGTACGATGAAGCTACAGCGACAGTTTACATGAATGATCTTGGAGTTAAAGTCAATATAGAATGAGGGGTACGATAGGGCGATGCAATATCACCTCTTCTTTTCTCGGCCTGCCTTGAAGAGGTATTCCGTATTCTAATTCGGGAACAGAACGGAAAAAAAACAAAGGTTCTACTTAAGCCATCTTAGATTCACCGATAATATCGTTTCCCTTTCACAAAACCTAGATGAGCTACAAAAACGCTGAGCAGCAAAAGACGTGAGAATCATATGACTTAAGAACTAAAGTTCGACGAAATGTAGTATACACACACACAAATATATATATATATATATATATATATATATATATATATATATATATATATATATATATATAAATGCCATGTTATGTGGGGCCGTGGAGAGGGATATTAAAATAAAACCAATCTTTACTCCACGTAAGTGCCTTTGCACGTTTCAATTCAGGCCGCCACGACATCAAGACTCGACATCTCAGAACCGGTTTCTAGTCTTATAGCTGTTATCAGCTGGACTCGAGCTTAATGCAAGAAAACAGCCCAAGCGAAACGATGTGGACCAGACCAAGTCAACTGACTATGTTTAAGGTGGATCGCAATCTAAATACAACTCACGCCATCCTATGGTGAATGTTCGCAGCAATCGAAACTTTTTTTCTGACACCTGATCTGAACATGAGCGACAAGGTAGTGTGGGATACAGCTCGCCTTGAAGCTGCCTAGCCAATAAAAAAAACCACCCCCCTCGTTGTGAGTCCTATCGGGCACCGGTTTCCACCATTCTAGAAGGCTACAGAGAAATAGTCGAAGACTTCGCCGCATTAAGTCACAATCATTAAATGACTTCATTACATTAAAATTTCAGTTGCAAAAGTTGTTGTCGGCTGCTTCCCTGATTTTTTCAATATCTGCCTTATGCCTGACAATTCAATTCAGCATCTCCCCAACAGCACTCCATGCTTCCTCGCTGTCTACCATTATTTCTCTTATATTTTCTTTGGTATTTGTGCAGCGATCCTTTGTTGAGCCTCGCTCCTGATCTAAGGAAACGTTTCGTACATAAATAAGGTGTGCTCATGGTTATCCCCCCTTTCCTTACAGAACCAAGAACCGGCATCATTTTTTTACGGATTCTTGTGAAGCAAGAACGAAAAACTCCATGCTACGAAATGGTTGGTCTGACATAGGTAGTGCCCAATATTTCATACAATGCTCTGCCATTCCATCAGTAGCCTTTCCATAGCATATATTTGGTGATCCTTTCCATTTACCACAACTGCTGTCGGTTCCTTAACAACCAGATCCATGGGTGGCATTCCTGCCAGCGCCTGCAGTTCCGCCGTGGAAGTAGTCTCTTGACCGGAAAGTCCGTAATCATCAAGCATAGCCTGCGGTTGATTCTTTCTAGGAGATTTATATAGAATTTGAAGCTCAGGGCTCTCGACCAAGTTGGGCTCTCGACCTATAGGATGGGGTTCTTGGGCTTATGATGCTTGGCATGTTTCCATACAGGTTATTTAGTTGGGTATGGCCCATTCCATATGTTTTTTTGACTGCCGCTTGGTAGTCTTTGTCGATAAATATCCCCATGTATTCGGAACTGCGAGATCCATTCTCCCTGCAATGGTAGATGTAGCTATCTGGGGCCGTAGATAAAAATGTTCAAATATCAGACATGTTTCATCCGTACTGAACGGCATCATCCAGCATTGCGGGAAGAATGCATCGCGCAGTTTCGACTGCTGCGAATATTCACCGTAGGATGACCATGACCGTTTCTCTTAAGCTGCTTCCTTGGGTTGACTTAATACTATGGCGGCGGCTAATTAAAATAAACAGAGTCACTAACAAGGAGTGTAGATGAAAGAGTTATGTTGTTTTATCACGACCTTCAATACCAATTCATGAACTACATATATTAATTATGCCTGCCAAAATATCTAAAAAATGTGGTTCGGAGATGAAGATCCGTTCGACGGATTTACGACGGACACTATCTCCCATCTTAATTGGCGACTTTAAGGTTTAGCTTGCTAGAAAAAGAAACACCACGTTACAGTATATCAATACATATCTACTAAAGGAACCAACATTAATGATAAACTCCTAAAAAGCTTTTGATAAACTTACTTATTAAAACTGAAATTCAACATTCAACTATTTTCCAAGGAAATAAAAATATTTCCAGTCCTCGAAATAGTTTTTTATACTCGACTTCTAATATTCCCTTCAAAGCTGCCAGCAAACTCTTGAATCGCTTCTGTTGATTAAATACGACATCCACGAAGTGGTTTCGAGGACACAGAAAAAAATCGAATAGTACCGATGCCGTATGTGGTGAATACAGTATTTGTTTAAATTTTAGCAAAAATTAACGAACAACTATCGTTATGTAAATGCATATCTGGACGCTATTTCGGAATGCACGCAAGAAAGTAACAAATAACGCTTAAATACTACTCTTTTTTAACTGTTTGATCAATAGGCGGGAACTCTTTGTGGACAATACCACTGTAATCAAGCAAAACAGTTAACACAACTTTGTTTTTTCGCCCGATTTTGACGTGGTTTTTTCCCCATCTAGTTCATCTTTAGCACAATACTCGCTTGATTGAACAGTCTCTGGGTCATCAGATTTGATGATATATGTATTTTCACCAGTAATTATGCTACAACTTACTTCAGCAATTTTAATACGACGATATTTTTCGGCAGGTTCAATGTTTCCAGACCGAGACGAGAAGACACATGAGACAAGACTAAATTGTTCTTCAAAATTGATTGAATTGGTCTAAATATATTCCAGTGATTTCTATGAGGTTCTTAATACTAAACCGATGATTACTCAAAACAAGATCTTCAATTTTGATAATGTTTTCTTCATTCGTTGAAGTGGAAAGATTTCTTCTTTTGAGGGACAAGGTTCAACTGCTTCTCTACTAAATCTATCACTATATATCACTAAAGTCCTTGTGCGACTTGTAAACATTATTTTTGACATCACCGGAATACTTTCTGCTGCTGCATACACTGCATCATCACAGCATTAGTATAAATCTTTACTCATTATAAATAGCAATAACGGATCAAAAACACGAAGCTTTATAAAGAAATTTCAAATTCTGTCTAACGCAACAATAATGCACCGAATGCCTTCATTTTAATTTAGGTTATAAAATACTATCCAAAAAAAAACATATATATATATATTTATCTGATTTGCTTACAAAGTCTTGGTGGTGAATTTCGTAAAGGCACCCAGTAGTTTTTGTTGCAAAAAATATTAATAATATATGAGATATAGCTGAGATCGATTGATATGTGAAATATAGTGAGGTTAGGTTTGGTTAGGTTTGGTTAGGTTTGGTTAGGTTTGGTTAGGTTTGGTTTGGTTATGTTTGGTTAGGTTTGGTTAGGTTTGGTTAGGTTTGGTTAGGTTTGGTTAGGTTTGGTTAGGTTTGGTTAGGTTTGGTTAGGTTTGGTTAGGATAGGTTTGGTTGGGTTTGGTTGGGTTAGGTTTGGTGGGGTTATGTTAGGTTAGGTTGGGTTAGGTTAGATTGGGTTAGGTTAGGTTTGATTTGGTTTGGTTTGGTTTGGTTAGGTTTGGTTAGGTTTAGTTAAGATAGTATAAATAAGATAAATTATCTTAAATAGTATCTTAGGTTTGGTTAGGTTTATGATATGTAAAATACAGTGAGGTTAAGATATTCCTAGACATTAACATCCAACAAATACATACGATATTACGTGAAAATTTGCCAGTAATAAATCTTTCATACCAATATTTATTGACAACAAATCTGCTACCAATGTATTCCACACAATTTGATCTAAGCTAAAAAAGATTGTTGCAATTAGTGCATGTAAATTTTCAAACGATATACTGACCGAAATAATATAATTATTATTATCAGACGACGAATCGAACAGAAGAAAGATGACGAATTCATATTAGCCATAAACAAAACAACAATTCGCTGTTGGGTGTTCCAACATCAGCTAATATAAACCAAAGTTTTCCATTCACTCAGTCCTTAAAAAAAAATCATTATTTAAAAAAATATATTTCATTGATCTTTAGTTTTCCTGGTCAACTGATTTTGTGATTTTAAAGTTGATATGTACCAAGTTGCTGAAAATCATCAAGGAATTTCTTAAAATTAATTGAACGGCGATGTGGAGATAGTACCATAAATTATATATGTGTGTTGTTGCTTATGGAAGTCGGTTATTTATAGATTTTGTTGGTGAGAGAACTATGTCATCACAATATTACTTTTGGAATACATACAATGGATACGAAATTAGAAAATTTGTTTTAGCCATCACAAACTTGAGAGCCACCACGATATGTACAGGTGGCTTGGGATACTACACTGTAAGGATAAATATAACACCTCATTAAACTGATATTGTTGACGTGTAGAGGTATATGTAGATAACCGAGATACTCAAATACAGCTTTAATAAAATCCATACGAGACTTGGAATATCGTCTTCAATTTCTTACTGTACTAACTATATTTAATCTTTAGATATGTGTTTACTTATCGTATGTTTATTTCTATACCAGAATTTGACCTTGATACTTTTTAAATAAACAAAAAATAAGTTGAAGAAACAAAAAAAAAGTGGCGTAGCTAATTTATTTAAAAAAGCACTTTACAAAGAAAAAAACATAAAAGTAATTAAGATTGTTTAATAAAGGCCAAAGCCTTTAATTACTAAAAACCCATTAACGGCAGAATTCAGCAATTTAGTGGAAATTCCACATTAAATGTAAGGAAATGTTTAAAAATGTAAAAAAACACTTCTGTAACACCATCGCAATAGATTAACGCTCTAGACAATTTATGGAACTTCATTCGAAAACGTATTTTAAAACTTACACTGATAAAAATACATACTACACTACACGAAAGCAGCCCTTATTCAAACACAAAGCAAATGTGTATTGCCTTTAAGTATATCTTCACAATTGACACAGAATAGAAATTATATTTTAAATCATAAAGAGATAAATCAAAATCCAGAGTCATATTTTCTCATACTTTGCGAATATTTGGTTTAACGTAGGCAGATAAAATCTATTACGGCAATAATTGGAAATGATGAAACGTTTTTCTTAATTAACT
Organism: Cosmopolites sordidus; assembly: GCA_031761425.1. Classification (NCBI taxonomy): domain Eukaryota; kingdom Metazoa; phylum Arthropoda; class Insecta; order Coleoptera; family Curculionidae; genus Cosmopolites; species Cosmopolites sordidus. The sequence goes on along the minus strand of JARFXV010001354.1, from coordinate 727,918 downwards.
TTTGATTGGTAGGGCCTAATTACCGAGGTATAACCATGTAAATATCTAAAATAAAAATGAATTTCTAAATTTCATAATCATTTTGAAACAGGTTGAAATAAAAAATTGATATGTGCAGGTAGGGTAGAGAGCCTTCACTTAATTCCTATATTCTCGTGACCTATAAATGTATACAACCAATACAACAAATTAATAATGCCTAACACAAAATCATTAATTTTCTTAAACTATAACATACGTTTATTGGTTTTTTCAGTTTTTTATAAATTGTCTTTGAATATACTCAGCATTCCAATAACAAAAATAAAAATAACATTTGACCAGTCCTACATTATTTTGATCCAAAAGTAAAAACAAATGTTACCATCCACTTCATCGGAGCAGGAAATATTTTCAATGGAAGGAAAAATAAAAAAAAGCTCATGTCGTATATTTTTAAGGAACATATTGTTGATGAAATACAGTCAACAAAAATTATTTCTTTTAAGTAATCGAATTTGTTTAAAGGTGCTTTTAAAATATTTTTTTACACGTCGCTTATTATCTTGTTGTTTTACTATGACAGATCTAGCGGAAATTTTAATCATATTTTTAGTGAAAAATGATATCACCAGTGTTTTTCAACATAAAAAATTCCTTGGTTTAAATACATCACTAGTCTCATGGGTTAAAGGATTAAATTACATTAAATGAAGCATTGTTAAACATATAAAATAAACAGTGGCATAGATAAAGGGTAATGGAGCTATTTTCATAAATAACAGTATGGAAAATCCTTGTTTTTTGAAGCACTCTATAAACTTTTTGACAATAGCAGTCTTTTGTCTATAAAAAGTACAACTAAATTTTTAGTAGGAATCACGGTTTGATATAATCACAATTTTCGATAACTCTGTACTACAATAGCTAGTACAAATGTGTACTAATGTTTTAGTACTCAAATTTATCAGAAGGTTTTTAATATTGGATATGACAAACAATGTCAAATAAATTATAGAAGTTATATATAAGTTATAAGTAAGTCCTTATCCTGGACCCACTGTATATATATATATATATATATATATATATATATATATATATATATATATATATATATATATAAACATTAAGTCTTTAAGTGATATATATTTTATTAATTTCATTTTAAGGTCACTAAAACTGAATATTCCTTTAGGATAATCAAAATTTATATTTCTACCTTAAAATCAAAAGTTAAATATGCGATTTGGAAAGATCATGCAAGATGAGTTGTAATAAACCAACTCGATGAATTTGAGTATATAACATATTAAAAATATATTAATATAACCTGCATATTACTGTTTTGTTACAAAAAATAAATATAAGATCTGGCGAATATAAAGGGTGATTTTTTTAATGTGTTCGAACTTCCAATGGGGGTCGCTGTCAAACGAATTATGGGTTTGTGCGCAAGTCTTTAAAACGAAGATAGTGCCAGAAGTACTCAACCTGACGTATAGATGGTGGTTGTTGTTTGAAAAGAATGACTATGGTAAAAAGTACCAACCATATAAAGCTAAAGTCTGAAGTTTGACGACGCTACGTTATTTACTATTTGTTTGGCAACCATTAATAGTGAACGCTCTCAGTGAATTTGTAAACATGGAAAAAATTGGTCATCGTTATGTGATACAATACTTTCATTTAAAAGGTCTCACTCCAACCAATATCAAAGCGGAACTAAATTCTACTCGGGGGGAGTCTGCTCCTTTATTTACAACAGTAAAATATTGGGCCGCAGAGTGTAAACAACGCCGTACGAGCTGCCAAGACGAACATCACACTACCAAAGACCATGGTCGACCAAAGGAGGTGACCACGCCAGAAATAGTGAAGAAAATCCACAAAATGGTATTGGATGACCATCGACTGAAAAGTGCTCGTCAAAAAGTGCTGTACATCACATATTGACTGAAAATTTGGAAAAAGCTGTGCACAAGATGTATGCCGCGATTACTCACAATGGAATAAAAACAGCGTCGTGAGGATATTTCAATCGAGTGTTTGACGAAGTTTCACACGAATAAAGCTGAGCTTTTGCTTCGATTGGATGAAACATGGGTCCATTGCTTCACACCTGAGACAAAGGAATATTCAAAACAATGTACTGAAAAGGGAGAATCAGCCCCAAAGAAGGTAAAAACAGTTCCGTCTGCAGGCAAGCTCATGGCGTCAGTTTTTTGGGATGCGCGTGAAATAATTTTCATTGATTATCCTCAGAAAAAAAAATCAATCAACAGGGAGTATTACGCGATCTTATTGCAGCATTTGAGTGATGAAATCAAGAAAAAAAAAAGGCTGCAAGTTTAGTCAAGATAATGCACCAGTTCACACATCCGTTACAGCGATGGCCAAAATCAAAGAGTTAGAGTTCGAATTGCTTCCTCACGCACCCTATTCGCCAGATTTAGCCCCATCGGATTATTTTCTGTTTCCAAACTTGAAAAAATGGCTCGGTGGTAAAATATTTGCCAACAATGAAGCGGTGGAGTCTGCGGTTGATGGTTATTTTGAAAAGGGCGACAATTCTCACTATAAACAAGGAATCGAAGCTATTGAACATCGCTGAAAAAAGTGTATCGAGCTAAAAAGAGACTATGTAGAGAAATAAAGACATTTTTTTCTCAAATTTATTGTGTTTTCTTTGTTAGGTCGGGTACTTTTGGGACTTCCCTCGTATGTATCTCATTAGTCTGACAAATGATCATAGAACATTTGACATCAAAGCAATGCCTGCAAATTGTCGAAATTTATTATCAAAATCAATGTTCTGTTCGCCAAACTTATAGAGCACTTCGTGAATTAGAATTTCGTGATGTATTCGCCGATATTATCAACTAATTCCGGAAGCATTTCACGCCGCTTGATATTAAAACAAAAATAAGACAAAAAACTGTGAAGAAATAAATACTGGATGATATAACTATGTTTTAAGTTTTACATTACAAAAAAGAAACACAATATACGTCGAATGTAAACACATAATGTTGTGAATAATGACTAAATATAATTAAATTGCCGTAGTACAATCAAATTTTTCTTCGGTTAATATCTCTATCTATATGTCTGTTTAGATATATTTTCATCAGCCTACGTAGTTGTTCAAATTCTAGGTTAAGAGGAATTTGTAACGTTTCGCGATTCAGTTGCCAATGTATATGAAAGACATTCCACCAATATGTTACGGTATCGATACTTCTATCAAATTCATGGCTATTCACCATAACATCAAGGTTTATAAATATTTATAAGGTAAAGTAATTTTACTTTGTGTAATATAATATACAAAATGGTAATTGATTAATAAATTAAAATCTCTTTTGGTATCAAGTACGATGACGGGTTTTCATAAAAAAATACACGGCCGAAAAGAATTATTGCCATATCTGAGCCTTTTTCGTTGTGAAAAATTTTCCGCTTCATATATCCAATTTAATCCGTTTGAAACTCGCACAGTATTGACACCACGTGTTGATGATAAACACACGTTTTCGAACCGCAGATAAAGTATTGATAAAATGGAGCATGTACTCAAAACAAAAAATATCTAAAACACAACTTCCGTAAACATCATAAATTACAGTGGGAAGCCCCAGAAGAGACGCAAATTTAATAGATATTGTTCTTTAACAAGCAAAGCCAGAAATCAAGCTTAAGAAAAAAAATGCATAGAGCAGATAAAACCGCAATAAGACACAGATATAACATAAAGACTTGATAAAAAAATCAATAACAATAGTTAGCGAAAAAGTTTAAACTTATAGTGTACTATATAGGGGAAACCAAACGCTCGGTCACATGGTGTACCGTTAAAAAAATGATAAAATACATTAAGAATAAACTTATTCATAATAGTATATCCACATCAATTATCATCAACATCAGATAGAGCATTTTAAACATATTTTAACAAAGAAGAGCCCAAAATATTTACGACGAAGAAAACAACATAAAAGAATAGAACGAAACAATATACACGCTTTTAATCATAAAGCAAAACACTTTCAAACATCTAGTATATCCAGGTATATCCAGGTATATCCTAAGAAAACATCTGGAATAGGCTAGATATATCCACAAATAATAAAATATTTCCTTTTTTTCTTTGTTTATAAATAAAGGATTATACTTCACTCCTCACAGATTTAATCCGATTTCAACTGTAGCTCCGACAAATATACTATGTCGCTATTATGTATTCAAACAGTCAAACATCTCAAGAACGCTTTGAGATTTTTTAACATACAGAAATATCAGGAACTGTTTACCGCTTTTATATTTTTTTTCTTGTGTCATATTTGAAATTCAGTGCTAACTTTTTTTTTATTAATAATAGTAATTTGAGAATACTACTAAATCCTTCATTCAATATTGAATTTAGTAGGCTATGATTACACTTGACAACGGTTAACGTCAATTTGTGAATTTCAAATTTCTTTCAATTTTTATATGGAGTTAATATGAATTTAACTGAAAAAAAAGAATTGCAATACTAACAAGTGTTAGATACGGTTAGAGAAAATGCACTTATATTGAAGTTTATCTAGTATTTACTGAAGTACATTCGAAAAAAAACATCACTAAGTCAACAGTTTAAAAAATGGTGAAAAGATTCAATCATGCAGGCAGCATTAAAAGTCATCCAAAATTTCGAAACCAAAAAATAAAAACTAATTAAAAAACTAAACAATAAAAATTTGTTGATTGTTTTAATTAATGTAGTAGATAATGGTAAGGTTTCTGTGCAACAATTATTTCAATTCAAAACAATTAGCTTTAAATCATAACATGGGTAAACGCGCAGATTAAAAAATATAAAAAAAGGTTTTTATCCTTACAAAATTCAATTACTACAAGAATTAAGTGAAGATGATTTTTATCGAAGAATTGAGTTTTGCGAAGTTGTGATGGAAAAAAATAAATACTAATCCCAATTTTGTTTCAGATATTATTTTCGCGGATAGAGCAACATTCTGTTTAAATGATTATGTTAACAAACACAACTGTAGATACTGGTACTTATATCGCACTAATACTAATTCGCACTGGCTCGAGCAGGTTCATACACAATATCCTCATAAGTAAAAAAATTGGATAGGATTTAGTGGCAAGAACCCTATAGGGCCTTTTTTATGATGGCAACTTGACAGCAGACAATTATTTAGATCTATTGGAATAAAATATCGTTTCTCAACTTTTACGTCTGCTTCCAAATTTAATTAACCAAACCCAGGAAATATGGTTACAGCAAGATGGTACACCACCACACTATGTAACATTACTTTTCCAAACCAATCGATCAGTCGACGAGGAGCTGGCTCGAATGGCCGGCAAGGTCGCCGGACTTGGCACCACCCGATTTTTTTGTAGGGCTACTTAAAAAGTCGGATTTACGTTAATAGGATAGAAAATCTCGACGATCTCAAATTACGAATTCGACAAGAAATTGCGGATATATCCATCGTCCGACATATCTATTACTGCCAGGAAGTTAATGGTGTGACACTGAATATCTTTTGTAAATAATTATTTAATAAAAAAATATAATTTTAATATTGTTTTTTTTTTAAATCCGATATTGACCAAAGAGGCTAAAACACCTTTTAGCAACAACGTTACATGAGGGAAATAAGTGACGAAATTAGAGCAATTTCAAGACATTATTTTAAAACAGCGCTTCTTAAACTATGAGTTGCTAACCCCAAAGGAGTCTCGAATTGAAATGTTATGGACGCAAAAATTAAATTCACTTGAATTTCAGTTTATATATTTGAATTGTCGGGTTTCAATTTCCCAATATATGTTTATAATGTTCCAGACTTTCCAGTTTTCTCCACTCCTTTCTATAGTGCTTGCTTAGTAGGTTGTTCACGTACCTCATCTTCAGAACTTTCGATTTCACTCCGGTAAAAACATCAAATTGATGTGTCATCCCCCGTACAGTCCTGATTTAGCACATAATGATTTATTTTTGTCCACGTCTGTGTAGAATAAACTACGTGGTCAAGGATTTTCGAATCCATAAGAAGCGATTGATGCGTTCAAAATGCTTGTTGTGGAGATACCTCAATAGGAATGGGAAAAGTGCTATGAAAATTGATTCAAACTTATGCAAATATCGCAGAGAATATTTTGAAAAACAATAAAATAATTTTCAATGATAAATATATGTTTTTATTATATTTTATATTTTTATAATTTTTTATTATACTTGTATATATATATATATATATATATATATATATATACCGTGTGTCCCAGCCAAATCGAATAAATTCGTTAATAAATAAATGGAGGTGTGTTCGGAAAAACGCTCGAATACATCGATTGGTATTTTTAGATGCTCATTTTTTATACAGGGTGTGTCATGTAACATTGGCCAATACCAAATTCTAGACATATTTCATGTAAAATATCCTAGACTTATCTTCAACTGTTTCGGAAATATTAAGTGTTTTCAGATTTATTGCAAAAATTAACTAATTTTTTGATTTTTTTTTTGAAAATTATTTGATCACAGAAATTCGCTACAACACAAAATAGAAAGATGGTATTGGCCTCTGTTACATGACACACCCTGTATAAAAGGTTTTCGTTGGAAAAAATGCGCAACTACACTATTTTTTAACACTGTAAACAAAATTGTGGAAATTTCAAGACTATTTAGTTTTTGTATAAATTTTTATTTAAAACATTTAATGTAACAAATGCTCGAATTGTGAGCCCTGGACGTCCTGGCAACACCCCAACCTCAAGTAAAACTGATTCCTGACATTATTTAATGTTTGTGGCGTAATTGACCTAATGCTGTCGGTAATGCGTCCTCTTAAATCATTCAGATCTTGTGGCTTGGTTTTGTATACGACGCTTTTGAGATATCTCCATAAAAAAATCCAACGGAGTGAGGTCCGGGGACCTTGGTGGCCATTTTAGTGGCCCTCTCCTCCCAATCCATCGATTTGGAAACACATTGTCGAGGTACTGCCACACATTAACTTGATAATGGGGGGGTGCTCCATCTTGTTGGAACCAAATTGTGTCAGCTAGCAATTGAGGATTTCTTCTATTAGGGCACAAATTTATAAGATTTGGAATGAGCTGATTTTGGAGAAAGTCTAAGTAATTTACCCCATTTAAATTTTGATCAATTATTTGATCTCCTATAATACCTGCCCAGACATTAATCTTTTCAGATCTTTGTGTGTGAATTTCCCGCATCCAGTGAGGATTTTCTCTCGACCAATAACGACAGTTCTGGCGATTGACATGCCCATGAAGAGTAAAAGTAGATTCATCAGAAAATAAAACGTTTTCCACTCTCAGAAGGTTGTTGTCTATTCTGTGCATCATTTGTTCGCAAAACTCCATTCTCCTGTCGAAGTCGTCTTCACTAAGCTCTTGAGTAGGCTGTAGCTTATACGGATGCATTTTATTCTCTTTCAATATTCTGGCAACCGAAGAGCGACCAACATTGTTTTCCAAGGCAACTTGGAGTTGAGGTATGCGGATTGTCTTGGAATGCAAGCATTACATCCAATTTTTTGTTATAGGTCAACGACACTACTTCCTTCTTAATGTGTCTCACGTGTCCCAGTTCTTTAAATTGTTTTTCAACTTTACTTACTGTACCTTGGGATATGGGTGGTAAGTCAGGATATTTTTCCCTAAAGAGACGAATAACTTCAGCTTGAGTTCGTGTCCTATCTCCATAACCTATCATTATTAAGATAGTTATTTTATGACCCTCTAATAAATACACCATGTTTAAATCAAATGAATCACACGCGTCAAAGAAAACTAATTTAAAAGGCACGTTGATTTTTTTGACGTTTCATACAACAAATACCTACCTTTGAAAACCCGATTTTTTTAATTTTGCCTATTTGCTGATAATATTCGAAGAATTATTTAATATTTCCGAAACAGTTGAAGATAAGTCTAGGATATTTTACATAAAATATGTCTAGAATTTCCTGAAGAATCGAAAAATTAAATAATATACAGGGTGTTGTATTTAAAATAAGAAAGTTGATATTGGTCACTGTTACATGACACACCCTGTATAAAAAAATTTTGTTGAAAAAAATGTGCATCTAAAAATACCAATTTATGTGCATCTAATACCCCATTTATTTATTAACGATTTTATTCCATTTGGCTGGGACACACATATATATATATATATATATATATATATATATATATATATATATATATATATATATATATATATATATATATATATATATATATATATAAATAATGCATTGTTTAATTTGTAATTGGAAATTGGAATATATACAAGTTATATTAGTTATAACCATTTAATTTAACTTTTAACGAAAATTTTATAATTCAACATAATGTAAATAATCAAAACAAATTAAATCTTTTAGCGAGTTTAGAAATAAAAAAGGTAAAGTGTTAGGGTTAGAGGCGCATCAGCAACTAAGAAAGGTTATTTAGCGACTGGACCTACAGCTTAACGTGGGTTCCGAACCACGATCATCAGCTTCCGACAAGCCCAGGCCAGCACCCCCCTCGGGCTATAAACTTGGTTATGTGCCTACCCATAAGTCTATCAGGAAACCTACCGACTGGCGAGTGACCAACGTAGAACACTTCTCAGAAGGCATCCGGCCTTACCCAGCCTTTAACTGGCGTGACTGAGGGGTAATTCGTAGTCGGATTTTACACTCTTGCCTAGAAACAATCATAAAGATTTAGGAAGTAAACAAACAGAAGAAAGAAAGAAAAACAACCATCCGAGCGCTGGAATCGAACCAACTACCGCTCCAGTGCGGTTTCGGCACAGCAGTGGCAGGCCGCTGCTCTTACCTTCCGCACCAACGCGACCGGCGTTTAGAAATAAACAAAAAGAAAAATCTGGGTATTCTTCTGAACGAGTTCATCATTATTCAGCTTATATTCCATGTTTAGAAATTGAACCTGAAATTCGCGACAATTATTATCTATTGTGCATTAAGTTGATTTACTTTTAACGTAGTAGCTAGCTGTATTTTCTTGTCTGATAAAGGCAATGTATGCCGAAATAATTGTCATATTACGGTTACATAGGGTATCCAAAACCGGGTTAAAATGAATAAAAAATTACAAACAGCATCAAGTGATTATCATATCTGTGAAAAGCTCTTCAAAAAGTAGTAACTTTTTATAATCCAAGAGAAATTTTATATAAAAGTAACACTATTAGAGGAAAATGATATGAACGCATAAACCCTTACACTTACTACCACAAAGAGATTGAGACAAGTCTGTGTTTAAAATACTTTTAGCCACGTCTCTGGAGAAATGGAGCAACCCAATCAGTCAACCTCTAGAGAATTGGAAAACAGCAAATTTAGGGATATTAGGATATGCAAATGTTTCAAATGGTGAAAGTAAAGAAAGAGTAAATATGTAAATATAAAAAAAAGTAAACGATATGCCTAAAAGAAGCAGAAAAAAAATTGGTGAAGACCGAATTGAGCTTATTGCAGTGTGGTTGCAGTAAATTTAAGCTTGAAATAGTGAGTAAATATATAAATATCAGCATTTTTGTTTAAGATTAAATAAAATAAATATTAGAATATAAATATCACAGCTCAGCTAAGAGGCAATCCTTTATAGTACAACTACTGAGTATAATACTCTACCCCTCAGAGCGAAATGCGCTATCAAGTTTTGTTTCAGACTTCGGTAAAGTGCGACAGATAATTGGCAATTCTCAAACTGGCCTATAGAAACAGTGTTTGGTCAAGGGCCCAGGTTTTCAGCTGGTTTAAGGCATTCTCAGAAAACCGAGACTCTCAAACAAATTAAACTCGCAGCAGAAGGACTTCAATTGAAAGTAATGAAAATGTCTACTGAATCTGGGATCTTGTGCGTTCTGATCAGCGAATCATATCCTTATCGGAAGAGTTGAATTTGACTTACATTTTATCAGTTTATCACCGTTTATCAGATCTCCGCAAAATTTTTCTCTGGATCAAAAAAGAACAGCAGGAGAGACACATTGACTTGTTGGGACGTATTGAAAATGATTCTCATTTTCTGCAACGTATATTTACTGGTGCAGAGTTTTGGATTTTTGAATACGAACTGGAAACAAGGACCATGGCCAGAAGTCAAAAGCCGTGGCCAAAAGAAGCGAGAATGAGAAAATCAAAAGATGCTGCATGCTAATTTACTCTTTTGATAGCTAGAAGATCGTCCATAAGGAATCCGTGGCCTAAGAACAAACGCTAAACCGGCATATATACTAAGAGCTTCCTAAAAGAGTTCGAAAAAGGGGTAATTCGTGCGAGACAGAAAGTCACGAACACCTAAGTGCTACATCACGACAATCAGCTTTGTCACAAGTTGATTTCAATTATCAAGTAAGTAAAAAGATCATTGTAATTCCGCATCCTATTGTTAATCGAACTTTGCGCATTGTGACTTTTGCCAAGATTGAAAATTCACCTCAAATGACACCGTTTTATGACATTGAAGAACATTAAAAAGGCCATGTCATATAGCAAGGTTATGTGACGACAGATGGTTTAGGCAATCATGGAGTGGATACCGCTTGTTCTCAGACGTACACGAAGAAGACCGAATACGATGGATTGGTGATCATCAAGTACGTTGGACTCGACGACAGATAAAAGCCCAAGACCGCAGGAGTTGGAGCCATATTAAAGAGTTATCAGCATAGACCAAAGATTTAACATAACCCCAAAGAAAATAATTTAAAGGCGTTAAATCACGTGACCTTGATGGCCGTTCCTTGAAATAATTTTCTCAATTAATTTTCCCAATAAATCCTCAATAAATCGATTGTTGCGTTGTCTGTATGACATATGAGCTCATCCTGTTGGAACAACATCTCCTCCAGAGCAATAACATTCAAATTCGGAATAAAATAATTATTGATCATCATTCTGTAACGATCCTCGTTAATGGTAACAGCTTTCATCAGGTAACAGATTGATTTTTAATATATATATATTTAATATATATATATACTTTATATATATATATATATATATATATATATATATATATATATATATATATATATATATATATATATATACTTTATATATATATATATATATATATATATATATATATATATATATATATATATATATATATATATATATATATATATATATATATATCTATATATATATATATATATATATATATATATATATATATATATATATATATATATATATATATATATATATATATATATATATCTATATATATCTATATATATATATATATATATATATATATATATATATATATATATATATATATATATATATATATATATTTATATATATATATAGATATATATATATATATATATATATATATATATATATATATATATATATATATATATATATATATAAATATGTATTTAGAATAAAATATTATTACAATATATTATAACAGATTATAGAACTCGTAAAAATAAGTCATTTTACCAAAAATCATTTCTATAAAACTCGCAAAATAAAGACGTTATTAACAGTTCTAAGATTTGAAAACATATCTGACTTTTTAATATTCGCGATCTCTGTGTTGTAGAACTCGCAAAGAGAAGTTAATTTAGAATGATTAATTTATATAAAAGTTGCAGAATAACCAAAAACAGAAATGTTACATATTACAAAAATTGTTCATAATTGTCACCATTTGTTCGGTTAACACAAAATCTTGCTCGGCGTACCCATGCGTCACTACACGCATACAAAATAAAATCTGGGTGTCAACGAATAACAAGTTATTCCACAGTATTTACTTCTCCATCGTGATAAACTAACTTCGGTTTTTTTTTGGGTGTTTTTTGGTGAAGATGGGTTCTTTTCACAGCCTGCGAATTTTCTACTGCCCAAACAGGGTTGAGAAAATTATTTACTGACTATATACTATTTTTATTTATGTTGTACTGATATAAAAGTCACTGATAAAATTCAAGCTTTCAAGGATAATCTTCGGGTTGTAACGCTTGTACCCGTTGATATATATATATATATATATATATATATATATATATATATATATATATATATATATATATATATATATATATATATATATATATATATATATATATCATTGATTATATATATATATATATATATATATATATATATATATATATATATATATATATATATATATATATATATATATATATATATCTAAGTATTCTTGTCAAATAGTTTTCCACACTTTACGATGAGCAACGCGCTTGTGCTCATTGTTGGCTTACGTTCGACAATTTCTAAAATGTCTTCCTCAATCTCTACCATTTCATGCGATGGAGGTCTTCCAGCGTGACCTCCTCGTTATGCCTTTGTGTTACGAAATATTGTAACAAAATTTACAAACATCCACGGAGCCGGATGATTTCTTAAAGGAAACCTTTCCGAATAGAAATGACATGCTGCGGCTGCATTTTATTGGCACTCCCCATAAGTTAATATTATGTCCACTAGATAATTGTTTTTATAAACGTGTTGCATTTTATTCACAGAAAGTATGCAAAAATTAAATACGCACTATTAAGGAATTATTACCACTGGTAAAATCGAACATCGCTCATAGAGAAACATCGTTCAAGAATAAAAAAAACTAGTCACATCCAGAATCAGCAGTAAAAAAGTACTGTATGTGTTTACAACGCAGTGGTCGAGAATATCAAAAAGTCAGGTCTGTTTTCAAATGTTCTAGCTATTAATAACTTTTTTATTTTGCAACTTTTATATAAATATGATTACTTAAAAAATTACTTATTTCCACAAGTTCTACAAACCTGTTAAAATAAATGATTCAACTTTGAACTCTATATATATATATATATATATATATATATATATATATATATATATATATATATATATATATATATATATATATATATATATATATGTTGAAGAAATTGAGGAATTTTATGACGATGTGGCCCAACTTTTAGACAAAGAGAAGCAGAATCGGAGATACAAGAACTGGTCCATATGGAAACTGGCAACTGGCCCATATGGAAATGGTGAGCGGGACAATAGAGGTGACAAGCTAGTTGACTTTGCTGAAGGACAAGATCTCTATATTATGAATTCGTTTTACAAGAAAAAGATCAACAGAAAATGGACATGGAAAAGTCCATCTGGACTCACAAGTGAAATTGATTACATCATGTCAAACGATAAAGCAATATTTTGCAATTGTACTGCCCTTAACCACTTTAATGTGGGAAGTGACCACCGAATGGTACGAGCAAAGATTAGGATAAACTGCCGAAAAGAGCGCGAAAGAATGATAAGATCAAAAAGGGGTAAAGTGAATTCTGGGAAACTGCTGGAGAGGGGCAGAGATTTTGAAATTGATCTGTCGAATCGCTTTGCTGTGTTATAAGACCCGGAGGAGATGGAAATTACAGACCAATATGAAGAAATCGCCAACAATGTGCTTAAAACGACGGCTTCAATAGCACCAGAAGATAATTGTTTCAAAAAGTCAAAAATTTCCAATGAGACCATTATTTTAATGAAAAAACGCCGGACAATGAAGAATGCAGACAGCCCTTTTGGCAGGGTCCAGTTCGTTTAGCTTTGCAAAACTATAAGAAAACGTATTTGCGAGGAAACGCACCGATTCAACATGCAGCTTGTACAAAAGATTCTAGAAGAAAACAGGGGAATTAATAAAGCTAAGCAGAAGCTAAGAAAGAAAAGAACACGCATGTTTTCCTTAATGCGTGAGGATGGTGCAATATGCAGAGAACGGACGGAAATGTTAGAGGTTGTCCGAAGATTTTATTCATAGTTATATGAGGACCAGAATCAAGCAAAAACAGCAATGCCCACTGAAGAACAAGTGCCGGATATCCTGGTGGAGGAAGTGACAAAGGCTATAGACTCGATGAAAAATGGCAAGGCTCCAGGAAAGGATAGTATAACTGTGGACATGTTAAAAGCTGGTGGTCAGACTTTATTATATAAAATATATATTGTTTATATAAAACACTAGCAAAATTATATTTAAAATGTCTCAAACAACAAGAAGTACCCAGCTTATGGAAAAATACAGAAGTGATTCTTTTAATTAAGAAAGGAGCACGGGAAGATTTAAAGAACTACCGTCCAATAAGCCTCCTGTCAGTGGTGTACAAAGTTTTCACCAAGATAATACCCAAAAGAATACTAAGAAGACTTAATGACGCACAACCAAGGGAGCAAGCAGGATTCAGAAGTGGATTCAGTACAATGGATCACATTCAGGTCCTACAGCAGGTCATAGAAAGACACAACGAATACGATATGCCACTGTGCTTGGCTTTTATCGATTATAGAAAAGCATTTGATTCAATCTCAAAGCGGGCTATAATGGATGCATTGCTTAATCAAGGTGTATAGAAAGCCTATGTAAATCTACTAGGATCGATATATGATGAAGCTACAGCGACAGTCCACCTTCACGATCTTGAGGTTGGAATAAATGTAGAGCGGGGCGTACGACAGGGTGACGCAATATCGCCTCTTCTTTTCTCAGCCTGCCTGGAATATCCATAAAATAAAAATATATTATAAAATGTAATACTAAAATGCCGCAATCCGTAATTTAGGAAATACTCCGGTCAATTTTTGTACATTGCTACGAAATTCATTTAAATCTTAGATTGATAAAAACGATTGTTACTTCACTTGGAACGGTTGTCCTTTCGGATAAAATGGAATTTTCATTTTATTTCATAAAATTGTTTGAAAAAGGGACCACTTCAAACATTATGCTAAATATTTGCTTATTAAACATTTCGCGTTTGACTGTCCGAAAAAGTTCATAAAAGTAGCGTCGAAATAAAAGCATGTCAATAAAAATAATTAAAAAGTTTTGTAACGGTAGTCAAGAATCTAAAATGAAATCTGGCCATTCAGTATGCTTTATTGCTTTTTCTCATACTTTAAAAAGCATCGAATTATAAATTTCACCGCAGCAACTATACCGCTAAACTTAACTATACTGCTTACAATTAATGTAAAAATAAAGATAATATTAAATTCGTTCAGTTTCATAAAATAGGTACAGATCTAGTTTTTGAAATATAGCATGACACATTTTGGTTTAATTTTACCAAATAATATTAGCAACATGGAATAAAAAGCTTGTCTTCCATGGCTCAGCATAGGTGACTGAATCACCCAAATAAGATTTGCTATATATGTCGCAAGTAAATTTTAGAAGAAAGTAGATGGTCACGTTGAGGGGATGACTTTAAATGAGGGAAACATTTTACTATCCCCTCTAAAGATCCCCCACTATAGCCGTCTTAAGATGTGAATACTAACAAAAATATAAGCGACCGTAGTCCATAGATATACGCTACCCAGTGCACTGCTGTTGTGTCATTGTTTTGTCAATAAATAAAAACCGTTAAATAACTTTTTTACACAGAGTTTTTTTTTCGATCTTGACACAGTTTGTGGTAAGTTTGATTTTTAATTTATTTATCGGTTTCTTTCATTCTCTATTTAGCTCAAAATGAACGCGATTTCTCGTACTCGCTGTGCTTCTGAAGTAACAGCATTATATGAGGTAGCTGATATGTTCGACGACAAAGAGAGTGAAAGCGAGACGAATCGGTTTTTGAAGAGCATCATACCAGTGAACTTTACCTAAGTAAATAAATATATTTTTTAAATAAAGCTAAATTATGTAATGAGTATCTGAAAGTACATTATGTCCCCTTTTAAATGCAGTTAGAAGAAAGTTTTTATCCATTAATTTCGCCTAGATATAATAGTTTGAATAGAACACTTCATTTTAACGTTTTTTTTTATTTGTGCTAATTTTTCGATGGTATTAGGAATACTATTATTTCTTGGATCATTTTATAGGTATAGACTTTTTCAATACAGATTGAGGTTTAAATTAATTTTAGGTATGTGCTCCTGAATCAGGAAGCATAGAAGTGCTTCTCTTGAGTGTTTTAAGAAAATTGTTGTGATTTTTATTTAAATTTTAAACGCCGTATTATCTAATAAATTTGTGTTAAATTGCTTTGGCTTTATATATAATTTTAAAGCGCATTTTTCGCTCTATCTAAGTGTGGTTTTAGTTTTGTTCTAAAATAATTTTGGCCAATTCTTTCAGGGCGTTAACTACAACATGGACAAAAAGCAAATTTGCACAATTTTCTTATTCTAGTTTAAACTAGACCGAAAAGCTGCCGAAACAGCTCGCAATATCAACTATACGTTTGGTCCAGAAACCACTAATAAACTAATAAACGTAATGCATAATGGTGGTTTAAGCAAATTCGTAGCGGTGATGAGAACCTTGAAGATGGTGAATGTAGTGGTCGGTCATCGGATGTACCCGCGACCAACTGAAGGCCTTAGTCGAAGCCAATCCACGTACAACTATTCGGGAGCTTGCCTCTGAATTAGGATTAATGCATGTGACGATTTCTAATCATATGCAGAGAGTTTGGAAAGTCAACAAGCTTGATAAATGGTGCCGCACGAGTTGAATAAAAATCAAATGCTTCTCGAATGGATTGTGACGTGTCAAGAAAAGTGGATTCTTTACGATAATCGGTGACGATCAGTTGAAAATTCACCAAATCACCATGACCTTAGGTGATTGTTTGGTGGTCTTCGGAAGATCTGATTCATCACAGCTTCCTGAATCCGAGAAAACCTGCGGCGCATGTGCCCGTCATTGGGCAACAGAAAGGGGCCAATTTTCCTCCAACAAGCCAGCTCTCGGCCGCACATCTCAATGACTACGCGATAAAAGCAGCATGAGTTGGGCTAAGAAACTCTCGACCATCCGCCATACTCTATTGACTTCTCGTCTACCGATTGCCACATTGTAAAGCATCTCGACAACTTAGTGTACGAGAAATGTTTTAAAAATCAAAAGCAAAAACTGCCTTCGATGATTTCGTCGCCTTTAGGACTCCGAAATTTTACACAGCCGGTTAAATAAACTTGTTTCTCGTTGTTAATGGTAATGGTTTTTATTTGAATTAATAAAGTTTTGTTTGAGCTGAGATATGTGCATTTCAATTTAATGGTTAAAAACTAAAAAAAATAAAAGCAATAACTTTCTTAACAACCTAATATTTTGTTAGACATTCGGGATAAATATTGACTCCACATATTGTATATAAAATATGCTTAAAACATTTGCAACATTAGTTAAATGGAAAGAGAAAGTTGTTTATAGTTTAGAAGCAAGTTCACAAACTTTCAATCATAAAAGCTGAATGATTTCATGAGAAACCTGAATCTGTCAAGAATTTTGTAAATTGCTTGCAAATAATGTAGAATTTTGTAGTGACATAAAAGCGTACTTTGAAAAAGTTCCATTACAAAAATATACACCATACAATTGGCACCTAAAGGTAAAGTGTTAGGATTAGAGGCGCATCAGCAACTAGGTTATTTAGCGTCTGGACCTACAGCTTAACGTGGGTTCCGAACCACGGTCATCAGCTTCCGACAAACCCAGGCCAGCACCCCCCTCGGGCTATAAACCCTTGGGTATGTGCCTACCCATAAGTCTATCAGGAAACCTACCGACTAGCAAGTGACCAACGTAGAACACTTCTCAGAAGGCATCCGGCCTTACCCAGCCTTTAACTGACGTGACTGAGGGGTAATTCGTAGTCGGATTTTACACTCTTGGCTAGAAACAATCTCAAACATTTAGAAAGTAAACAGACAGAATAAAGAAAGAAAAACAACCGTCCGAGCGCTGGAATCGAACCAACTACTGCTCCAGTGCGGTTTCGACACAGCAGCGGCAGGCTGTAATAGTGATAATGCTATATCTAGTTCGTTCATTCCTTCCGCTCATTCACAATACGTTCACTGTCCGTTGACCGTCTTTTTTTAAGTTGACATCTCTGGTCGCCGTTCTTACGGACGTTTTATTACATCCGCCGCATAACAACTGATCACGGCAGGCTTAATATTAGCACCGCTTTCTTAGAAAACCTTAGCTTTAGTTAACTTTCGGCAGTCGGCACTTGGTACATTTTAAGTGCATTTTAATAATATACCACAGCCACTAACACAAAGAAGATGAAGAAATAATAATTAATGTATGTCTTACTAGAATTTAATTAAACATTGGCGTCCAGATAATTTCGCCAATTTCATTAAACGTTGCCCAATTTTTTTTTGTTAAACATTCAATGTTTCATGAATGGAAATGTTAATAAGTATAAACAATTGGCTGTTGTCTATTTGAAGGTGGTTAAGAATATTTTATTTAAGACATATGACTTAACGTCGAACTTTACATCCGTAGATACCAGGTAGTCTACAAATAAAACAACTGGATGAAATTCAAAGATGACCCACTTATTTCAAACAAACAAAATCTTCAGTACCTCTTTTGAATAATGCACCATCTTGAAAAACTCCGGACGCAATTATGAGCCACTAAGTAAATCTGTAAGCCTATAAGCTTCGTATTTATATTTACCACCCTTATCTGGCATTCTAATAGACGAATCCAGAAGTAATGTTGTTTTTTGACACTTTACAACATGTTTATTTAGTTTTAATCTACAATAGAATCTCCATCGTTATTGAGAATATTCGCCCTAACAAACTTTATATTTCCTAAGGGCAGTTTTAATATTTGTCGCAGCAGGATTTTTTTGCACAAAAGAATTCATAGATCAGAGTAGATGGTAATCTGATGGTGTTGTATCAGGAAAATACGGTGGGTGAGAAAGTACTTTACAGATTCATTATTTCATTATTTCTTAGATGATTCTGGTATTATGACATCTGTCATGCCGAAGAATAGAATGCCGAAATAGATTGTCATGCCGAAGAATAATCAATCTTACACGTTTTTGAATCAGAGCCATGTTTAATCTATCAACCTGATCGCAAAAAAGATTCAGAGCTTATGGTTTCATTCGGATTCAAAACCTATAATGAATAGTTCCCGCAAGAGCCCACCATACTGACAACAACACTTTTTTAGGGTAAAGACCTGGTTTTGGAGTGGACAAACCTGGTTGTTTTAAACTGTTATTATGGATCATAAAGTTTTAAGCTTTAATATATTAACAAAATTTTATATCGTCGAAATAACCATTCGTAACTTTTTTAAACTAACGCTGCAATGTTTTGTTATTCAAGGCGCGAATGTAATCAGCATTAGTGGAATTTGTGGTATTGTTATGCTATGTTGTTATTTGTGGCACTGTTACGCTTAAAGCCTCAAATATCTAATATGAAACTTACCCACACTTTGCTGTTCCATTCTTATAAGGTTTATCCATTTTTCTTTTCAAAATTCAACAATAATGTTAATAACAAATTTATACTCAATTAATATCAATAAAAATTGAACTAAATATAAATATATTAACTAGAATATAGTTTATGTTATATTAAGTTAAATTATTTTCAGTGGGTGGCAAAATTTCAAAAGAAATATAATTTATGGATATTCCAGTCGCGATCGTTTCATTAAATGGCTATTAAATTTCGTGTAGATTTCTTTCAACTACATTCTCCTGAAAATGGCAGACATTAAAAAAAAATCCTGCGTGTAACTCCTAATACACCTTGGCTCATTATAGGTCATCGAGAACAGGTCGCTCTCGGTTTCTCAGTAGGTCAACTTAACTTCCGCGAAATTCTGCCAGAGTTCTTCACTAAAAGATAATCGATAATTCACTGGTACAGAAAATTCCGGAACTTCCACCCTATTCTCTGAGTAAAAAGCTGGTTACATCCCGGATCAACTAAAGAACCTCCGATCCCTTAATCTCCAGCCCCATTACGGCGAGCAGTTTATTTAATATAAGTAAGACCCCTCAAGGGACGATAGACTTAAAATTCGGAATAAAAAAATTAAATAGAAAATGTTTCTTTAGCATTCATCTGAAACTCTGCGAACAAGTAAATAACCACCATGAAAATTCGAGTAGAAATATTTTAATGCTTAATTTTTTTAATCTAATTTAATTCATTGATTTTTTTTCTCATACCTGTAAATATTTGAAAAACATAATATTTTCATTAAGCAATCCTTTATGCTTTAAGCAGTAACGAACATCACCTACAATTTACTTACTTACATCAATTACAAGATATAATGGAAATATATTTCCTAAATTAATCCAACGATTCTTCACATCATTAAAAAAAGTTTCTTACAACAAGGATCAGAACCCTAGAGATTATAATATATGTAAAATCATATTTAGCAAAAAAAAGTTTATTATTTATCAAATAAACTGATGATGGTGAAGGCTGTCGACTCGATGTGAGCATGATCTCAGCCATCGCTATTAATTTTACTAGACCATTGTTAAAGAATTATGGATTTTATAGGTTAAGGTGGATCAAATAACCCACCTTAGATCTGCATGGTATTTCGTATGTTGGGCATTTAAGATCAGGAGTATACAAAATTAGTACACGCGGTCCCGCCTGTTTGGCTGTTCGCGCTTACCTTTTGGCTGAGGGTTTTTAGCGATTATGTGCTGTATAACCTATATTCTAGTTAAATATATTGATATTTAGTACGCTTATTTTTAAATTTTGAAAAAAATTAAGTACACCCTATAAGAATAGAAGAGTAAGGTAAACTTTGTCACTAACACATGTCACTAATGATATAAATATGACAGTAGCGGCTCGTGGGTTTTAAAGTGGAAGGGTGTAGAAGAAAATAGGGCTGCTGAAGAATTTTGTTTGCTTTCTCCTTCCTCCTTTTTACTTTTCGTGCTATTGAAACGATTTACAGGACATGAACCAATAAAATGAGTTAAAGGAAAGAAACTGAACGTAAATAAAATATGGTGTTTTGCTCTGAAAAATTGTTTACTGTGATAAATGCTGGAGGGGAGGCACCCCAACGCCCTCCCTCATGAGCCACCACTAAAATATAATTAATGCTATTTATCTTAGTGCCGTAGATAGCAGAACATATCTGCGTTAGTTTCATAAATTTAGGACCGATGGTTTCAGTTTTTTCAACGGTAAAAAACTTGGAACACCTTTTGAGTTTGATAAGGATCTGTTGTTGGCTGAAATTCAATCTGATCTTAAACAAACTATCCACCAACTAACCACAATGTTTAAAAATTCATGGTCCACAGTAAAGTACAAGGAAAACTACAGTACAAAGAAATGTAAGTACTATTTCAACTTTCCGTTGAAAACAAAATTAAGCGTAGAAACATCTGTAGTATTTTTATCTAGGTTAGGTAGAAATCCTTTTCTTCAACAAATTATTAATAGACATCAAAAATGAATTCTATACAATAATCCACATAAGAAAAAGCAATGGTTAACACCAGAACAGGCTTTGCCCACTCCAAAACCAGGTTTTCACCCTAAAAACTGTTACTATAAGTGTGGTGGGAATTTACAGGAATGATCCACTAGAACATCTAAATCCTAATGAAACCATAAGTGCTAAATATTATTCTCAGCTTGATAGACTAAACATAGATTTCATTCAAAAACGACCAAGACTGAATAATCCAAAAAGTGTCCTTTTGCAGCGTGAAATTACAAAGAATTAAAATGGGAAGTACTTCCTGACTCACTATATTCTCTGATTCTGTACCCTCGGATTGCCATCTTGGAATCTGGGGAACAAAAAAAGAATAGAAAGTTTGTCAGAGAGATGGGCCAAGATCGATAACTATAGAGATTATATAGCAGATTGAAACAGTATTAACTCTTAAATAAAATATAATTTGTTTACACTACCAAAAATGGCATTGCTTAAGAATACAATACGTTTTCTATATTATATTATACGCAAGATTTATTTAAAAAATAATTAAAGTTGGCTTGATTAAAGTTTAATGCAAAAAACCCTAAAAATTTCCACTTTTAACTGAAAACCCCGTTATAACAAGCATGGAATTAAATTTGAAGTAATTGAAGGCGTTCATAAAAACTAATACTGCTGATTAAGCAAAAGTCATTAGAAAGATTTACGAATCTCGGTGCTGCACCTTAAAATGAAGGCGAGACATTAAAACGCCCCATTCCTAGGATTACAAAAAGGCTTTTAAAGGCACTTTTAAAACGCCAACACCATCCATAGGTTAACGCTATGTGAAATTCTGAAATGTCGTTTTTAGGGAAATCTTTTAAAATATACATTGATCAAAACGTATATTACTTTAAGTAGAATCACTGTGTCGTTGTACAAGACCAAATATTAATTTTATTACTATAAACTGAAAAAGAGGCAATTAAATGGTGAAATAAAATGTATGCTTAGTAAACTTGCTTTACTATATTTGGTGTTTGGAAATATAACGCTGATAAAAATATATCAAAAAGTCTCATTCCTAGAATAACAAAAAACTTTAAAAATCAACTTTTCAAGGACTCCCTATCCCATAAGTTAATGTTCTAGGATATTTTGTAGCGGTCGTCCTGTTAATCTTTATAATAGGGTCATGTCAAACTTAATAACATATATTTGTTTACTAAATGTCTCGCATCCAATATTTGGAAATGTTGATAAAAATAGCGTCCCAAGAAGAGAATGGCAAACAAAAATAGTTTAAAAGTTTTGCGCCGAGAAGCGGAGAAAACTTCATTGGAATGCCAGACATCCGTCATGCTATAATTCGTTTTTTTATTCTAATATTATGAAGCATGAATACTAGCAGTAATAAAATACACGGCTTGTTATAACTGACATAAAATTTAGTTCACAGTTTTAAAACATTGGGTGCTACATAAGACTCAAATATATATTTTTTTAAGATTGATACTTGTTTGTCGGAAATTAAAAAGAAATATAGTCCCTGGTCAATAGGCAATTTGCTACTTGATTTGCAATTGGATTCTTAATAAATCTTATGATTTAAAACAACGGAAATGAAAATATTCTTTACTTGTATTCATATCGAAATAACTTTCAAGAAAATTCTATGAAAAATAATATACAGAGCCGAAACCCACGTGACCTACAAATATAAACAACCAACACGACAAGTTGGTAATGATTAACACAAAATTACTCATTTTCTTAAACATGCCTTTATTGTTGTTTCAGTTTTTATAAATAATATTTTTCTTTAAATTATTTACACAGTTTAGTACTAATTACGAAAATAAACATAACATTTGACCAGTCCTACATTATTTTGACCCTAAACTAAAAAAAATTTTAAAATAACTCCATCTGAGCTGATGCCATGGAAGGAAAAATGAAGATGGGAAGCGTATGTCGTAGATTTATTATGGAAAATATAATTGATAAAATATATGCAACGAAAATTATTTCTTTTAAAAATATAGGTGGACATGATTTTTGTAACATTGATGAGAAGGTTCTTTTTGCGTTTCATTTAGGTAGTTATTAAAACACCTTTTAACAGAAATGGCCTACCACGTTTCATTTTCAAGTAACTGTTTCTCCTTTATATAATGAAATCATTGAAATTATTTGTACCTGACTTTAAACTGGACAATATAGGAATTACCACAAGACCTTAGAGGGGGTATTTCCACAGTATTTCGCGAACCTTTAAGGGCACTTTTCCACTTCCATTTTCCTTTTTTCAGAACATATGATATTCAAGTTGTGTGGTTTTTGTTAAAACCAAATAATTTTATGCATATTGCAAAATTTGCGTTATTTTAAGAATTTACAATAATCGCGAACTCAGACGCAATCTATCTAATATAACAAAAGATTGTTTATTAGACATATGACGTTAGGCAACTGAATTATCCAAACATACGTTCATTATTATAAAGTGAAGGAATGGCAAAGCACGACGTGAAGCACGGGTGGACTTCCTTAGCTTTTTAATACTTTTCTCCAAGGGCCCAGTTCACAATTTTTCGATCATATCTGGTACTTACCCGATGTTCACGAGAGGGCTCACGAACGGTTTCGCACAGTCTGACTGATGTGACCGTTTACCGCAGGATAGCGTAGCTGCATGTGATTGCAGTCTCATTTATTGCAGTCATTTAAATTGTCATGGCTTTAGTCGTTCCTTCATCCGCTTTTCAGGTATACAGCTTGAGCCTAACTGATGACGGCTTAAGGCCAGAAATCGGTCTTGGGAAACGCTTGCTGGCGCTTTGGATGGCGGCTGAAGGAATTGCAAAGCATGACGTGGAACACGCGTGAACTTCGTTAGCTTTTTAATATATATATATATATATATATATATATATATATATATATATATATATATATATATATATATATATATATATATATATATATAATTACGCTGAAGAAAAGGGCCTTGACATTACGTATAGATATGTTGGAGAATATTTCTTTATTCAAACCAAAGAAAGACGAATGTGATACTTGTACCTATAAAGTTGGTAATGTTTCAGAAGAAGATTATCAAATTCATCTAGAGTTGAAAGATACAAAAGAAAAAAAGAATGATAAGAAGCAGACTATTAAAGGAAATATACACGTTTTGAGAGCTGACGTTCAAGCCGTTAATCTGCCAGTTTTTGAATGCTAGTACTTTGTTTTTTTATTTTAAGACCAAACTTTCAGTGCATAACTGCTCGATTTATAATTTAAGTAATAATACTGGCATGTGCTACTGGTTTGATAAAACTCAAACGGATCAAAAAGCAAACTACGTTTGCATCTTGTTTTGTAGTTTATCTATCTAAACTAATTGATAATGATTCCAAGTCATGTGTTGTATATACTGATGGATGCATAGCTCAACCTCGTAATAATAATGTTTCCAATGCTATTTTACGTCTTTCAATGGATAAAAAAGTTGAAGAATAGAAAAGAATAGAAATAAAAGAGTTGAATGATTAAGTTGAAGAATTAACTATTTTTTTTTACCTAGTCAGTATGCAGGGATAACGCTTAAAGCAAAACAAAAATCTTGCCCTTATGAAGTCACCTCCCTTGATTATCACTTTGTTAAAGACTATGCTGATAAGAATTGCTTATTATATGAATCTATCTGACCAGAGCGTACGGTTGGAGACAATCGTGTAGTTAACATAACAGCTTTACAATATAATTCTAATGGAACAATTCATTACAAATTACAATTCTATGAAGATTTTCAAAGTTTGCCTAATAAGAGCAAAAAGTTATTCAGTTCATTACAATCCAACTTAATTATATAAATCAATTTTGTCCATTACCAAAAGTAAATTGGAACACTTACAAGATCTCAAGAAAATAATACCTGTTGGGTGTCATAGCTTTTATGATCAGCTCAAGTGCGAATAAGTGTTTAAAATAAAATCGTAAGTATATAACAAGTAAAATAAGTGTTATTCATATATAAAATTTTAATATTCTAATTTGTTTTTATATTTTTTTGATTTAGATTTAATTAAATACTTAACCTTAATAATAATCAAAATAAAATGTATCTTCTTATATATAAAGATATATGTTCAAACAATTTTATATTTTATCTAAGATATTTTTATTACTATAGCCTCAGGTCCCATTTTAATTCTCCTTCAATCTATTTTTATATCCGTAATATTTAGATAGCACGTAAAATTATTAATATTTATTTGTAATATTTTATTTTGTTAATTTAATTTTATTGATAGATGGAGCTTTTCTGTGCTTATATATTCAATTTGGAAGAGATTAATTCAATAGTTTTTCTTATATGATATTTGTTCTTGCTCCTGCAAAATTATATTTTTATCAGTAACGCAGTATTTACAAATGCAGTTATGCGATATTGCAATTTTTCCTTAAGCCGTATTCCAGTATCACCGACGTTATGTAAATGTATTGTCGATAAAAATGGCCATAGAAAAAACTCCACATTAACACAAAAGTAAAATGTCAATACATTATGTGCTTAAGGAATGTAAAACATGTATAGCCGGTAGAAATGACCATAGAAAATACTTCCACACTAACACTAAAGTAAGATGGTAATGTCAAATTATTGGAAATAAACTTAGTACCATATTTTTGATAAGGATGGATACATTGTCAGAGATCTCATAGCTTGTCACTTATGGGTTAGTAGGGTTTTAGAGTCGTTAATGTTTTAAGCACTAACAGGTGTTGACAGTACGTTGCGGTTGCTCATCAAAGCTGATGGTTAGCTGATATTAATAGGCTAAAGGCCATTAAGTAAAAATTCAATCATAAAATAACCTATGATACTAACCCGCCTTTAATTTTAAATATTTTACCATTGTAAATAATGCGAAAAGTACAGTGTTGCTATAGATCCAACTGTTTCTTCATTTCCACCAACACTTTGACAAATTTTAACATAGATTGTTTCATTACCTGCTGATGTGTCTGACACTGAACTTTGTAGCGTATTGGTGAACTTACAAACCGGTTTTCTATTCCCAAAAAAGTTCATCGTATAAGATTTATTCAAAATAAACATTTAAAGTGTTTGAACTTAATTAAACAAAAAAAAAAGTTTAATAGAAAAGATCCTTTAACAAGCAAAAAAATTCATTCGAAGTAATTAGGGCCGTTAATTAAAACTAATGATGGAAATTAAGGAAAAGTCATTAGAAATATTTACGAACTTTAAAGCAGCACCACCTTAAAATTAAGGAAAGGCATTAAAAGGCCCATTTCTAGGATTACAAAAAGGCCTTAAAAACACTTTTAAATGCCGCCATCTGCCATAGGTTAACGCCCCGAGCAATTCTGGAACGTCGTTAAAGAATTCATTAAAAATTTTAACTGATAATAACGCATATTACTATTCTGTGAAGGGTCGCGCTCTCATACAAAGTGGAATTTGTTAATGTATTGCATAAAACCACTTTAAAAAAACCCACTGCACATGTT
Organism: Cosmopolites sordidus; assembly: GCA_031761425.1. Classification (NCBI taxonomy): domain Eukaryota; kingdom Metazoa; phylum Arthropoda; class Insecta; order Coleoptera; family Curculionidae; genus Cosmopolites; species Cosmopolites sordidus. Next base: position 701,074 of record JARFXV010001354.1, on the reverse strand, counting down.
ATGTAAAATATTTGCTTATAACGATGTTAAAATTAACGCTCGGCAGGTCAAAAAAAAATTACTTAAAAAATGTTGTATCGGACACTGTAAAAGATCAATTCTTCTATTGGAGCCTTCGGTGTATAACATTAAACTGGAAGCGATTTACCGCTTAATATGTTACCAAATCACTTTTTTAAATTTCCCGACGCGCATATCGCTAACCATGTTAGAATCACCAGGGAAATCTAATTCTAAAACTACACAATGTTCTATTTATACGACAATCGTACCTAAGAAAGCGTGTACAAATCACGAACCGTGAAGTTAACTAAGCGTTACATTAATAATTGAAAAAGTTAACTGAACAGAATAGGTCCATCATCCTAGTTCATGGTTTCCTTACATTTTTATTATTTGAATAATTTCATAAGCATTCAAAACCTTATCATTATTATTTTTTTCAATAAGTCTTAAATTGTATAAATAAATATATATATAAATACTCATATTTTTCTCTAAAACAGAAAGCGTTTTGCTACACTGTAGCTTCTTTGGATGGTTGTAAAAGAATGAGTGTATTGTGACAAATAATAGGTACTAATTGATTAAGTAATTTTACATGTTTTTTCTGGGAATTCCCGTGCAGACTTGTATATTAAATTTTATATAGGACAAATAGGTAGATCATTGAAATAATAAAAACTATCTAAATAATAAAATGGATTCAACATACCCGGAACATCTTATTGAAGAAAAACATACATTTAATAATGATTTTAAAATTCTACACATAGAACATAAGAGTACCAAACTGAATTTACTAGAATGTTTGGAAATAAACCGTCACACAAATGTCCTTCACGACCAAATATATTTTAACCATTCTCTGCTATTAACTATGTTAAAAAAAAACAGTCTGAGTAAGGGTTCTGGGAATTCCCAGAAAAAAATATGAAGAATTACTAATCGTGCGGTTCAAGATATATAGTTGACTGAATGGCTGCAATAAACTATAAACAACCCCTGTCGTAACGAAACCCGACAAAGTTACAAAAAAGTAAAAAGAGCCGGGCCTAATAAAATAACAAGTAGAAAGATAAAATTTATTTTATATCAAGTTTAGTAGTTTTTGGCCTATTTTGGTTTATTTTTTAAAAATAGCCTTTGGCCCAATGTGCCTAAGGAAAGCGTAATTGTAATGGATAATGCTAGTTATTATAACCACCAAAAAAATAAAGTTCCTAATGCAAATAACACTAAATTGGAAAATCAGAACTATATGTTAAAAAATGATATATACTTCGAAAAGTCATATAAAAAATGTAATCTAGAAATATTAAATACATTTAATATTAAAAAGGAATGTGGATGTGATACCATTGCTGCCGATATAGAACATGCCGTTTTACGCCTTTCCTAGTATTACTGTATTTTTAAACCAATTGAGCATATGTGGCATCAGGTAAAATCCAATATTAGAGCAGAAAAGTGACTCTATGTGGAAGTGCTGCAACATTAATTAGGAAGGTTGTAGGTAATATTCCCAAAGAAAATTGGATACATTCGATTAATCATGTTATTAAAATAGAAGATTCCTCTGTATCATTTACTAATATATAGAACCACTTCTTATTAATGTAGATTAAAGTGACAGTGAGGGTGAAACCGAATTAAATGTACAATAAAATTTAAGTTATAGATAACCCCATGATCTTGACCGTCATGAAGTCGACAAGAGTGCGTCGAACGCCTTATTGACATGGGGAGGTCTTTTTCCAGAGACTGAAGGCTTTATGTGTGCAATTCAGGATCAAGTCGTGCATATCAAGGACTACCAAAAATATATCATTAAGGATACACGTGTATCAAATGACACGTGTAGGAAATGCCACGAAAAGCCTGAGACTATCCAACGTATTGTAGGAGCATATGGTAGACTCTCCCATAGACGGATTATCTTCACCGTCATAATCAGATGACCAGTATAGTCCACCAGGAGCTTAACAGAGCGAATTTCTTATTATAAATACACCCCGGAGGCGGTACTAGATTCAGCCGATTTCAGGTTATATTACGACCGAACAATAATAACCGACCAAACCGTGCACTGTAATAGGCCAGATATTATATTGCTGGACAAAAAGAAGAAAATAGCATTCCTAATCGACGTAGCTGTTCCAAACACACACAACATTCAAAAGACGGCTAACAAAAAAGTATAAAAATATACAGACCTCAAGTTAGAAATAAAACGGATATGGATGTTGAACCAGGTCCATATTGTGACATTGATAATTTCAACAACTGCCATGATACCAAAGAATCTGAAAAATAACATCAAATTTCTGGGACTAGAAGAAAGTCTGTTTAAAATAATGCAGAGGGCGGTAATCCTTAATACCACTTGCATTGCAGGAAAATTTTTGGTAGAATGAAATTGTTTTGGCTACGGCCGGCACTTTATTTAAAATCCATCTTAGCTGGGAAGAAAATATATAAAGGAATATAATAATAGGATGAGAGAGCGCTTTATTAGTTCACATAGCATACTAATGAAACTTGTTGTCAAGAAGGACCAGGGATTCACCCCTCTGAATCTAAATAGACAAAATCGTGTTGATGGTGGAGCAGCACTGAAGGATACCGTTCAAGAATGAAAACAACAGATATTGCATGGGAGATATCCTAAATTACTTGAGGATAGCTCCATTGACAAACATTAGTCTCTAAAGTAGCTTACCGATGGACTATCATACCGGAAACAGAAGGCTTCGCGACCAAGGACAAAAAATTATGAAAGACATATACTACACATGGATGTTGTCGACAAGTGTAGGAAATGCGGTAGTGTGGGAGAAACAATTGAACACCTTATTGGAGTGTGTCCTGTCCTTGTCCAAAATGCTTACCTAGGCAGGCATAATCAGCAGGCGAAAATTATACACCAACAAATCGCTTTAAAGCACTCGCTATTTAATAAGATACCTCCACCATATTACCAGAACACGCCTTCCCCCGTACTTAGCCGATACCATTCTTTACTGAGACAGGCCAATTACAACAGATCGGATGGTTGACTATACTAGGCCGGATATTGTTCTAATTAACAAAAAGCAGAGGAGAGCTTTCATAATTGACATTGCGATACCACTCTCTCACGATATCAGAAAAACTGAAATGAAATAGGTCACGAAGTACGAAAATCTTGCATCTGAAAAATCAATGGAAAGTTCAGAAGTTCAGAGGTGTTAATTTTTGTTATATCCGCCGAACGCCTGGTAAGCAGAACCTTTTCCAAAAACCTGGAAATTCTTGGTGTTTCAAAATCGATTACCACAGCTGAATGGGAGGAGCTGGGGGGGGGGGGACCAGCCTGGGCTGAGATGATCGATGAATCATGTTTGTGATAATAATAACAATTGCATACCAATTCTTCTGTGTTGAGATTTTACATTCCTCGAAAAAAAGGAGGTAGATGGCTTATTAACATCAAATAATTGTGTTTTAGTCAGGAAAAGAAGCTTGGCCAACATTTTCTAAGTTCGAAAGATCAACTTACGAGGCTCGCAACTCAGTTTGACAATTATACACCACTAAAACTGAGTCATGCAAACCACCCTATCGAAACAGGGACAATACAAAACAACATAAATATCTGGGAACATAAATCAATTCATGGTAGATATGTAGCATTATTAAATGGCAATAATATTGATAAGAAAGCTTCTCTGCTCTGGTTAGACGAGAATCAACTATATCCGGAAACTGAGGGTTTTGTTATTGCTATCCAGGATGAAGTCTTAAAAACCAACAATTACACGAAATATATCCTTAAAGAAAATACTGAAGATGTATGTCGAAAGTGTGGCAAAATAGGGAAGACTGTTGAGCACATAATTGATGGATGTCCTAGCAGAAAACGTATATTTAGGAAGGCATAATCAGCGTGCTAAGATAATCCACCAAAAACTGGCACTTAATCATGGTCTTTTACCAACATCTACTCCGCCGTATTATAGATACAGTCCTCAAGCAGTATTGGAGTCTGACGATGTGCTGCTCTACTGAGATAGACCGATAATAACTGATAGCGCTGTCGACTATAATAGACCAAACATAGTCTTAATAAATAAAAATAAAAGCGGAGAACAATTATTGACATTATCATACCACTGTCTCACAATCGACATAAAACGGAGGTGGAGAAAATTTCTAAGTATGAGAATATTTCTTATGAATTGAAGAACATATGGCAACTTGAAAAAGTCAACATCGAACCTTTTGTTATTTCCGCAGAGGTATTGTTGAGCCACAAGTTCTCTAAAAGTTTAACAAATTGTGGACTAAATAGAAATATCATAAAAGTGGGACAACGAGCTATATTGTTGCAAACCTGCCACATACTTCGAAATTTTTTGTGTTAATGCCAACAGAATACTGGGTTATAATGAAATTTATCCTCAGGCTCCGAGCCGCATTCCAACATCGCGAGGGAGAAATCGGTTTATGGTTTCTAGCTTTTTGAGCTGAGAGAGTGACACCAAGTCGATGAGAATAATAATAATGATAATTAGGCAGGTGCGAAGAGTCCGTTTAATGAGTAGCGCCACCATCTACCCGAGCTAGAGGAGTAAACCTCTGGAGTAAAAAAATCCCACAAGCTCAAGATGAAAATCCATCGTGCCGAGGGGCTGAATGGCACAAGGTTAAAGTGTCTCTAACGATGCCTCCAGATACCTAATGCCCTCCAGTAGTAAATAGGTTTCCCATGGTAATTCGGGGTTCTGCTTTGGGTGACCGTTTTTTTCCCTTGAACCCAAAACTAATATTTATAGAGAAAGGTACAGATAAAAGTATTATAGAAGACGGTAGGGTTTTGCGGACAAGAACCCTTCGAAGCCGTTGAGAGGATTTGTACGGGGTTGGTGAGGCTAAAGTGGCACAGGTTATTTACCTTGCAGTATCCAGATATCCCAGTTACAGCACAACGTATATCTGATCAAAGAAGGGTCAAAATTAGAAATAAGCTCATTCCGGAAAACGTACTCGCGCAGTTGCAACAAGAGGTTGCAGACGAATTACATTCAAGAGACCCTCATATTAATAAAGATATTGAGAATACTAGAGCGAGCACTCCCACCGACATTTCACATGACATAATCATTAATATTACATCAGACCAAATATATATTTCAAATAATGCCCAATCCGATAGAAAACTAGTTCGCTTGATACGCGAAGCGTTCACTACTGCATTAACGAAATATCTAGAAACTGACCCAACAACAAAGACTTATATGAAAACTGAAACAAAGTTCCACCATTAGACTGACAAAGATCATTCATATGCTAAATAAAGAAATTCTTCCTGAAACGGGCAACATACTCAACTCATTCGAAGACCTACACACAGTTGTCTATTGCGCGGCTCGAACTGCAACAGTTGTAAATAGATCTAAAATAGTCAAACAACCTTATGGAAAAATACCATCACAGCAGAACGCTAAACATGGATGGCAAAAAAGATTAGAGCGCAAAATTGAAAGTATACGGGCAGACACAGGCAGACTTATGGAATTCAGTTGAGACAGTTCCAGCAAAAAAATTGACGATAAAGCCAACCCGAATATTAGAAAGATTCAGAATTCATGCTAAATATGACAAAACGAATCAGCATGTTAAAGAGGTCTTCGATAACCTAAACCAAAAAATTAAAATATATAGTTCCCGCCTAGATCGATATAAAAAAGCGATGAGACGTAAGCAACAAAACTGTCTTTTTAGGAAAGACGAGAGGAAATTTGTGGGGAGTTCTGGAATACCATCCAACCAATATATACAGATATGTTGGTCCTAAATTTGGTCAAATAACGGCCAATATAACAATCATGTCAGCAGCTGCGTGAGAAAGAAGCAAATACGAACGCAATTGAACAAATGCCCTATCCTGAAATTACTATTACTACTGCAGAACATAACAAGCAACCTGTATAATTGGAAGGGCACTGGAAGTGATAACATCCATAATAACTGGTATAAAAAGCTCACATATCTTCATCCTATCATAGTAAGTTATTTCAATGCCTTAAAATTTTTTTATCTCAATAAGAGAACCAAAAGAAATTCCTCGATTTTTTACTCGAGGAAAAACATATTTACGCCCCAAAGGAACCGCCTCTAATAACCCAGCGAAATACCGACCAATTACCTGCCTTCAAACGATATATAAACTACTAACATCATGTTTCACAGTACTACTGACAGGACATATAGACAAACATAATTTACTAAATGAAGAGCAAAAGGGTTGTAGAAAGAGAAAGCAGAGGTGTAACGAACAACTTACCATAGATTCATAATGAAACACGCTCGTAAGAAAAATAGAAATTTATCATGCTGTTATATTGATTATCAGAAGGCCTATGACTCGATTCCACACTCCTGGCTAATTAAGATATTAACAATATACAAAGTTCATCCAGCTTTAATAAACACACTTCAAGAACTAATAAAAGAGTGGCGCACCACTATTCATTTATCACAAAATGGAAGTACGATCAGAACTGCGGAAATCAGGGTGACAAGCGGCGTATTTCAGGGGGACTTGCTAAGCCCTCTGTGGTTCTGCTTGGCATTGAATCCACTTTCCAATCTGATTAAAAGGACGCAAATCGAATACAAATTCCAAAACCAAATTGTATCACACCTGCTGTACATGGATGATTTAAAATAGTATGCAACATCGCCACCGAAATTGCAACAACTCATTCAGGTTGTGGAGAAATTTACAGCCGATATTACCATGCACTTTAGATTAGATAAATGCAGAACCATTAACATAAAGCGGCGAGCTAAGATAGATGACTGGGTATGTCACTGCTGTACAAGAATATATAGAGCCAATGCAGGAAGGCAAAGTATATAAATATCTGGGAATACAACAATCTAAGAGAGTTGGGCATAAACTCATTAAGGAAACATTAACTAAATAATTCACGTCCAGACTTGAAAGCATATGCAGGTCTAACCTAGACAGTAGAAATATAGTAAAAGCTATAAATACTTTTGCTATACCAGCCTTGACATATTTATTTGAAATTACATCTTGGTCAAACACAGATGTCGAAAGGTTACAACAAATAATTAGAACTACACTAACGAAATATAGAAAAAACCACCCGCATAGTAGTAAAACGCGACTTATATTACTGAGAATTGAAGGAGGGAGAAGAATTACAAATATGTGTAATCTACACGAAAAACAAATACCCAGTTTAAGAACACATTTCCATCGAAGAATGATAGAATGCCCGCTATATGCCAGCGTGTGTTTAGCTGATGATAAATATATGCCTCTGAATCTTAAACAAATGGAACGACAAAATGAGAACATTCAGACAACTGGAACAATTATACAAGAGTGCAAAAATATATCTCTACATGGTAGACACCCCCATGATCTTGACTGTCATGAAGTCAAGAGTGCGTCGAACGCCTGGTTGACATGGGGAGGTCTTTTCCGGAGACTGAAGGCTTTATGTGTGCAATTCAGGATCAGGTGGTGCACACTAAGAAATGCCAAAAATATATCATTAAGGATGCACGAGTATCAAATGACACGTGTAGAAAATGCCACGAAAAGCCTGAGACTGATATTATAGGAGCATGTGGTAGACTCTCCCAGACGGACTATCTTCACCGTCATAACCAGGTGGCCAGTATAGTTCACCAGGAGCTTGCATGTCGTAATAACCTTATAACAGAGCGAGTTCCTTATTATAAAGACACAGTTAAATGTCAAGAAGAGGGATTAGAAAAGGTTAAGAGAGAAATAAGAAGAAATAACATTGTGGTGCAAAGATTGATTGAAACAGATGGGGAAGAATAGGGGCAAGTAAAAGAGAAGGTGTAGGGATTGCTGAAGGAAATGGGAGTAGAAATTAATCAAGCGGTAAAAAGGAAATTACAAAATTGCGAGCCTACAAACCAAATAAAAAAGACCAGTTCTTGTAAAGTTACAAACATGCAACAAGAAAATGGAAATATTTGAAAGGGCCAACGAACTGAAAGGGAGACATCTGGATTAATGATGATTATACAAAAAAGGTTCATGTGGACAAACCTTTTTTTTCTGTAGAGGGGAAATCAATAACGAACCCAAAGTTAAAATTTATAATTCGGTGATAGTGCTGTTGTTTGAACAGCAAAAAGCAAAACTACAAGTTTTCGAGATGAGAGTGTTGCGAAGGATTGAAAGAGTGAAGGAGTGACATGGTAGGATAGACTGAGAAATACCGAGATAAGGGAGAGATTGGGCGTTGGAGGAATATTGGAGGTGATTGAGAAAAACCAATTGCGATGATTCGGGCACCTCGTGCGGATGCCGGACGTGTGGCTGGTGAAGAGAGTGTGGGCCATGGGTGTATATGAAAGGAGGAAGAGAGGAAGACCGAGGCAAACTTGGAACAGGTCGATCGCTGAAAGCCTGACGAGGCGGGCAATTGACACACCCAGTAGGGTAGGAGAGGTGAAGACTAAGTAAATCAGTAAGTAATTCTTAACATTCTTCTTTTTCTTTTTTTCCTGCAGTGCTGCTGCCCATCGATTAGTGAGCCATGATCTCCTAAAACCCACACCTCCAATCGGATCGATATATTGAATCAATCCAATATGAGGCTATGTACAATGCGTGGAAACAAAACCATGAGACTGGTGGCATAACGCTGGAACTGGCAACACTGTTAGCTTCCTCTTTAAAGGGAGGCAGGAGACCATGATCTGATACGTCTTCAGTAAGAGTTTGAACTCCCTAGATTCACTTGTTGGTTCGTAATATATTTTTTTGTAAACCTGATTTTTCTAGTATGTTCTGAAAATGATTGACAATAGTGTCCGGTACGAACACTGTACTGCACAACTGTTCATCCGATTTTGACCAATGATAAACCTTTCGTAGAATCAACAAGACAATAGGACTAAAAAATTATAAAAAACCATTACTCTATCTATACACGTCATATTATATTTCGTAATAGCAATCGTTTTCTGGGGTAGGACTGCGAAGCCCAAGCCCAATTCTTGACATTACTGAATACAATTTTGCATAATATTGTGTTTTAGCTAGCATTAATCCATGTACATACATATTCACTTCAATTACATGTTGAAATAATAAATAATAACCTGCAGCGATTGTTGTAATGTTCATGTGGACCAAAACAGAATATTAACATTGGCCAATTTCAAAGAGAGGGGCATTCAGCCCTCTAATGTATAATAAATTAACTAGCACCAGTCCTTCATTAGCGCACATTTAAGCATTATACTAGCCTTAAAGCAATAAAAAATCAGTTTAAATGTATATAAAAAAGAACGCAAAGCATGTTGGTTTAATTGTATTAGCTGGAATCTATAATGCTCATCTAAAATGAATGCATAGATTCACTAATGGTGGCGAAAGAAAAAGTAAATTAAGAAAATATAAATAAAAAAATGCAAAATTCATTAATGTTCTACATTAATATTCAAGAAATTCCATGGAAAATCCCAGTACCAGATAAATAATTAGTGCCTCAATGTCAAACCCAGTAGATAAATGCACTATCAGTCTCCGAGTTCCAGCACTGCTATGAATAACTCTCTTCTTGAGTAAACTCTCTTCGCTGTGCGTCTCTCGCGCTGTGTAACTAGCGCAGGCAACTACTTTGAAGGAGACAATGTAGAATTATACTTTCAATTGTATTAAAAAAGTCTAAAAAATAAGTCTCATTACGCTATCTCCACTCCTCGCATCAGGGTTCGCAGCAAAATTCGGTACAAATTAAATCTAAGTTTGAAAAGTAATTAGGTAACATTTTATTATCCTAAACGTCTAGCATCACCTTCGTAGCGCCAGATCATGGCGCTTTCTCTTTTCCGTATCCGTGCGCCGTTCCTTTTTCTTCGTTAAAGTGCATCTAAGCATAATATGGTTGTCTTTCGGAGTGCGTTAGAACGAGACAGGTATCAATTTAGTCCCAACTAATTGGGATCTCTCTTGGGCTTACTATTCAACCATCTTTCGCCCTAGTTTCCGCAGATTACCGGGGTTTGGTTGAATTCGTGGTGGAAGTATCGGGAGGTTCATTATCACCCAACAATGCGCCCACTTTTCTTTTATTTGTTTTGTTATTTGATAACTCAGTGGCAAAAATATCTACGTTCTCCTTCTTGCTAATTACTTGAGGTTTAAAGCTAGCACACCATGCGCTTAGTCCTCGACTAATTTGCGCCATCTTCTCTTGCTACGGGGGCAAGCCACAAAGTAGTTTTTTTTCTTTCTTTTCAATATCTGTTTTTTTTATTGAGGGTTCTTTGACGGGGCCAAATTTAGAGTCCTTGGACGGAGCCAGATTTATTGTCCTTGAACGGAACCGAATTCAGGTGAACCGTAATTTAGATGAGCCGTACCGTTCCACTTCTCTTACCACTCTTGTGATAAGCCTTAAACCGAGACCACGTTTTTCTTTTTTCTCTGTCTTATTTTTTTCTATCTTATATTATTTTGTCTTTACCCTTATCTTTGATGCTAAAGAGGCCAATCTTTCTGCTGTGAAAGATATTTTATGTGAGCCTTTTTTTATTTTACATTTACTTTTACTTTTATTTAATTTTTGCCTCCTAATATAGAAAATTTACTTTTTTTACTTTCTACTTTACTTTATTTTTTACTTTCTATTCTGGAGGCCGCGGTGGCAACGTAGCAGAATACTATATTATTGATATATTATTTATATGATTTATATTAATAACTTACGTAGTACTCTAGTTAGTAGACATGATAAAAAGATTGCGAGGCCCAAGCCCAATTCGTAAGATTACTGTATACAGTTTTGCATAATATTATGTTTTTCCCAGCATTAATACATGTATATACATATTCAGTTAAATTACATATTGAAATAGTTAATAATAGCCTACAGCGATTGTTGGAATGATCATGTGGACCAAGCCAGATATTTACATTACCAGCTGCAAAAATATCCATGTACCCTCTGCAGTATAGAGAGGAACATTGTATTGTTAACACATAGCGTTCTTCAGCCCTCGAATACATAGTAAATTAACTAGCCCCAGTTATATTTATTATATATTACCACCTCATTAATGCACATTTAAGCATTTTACTTGCATTAAAGCAATTTACTATCAGTTTATATGTGTATTATAAACAAGTGTGAAGTATATCGGTTTAATACTATTAGCTGGAATCTATAATGCTCATCCTAAATGTACTCATAGATTTACTAATGGTGACAAAGGGAGAAAATAAATTAAGAATACGTAATTCCAAAAAGATGCAAAATTCATTAAAGCCCTACAATAATATTCCAAAATAATATTCCAGTATACCTCGCCTAAGGTACTGGACGGGTCACGGGTGGTGGATAGTGAAAATTCCATTAGATATTAATGGACAGCTGCGAATATCTCAAAATAAGCAGCCCCAAACCAAGGCAAAAAAAAAGTAAATCCACTTAGCGTCTGACTTGTATCAAGCGGTTGAGTGGTCAGCGTCTGTTCACCAGTGGTGCGGCTGATATTTAAATTCTGGAACTAACCCCTCCAGTCTTAACCTCTGAACCGTCATGGTTCAAACAATTAATTCAAAGTACAAGATGAAGCGTTCTAGTAATTACAAAATTACCCCAGGAGGTAGACAATCCTCTGCCAGCTTTGCTGGTACAACCGGACTTTCGGATTCTGGGGCGTCCGGGCTTAAACGCAAAATCTTTCAGAGGGAGTCGGAGACCTCTGGCCAACGTCTGAAACCGAAAACAAAAACTTTCTTTGGAACGGTAAATATCAATTCTCTCCTGCGTCCAGGAAAACTACACGAATTGGGGCGAACATGGAGTCAGCAAAAAATCCAAATTTTAGCTTTGCAAGAAACCAGATTGACAGATGATAACACCTTGGAATTCGGCAACTACAGACTTTTTAAAAGTAAAACGGAGAAAAGAATACTCAAAAATACACTTGCTCGGTGTTGCTTTCGCTGTCTCAAGAAACATTCTTGGTTCTATAACAAATGTCCAGCCAGTAAATAATCGACTTATGACACTATCCCTCAAGTGTGCTAACAAAAACTATACACTAATCAATGCACACCTCCCAGTTAACGAAGAAAATAAATCTAATACTGAAAAAGTAAATAAGTCCTGGGAAATTCTGGAAAAGACTATCTCTAAAATTCCCTCTAATCATGTAAAAATACTATTGAGTGATTTCAACGCCCAACTAGAGAAAGAAAAAAAGTACAGGAAAACAGTCGGCAGTTTTCCCGCTCATAAATGGACTAACCATAATGGTAGAAGATTGATTGAACTATGTTCGCAGTTTAATCTAAAAATAATGTCAACACATTTTAAGAAGAAAATAACAAAACAAAAGACCTGGAGGTGCCCAAACACGTACATAGGCGAATTTCAAGTTGACCATGTTGCCATTTCGTACCCCAATTATAAAGAGATTTTGAATGTTCAAGTCAGGAAAGGAGCTAACATAGACACGGATCACTTGGATACTTGACTAGAATCAAACTTAGCTTAAAACCTCGAAAATTTATTCAAAAAAGACTGCTAATACCAAAGTTCGACCCAACGAAAATAAAACCAGCCCTAACAGAAGAGCTTGATAAACAACCAGCACAGAACTGGCAAGAATTGAAACAAAAAATTATTAAAGCAGCCTTAAAGTTGGTCCCTTTACAAAAACGTAGAAAACATCCATGGTGGGATGAAGTTTGCGAGCAAGCAGTATTAAGCCGAAGTAAAGCATTCAAAGATTGGAACAGTCAAAAAACAGCAGTAAACTATAACATCTTTTTGGAAGTAAGAAAAGAAACATCGAAGCTAATTAGACAAACTAAAAGAAAATATAAAAACAATCAACTTAATGAAATAGAAAAAGATTTCCAAAAAATAACACCCGAAACTTTTACAAAACATTTAAAACTAAATTAACAGGCTATCAACCCCAAAGTCTTTGCTTCCAAAAGGAAAACGGACAATTAGCTCTAAATAACCAAGAGAATTGCAAAGAACTTGCGAAATATTTTGAACAAATACTAAACTGTCCTGAGTCTTTAAACAAATTACCAACACTAAACCGTAAACAAACAAACCCAGATTCACTACTACCGAATGAAGAGGAAATAATTAGGCAAATCAAGCGGCTTAAAAATAACAAAGCTTCTGGTGAAGATGGAATGACTGCTGAACTTTTGAAATCCGCTGGTCCAGGTACAATCAAGGAAATAACCAAAATTCTATAAGAAGTTTGGCGAACCGAACGGATTCCGGAAGATTGGAAAGATGCTCTAATCCATCCACTACACAAGAAAGGAGATATAACGGATGTAAACAACTATAGAGGGATATCTCTTCTCCCAGTTTGTTACAAGATTCTATCTCAATGTCTACTAGACAGAGCACAAGGACAGTTGGAAACTAAAATTGGTGAATATCAAGCAGGTTTTCGACCGGGCAGATCCTGCCCTGAACAGATCCTGAATCTAAAGTTGATCGTAAGACCTCAAAAACTGTATAATAAAAATCTCGTCTGTACATTTGTGGATTTCAAAACAGCATATGATTCTATAGACCGCGAATCTTTATTCCGAATCTTGAAAGAACAAGAACTAGATCTGAAAACGCTGGCAATTATTAAAGCAACATTAACTAACACAAGATCAAAAGTTAAATTCATGGGTGACATCTCAGAGCCCTTCGAAATTAAAACTGGAGTGAGACAAGGGGATGGACTCTCGCCACTCTTATTTAACTGTGTTCTAGAACAAGTAATACAGGAGTGGCGTGAAAAAAAGTCGGCCCTGAATATTGACCAGCCCATTAAACTGGGGAGAACCAACATCAAAATTGATTGTCTGGCGTTTGCTGATGATCTAGCAATTTTGGCTCAACATGTATTAGCAATTTTGGCTCAAGAAATAGCAGAAAAGCTAGGACTCCAAATTTCCTTTGAAAAGACACAATACATGACCTGCAACAGACTAAGAACAACATTTCTAAAAACAAAATACGGTAACATCAGACGAGTCTCTCAATTCAAATATTTGGGTGAAATAATCATGGAAAATGGGTTGGAAAAAGCGGACTATAAGGGTAGATGTCAAAAAATGGAAACGGCATTGAGACTTACACAAAATATTTATAACAAAAAATGCCTATCTAAAAACACAAAACTGAGACATTACAACACAGTTATTAAGCCAGAATGTCTATATGGGGCAGAAACGCTCATTTTGAATAGAAAGAGAGACATCGAGGACATTGAAAAGAAGGAAAGAAAAATCCTAGGCCCCAAACAAATAAATACAACAACATACCGACTTCGAGAAAACCAAAAAATCAAACAATACACAGATATACATAGCGATATGAGAAAAAGAAGACTTATGTTTTACGGACACATAAAAGGGATGAATCCAAATAGGCTAACTAGACAAATAGTCGAATTTTGTGAAAATAGCAGTAGAGCTAAAGTAGAAATAATTAAATGGATTGCTGCAATTAAAGAGGACCTAAGATCAGCAAATATTACACAAAGTGAAATTCAGGAGAGAGGCTGTTTCAGATACAACGTTGACGTTTGGAAGGTTGGCCAGAGAGAAAAATGTAGGAAGACTGGAACAACTTGGTCTGATGAAAGAAAAAAAGCTCATAGCGAAAGAATGAAATTAGTATGGGCGCAAAGGAAGGCTAACAACAACAAACGCCTCTAATTGTACTTCGCGTGGTCCACCCGGGCCCATACGTGAATAATAATAATAATAATAATAATATTCCAAAAATTTCATGAGAAGTACAATTCCTAGAAATATAAAAGGCCTTTAAAAAAACTATATAAAGCGCAGCTTCAACATAAGTCAATATTCCTATTAATTCTAAAATGTCATTGGTAAATTAATTTAAATTTAAAGTTTAAATTAACACTGAGTTTTAAATAGAATAAGAGAAGTTTAATTAAATGTTCCTAATGCTCATAGTTAATAATAATGTGTATTTAACACTGTTTTAATATTAATTGAAAACGTTTCTCGTCGAGCTATATAAAATGTTATCCAATTTCCGTTATAAATAAAAAATTAATTAGGATAATTAGGCAAAAGTTAACATTTAAAAAATATGAATAATAAGTTTAAAAATAGCTGTCACCATATTATAAGTATTCGTTGCAGTTGGTTTATATAAATATGCTATTTTAATCCATGACATTGCTCCTTTATATTTCTGGTAGCTGAAAAAATTCTCTTTTACAAGGTTCCAGCAATTTGTTAAAAAAAAACTAATTCGAGTTACTTTAGCAGCTTTTCAAATTTGTAAAATTTACCTTAGAGGCTGCGCAAAATTTTAAACAGGTGATATTCTTAAAAGTTCATAGTGTGGTATGATCGATACACTAAAGATTTTTTAGACAGTTTTCAATACAGTAATATATATATAGTACTGAAAAGTACTATGGATTTCACAATGTTTCGGGCGGGATTGCACGCTAGATTTTCAAATATTCAAGTTCGAGAGATACTTTAGGTATAATAAAAACTTTACGAAAATAAGAGGAAGAAATAACCTCATACGTTGAAACACCATTCCAAGTGGAACTTCCCATTAAACCATAAAAATTAGTGAAGTTAAGACTATGATTCATAGAAACCGCAAATCAAAGAAAAATCTAGGATTTGACCTTATAACTGGGCAAATCGTTAAATAATTGCCGGGAAAAACCTTAGTTGTCCTTACACAAATTTATTATGCAATACTTAGAGTCGGCCATTATCCATCACAGTAGAAAGTAGGAATCATATTGATACCAAAACCTGGTAAACCGACGGAGGAAGCATCATCATATATACCCTCTACACTTTTGCTTATTTTGTCAAAGCATTTTAATAAGTGGTTCCTAAAGACATTCAAGTCATTGCTTGACGAACTAAATATAGTTCCAGAAAACCAGTTCGGATTTAGCGAAAGACATGCCACAATCGAATAAGTGCACAGGCTAGTGAAAATTTTTAATAACGCGTTTGAAATTAAAAAGTACTGCTCGGCTGCACTCTTCGATCTTACACAAGCCTTCGATTGAGTATGGTGCCTAGGCTTACTAAACAAACTTAAATCAAAATTTCCTACACCATACTTTCAGATATTGCATATTGGGGTATTCCATAGTCAGATATTGTTATCATAGTTGACGAACAGATACTTCAACTGTTAAATATAATGAAGAAACAAATATCATATATCCGATAAAATCAGAAGTACCTCAAGGTAGTAAATCTTCACTGCTGACCTATATACTGCTGTATCTATAAGAACCTTTGCAGATACCACGGTTATGGCAAGAAGCAGAGTACTGAGGTATTCATCTGAGAAGCTTCTGAAGCTTCTTATATGCATCTGAAAAGAATGGGTAAAAATGAAGCGCATAAAAATCAACAAGGCAAAATCTCAGCAAGTCACTTTTACCTTAAGGAAAGAATCATGTCCAAATGTAGCACTTAACGGACATCAGCCCCCCAGACAGACTATGTAAAATATCTTGAAATGAGACTTGGCCGAAGACTAAACTGGAAATAACATATTTTTACGAAGAGGAAGCAACTTGGCTTAAAATTTTTCAAACTCTACTGGTTAATTGGTAGAAAATCCAAACTATCGTTATTTAACAAGTTAACCATCTACTACAAAGTGGTCCTCAAAACCGTATGGAGTTACGGCATACAACTCTGGGGTACTACGGTGTGTATACAATATAGAAATACTTCAAAGTTTCTAGTCCAAAACCCTGATACTAAATACTGATGCTCCTTGGTTCGTTACATATCAAACTTTATACCGCGATCTCAAAATAATGCATTTTGCTTTACTTGAGGTTGAGCTTTATTTTTAAGTGTGGAAGCCAAGGGCGCGAATGCAAAATATATATCATGACTTCAAGTGCACCCTAACTCCCTTGTTCTCAGCCTCCTGGGTAATAGCCGAAAGACACAGAGACTGAAACGCCGTAATCCTTTAGAGATCCTTCGATTCTGGTGTTTCCTCAACGGGAAGTCCTGTATGCGGATCATCATCGTCGTACTGGTTCGACTACATCGAAACTCAAGTAAACATCGGAACTCAAGAAACATTTATGAACCATATGTGAAGGAACAGTGCCTCCATAATACTTGTTCAGCAGTTTGCGTGATAGTTCGAAGCTCGAAAGTAAACAGCAGACGACTGTCTGGGTCTTTCAAAATGAGCTAAACCCAACAAAAGTTGTTCGCGCAAGGAGCACTTCGAAGCAAATGGTTGCCTGTTTTTTGGGGATAAATGGGTATGTAGCTACAGTGCCACTAGAGAATTGTGAAACGGTCAATTCTGAATGATACACAACCATTTTTTTTGCCAGAAGTGATTGAAGAAATAAGAAAAAACAATCAGCGACGCATACTTCATCATGACAACGAAAGTTGTCACACATCGCACCAAACAACTGAATATTTGAACGCATCATCCACACAGTTGATGCGTCCAAAATGCATATTTTGGAGATACCTCAATCGGAATGGAAAAAATGCTATGAAAATTAGTTGAAACGTATGCAAAAGTATATCCATTTTAAATGTATAACCATTTTAAATGTATAACCATTTTCAATGATAAATATTTGTTTTTATTTATTATTCCGAATACATAAATAGCAACCCCCGTATGATAACAAAAAGATGTAACTTTCAAAAACTGTAAAAACCAAATTAATACCATATTGGCTTGAACGTCGTAGAACGTCGCTAGAAAGGAAGATACTTTTCAGAAATGCAACCTTTGCGATCACAAGAATCTGACTTTTCACTCTATCGTCGTATATTAAAATAATATTTCAATCAGCAATTAAATTTAAAAAGAATCAAGGTTTCTATGACATATTATAAAGTATTGATTGATTACTTTTCTCAGTGGGGTTAATACTTTAAGCTATTGAATTTCCTATATATAACATAACTTGATGAAATGGCTAACAAAGAAGTTCCAGAATTTACTAAAGCCACAACCCTCCTGTTCAGTGATTAAACCGATAGAATTCATAAGACCATTACAAGAGGGTGAAGCGTTGGTCTCCTTTGATGGTTTAACATTGTTTCATAATGTACTAATCCCAAAGACCTTGCAAACTCTTATTGTGTAATTGAAATCAAATGGCTTTAAATAGTCGAATATTGTCGAGAACATTAAGTTAAGAAAATTTAATTTAATAGAATTTCAAGCAATTCAATTTTCTTTATTTTAATTCCATTAAATTTTACGACGTTAAATCAATACTAACTATAAGTTATTTTTAACAAAACTAAACCATACTTAGAATAGAAAGTACCGAATTTTCATCGGAATAAAAGTATTTGATCAGTTTGTTTTGATTTAATTCTCTTTAGAACTACCAAATTACTTCAGTATACCAAAACAAATAAATTTAATCTATCCTATCATATTACATATATGTTAGTTATGTTACATAGTTAAATGTTAATGTTCTAATGACAGTGGCTAGATAAGTATAGAGCTGCTCGTGGAAGGTGGTGCGGAGCTTGTCAATTTGAAAAGAAATGGCATGAAATTGTACAAAATTAGGAGAAATTGAAAGCTTAATTTATCTACAATACATTATACAATGAAAAAGACATTAAGCAATAACTGGCCACATTGAGAACTGTACGATCAAAAGCGCTAGAGAAGAGAACGACCTATTTTTTACCTAAACGACCTAAATTTTGTTTTGGCTTCATTTCAAATCAAGATATTGGTTCATGTTCTGAAGTAAATATCACGTCTAGAATTGTAAAAAATTATTTACAAATTCAAAACAGTGAAAATAGGTTTAGTGTGGAAGAAAAACATTCATTATTCAGAAAATCATTGAAAACAATATTAGTATACCTTAAAAAAGGACGTAATAGCCCGTTAGATTTTAGATTTTTTTTTTAATTGTTGCTGAATATAACAAGCTTTGTTTATTTCTTTGCGATGGCCATAAACGTGGACAGAGAGAAAAATGAGACAATGCCGAATTAAAATTCCCGCAGTAAAACGCGGTAGTGGATTCGACTAGGAAATTTGGGGATCATTAATGGAATAGTAAATGTTCGGAAGTATGTAAACATATTGCGAGAACATTTACGCGAAAACGCTTCGAAATGATATACCAGACATCAGATTGTAAGACAAAGAACATGGCTGGATGCTGCATCACGAGAATGCACCTTGCCACACAACGATTTCAATTAACAAATTTTTGACAAGTAAAAACATCACTATGGCTCCGGAGCAGCTCCTTTATTCACCAGACTTGGGTCCTTGTAATTTTTTTATTTTCCCAGATTAAAAGTTCACCTGAACGAACACAATTTTGAGATATTGGAGAACACTAAATTGAAGGCAATCCTAGTATTTGAGATCCACTACTTCTATGAAGAGTGGAACGACCGTCTGCAGTGCTATGAGACAATATAAAATTGTAATATCAACTGAATAAAAAGAATTAAAGAAAATAGTCTTTGACGTATAAATATGGATTTTTTAAAAGATGTATTACTCTCAACATGAACAAATATATCAAATAATATATCAAAAAACTTATTAGAATCAATGCCGAATTGCAAGCAGTCATAGATAACAATGGATATAGTACAAAATACTGAGCAATATATATAGGATATAGTGCAAAATCCTTTTTTGCAATGTTAAGAAACATTTGTGAGCATTCATATATAAAATTTCAAAATTATTATTTTTTGGACGATTATTTACTGTACTTTATATCTTATTATAATTGTGGCATAATTATTCTGACAATCGGTCAGTTGTAATTTGAATTGATATAAGGTTTCAAAAAAATTGTAGGTGTTAAAATAGAGGACAATGAGAAAAATCAATGTATTCTAGTTATTTTTCCCTCACTGTATAAAAACAATATATACGAGGGCTGTATAAAAAATACCTGGCCTAGGCCAGAGATGGCGCTGCTAGTATTTAAAAAGTGATATTTTTCGTAAATATAACCTTTCACAAGAATACTGTCAAGCTGTCAAGTCGCTGCGTAGTTTAGTTTGTGAATGGCAGCCATTTAAATTGCCCAACTTTTGTGATTTTACAACAACGGAAAAAATGGAATATCGAGCAATAATAAAATACTTGTTTTTGAAAAAAAGAACAAATGATGAGATTAAAACGGAGCTCAGCGAAGTTTTGCACAGCTGAATTCAAACGTGGCCGTACAAGATTTTTGGTGAAGTTCGTTCAGGTGGTCCAAATGAGGTTACCACTTCAGCAATGATTGAAAAATCCACGATATCGTGCTAAACGATCGGAATGTATAAGTGCATGAGAATGCTGAGACTGTGAGCATCGAATGGGCAATTGAATGGGTGCAGAATATTTTAACTCATTTGGATATGAAAACGCTTTCGGGAAGACGGTTGCCGCGATTGCTCACAGTTGACAATAAACACACTCGTGTGTCAACTTCAAAAGAATATTTAGGGATTTTAAAACGCAATTGGAATAATTGTTGGTGTCGGTTCATAAATGTTGATGAAACATGGATTCACTACCGCACACCAGAGACCAAAGAACAATTACGAACAGTCAACTTATTTTGAAGGGTTAGAGCAATCGTATTTTTTAGAAAGGATACAAAAGATAGAAAAACGTTGAACTAATATAAATTGTACACATAAAAATGTCAAGGCCAGATACGTGTTATAGAACTCTCGTATTTAATTGAGGTAGCCGTACTTGATGGAAATTCATCATAAATAATAGAACCAGGATTGAGGATATAGTGGAAATTTAGACATAAGTCGTAGTTCTTTTATTTCAATAATATATATATATATATATATATATATATATATATATATATATATATATATATATATATAAAAAAATTTGGAAAATAACCATTTACCTTTAATTATATGATTTTTCCACTACCAATGTGTCAAAAATAAATAAATAAAGTACTAGAATTTGTTTATCAAAGCATCATACACTAACATAAGTAACTTTATTAAACAAAAGAAATAATAAGTTGAAAACATGGGATTTGTATAATAAGGTATAAGAACGAACACTATTACGATCATAAGTGGGGAATATCAAACATCTATATTGCTATAATCGGATTAAACTCAAATGTGAAAAGAAAGGATAAGCCCTATATGGCTTAACTGTTATGTACATTATTTAATTTTAGTTACTATTTCAAGCAATTTGAATTCCGCAGCTAATAAATGGCTTAGCTTTAGATGAAATCCATTTATATATATCTTATTAATATCTTAGTAAAATTACATCGATTAAAAAAAGTAAATCGATCGGAAAATATAACAATCTGATCACGTTAAGTCTGCTAAATAGGCTGGTTGTAAGAAAACTGCCAAATTGAATTTTATCAACTTTTGCCTCAGAAATATTTTAATATTGGTTATTGATGACCTTCTGCATAAAATCGTAGTTACATTTAGATTATTGCTGATTGAAACTAAATGAGATCCAACAGTTTGATTTAATCCCTTTTAAATTTTCCACTATATCTTATTACCACACCCATTACATATATATCATCATAATGATCATCATCAGCCCGTGTCGATCCGTTTGCGATTAAGCGGTATCCACTCCAGGATTGCCTTTGTCCATCTATCATCCCATCGCCTCGCTATGTGGCCTGCCCATCTCCATTTCAATTGCTTTACTCTTCCAATGATGACACAGACTTTCGCTTGTTCCCTGATCCATGCGTAGGACTTTCTGTCTCGTCCTGTAATGCCAATCATGCATCTTTCCATTCCCCTCTGTGCCTTCCGAAGTTTTTGAATTGATTGCGATGTGAGTGTCCAAGTTTCACTTCCGTATGTCATAAGTGATAGAACGCACTGATCGAAGACTTTTCTTTTCAAGCAAAGTGGGAGTCTGCTCTTAAACACAATGTTGAACCTGCCAAATGCCTGGCCACATTTACCACACCGTTCCACCTCCCGGAGGGTATTCACCTCCATTGAAATCCTCTACCCAAGATATATAAAGCTGTCCACAATCTCCACATCCCTTCCTAAAACTGAAATTCTTCTGTGCTGAGCGAATTTATTGAATATAACCTGTTTCAGGTTTATTTTTTAACCAAATGGTTCGCAAGCCCTTTGCAGTTCTTGTATGCATCTTTGCAGCTCTTCTGGGTCTTATGAAAGGAGAACGATATCATCTGCAAATTTAAGATAATTTAAGTTTGCACCATTGATCTTTACACAATCCTGTTCCCAATCCAGTTTACGAAATATTTCTTCAAGGCCAGCCAAGAAAAGAATACACCTCGTTCTACATTAATTCCCACTTCAAGATCATCAAGGTGAATGGTGGCTGTAGCTCCATCATATATTTATCCTGATAAGTTTATCCACCCCTTGGCTAAGCAATGCATCCATTATTGCATGCTTTGAGATGGAGTCAAATGCTTTTTCGTAGTCGATAAAAACCAAGCACAGTAGCATGGTGTATTCGTTGTGCCTTTCTGTATGCCAGCATATATATATATATATATATATATATATATATATATATATATATATATATATATATATATATATATATATATATATATATATATATATATATATATAGCGGATATATATATATATATATATATATATATATATATATATATATATATATATATATATATATGCTATATATATATATATATAGCATAATAATAGCAGAAACAGGAAACGACCTGCATAGGCTGCTATACGAATTTTATCTAATAGCAAAACAATGTAATATGTCAATCTGGTCAAAAAAACAAAAACAGTAGTAATAACAAAGGAGGCCCTCAGATGCAACTTGTTGGTTGAAGATATACCAATAGAACAAGTGAGAGATCGAGTATCTGGGCTTTAAATCAAAATAACCAGCGTCGGAAATCGACCATGTAAAACATCAGGTTAGTAAGGCGGACCGGATAACAGGATGTCTCAAAAATGCTATATTTAGAAATAGATTCCTCTTAGTCGAGACCGAAACAAGAATATATAAAAGTGTAGTACGACCAGTTATTATACAGCTTATACAGCTTATACAGCTTATACAGCTTATACAGCTGAAACCAAACCTGCATAACACACAGAATGATGGAATCACCAGAAATTAGAATCTTCAGGAGGACATAAGGGCATAAGGCCCACATGTAACGTAGAAAACATACCATATAAATTATATAACGTATAAACACATCAATCATGGATAAAGAGAAAAAGGTTAAATGGGATTAACACACAGGAAGGATGGCAAACAACAGGATAGTACATATTGCAAGAGAAGTCATCGAACGGGATAAGACCAATAGAACGCCTAAGAAAAAGGTGGAGAGACGATTTATAAATCATGGAAAAGGAAAAAAAACGGACAACATGCCTAATTACGAGTATAAGTAGGAAGAAGAAGAAGATACTTATTTTATACACACTAACTTCATATGCTTACAGAAACTGTTTATATTCTGCTAAAATCTTTGTATTGCAGCAGTACAAATTAATATGCAATATGATTATCGAATACTAGAGAAAATTTATTTATATGGGTTACTTTTCATGTATTGAATTGACGCAAAAGTTGATCCCTTTTTTTGGTGCTAAATAACATTGCATCGCAAAATCGAAGTGTTATCTACACACCTAAAGTTTTGATCTTCTTTGACAAAAGGAACTTAAGCGAGTACTTGAGAAAGAATTGTGATATTGGGTTGTTTTGTAAAATTTGCCATTAAATGTCCATTAAAAATGACAGAAAATAATATTTTTGATGTTATTCTTCCATATTTCTAAAAACGCAAGAATTTCTCCCAGTCGCAAAAGAAGATACAGTTAAACCGCCGAAAGATTACCCGTGCACCATCAATTGATGCTTATACGAGAGATAAGGAGAACGAGAGATAAGGAGATGAAAAATCAATACGTATGTGATCGTGTAGGAATATATTCGAGCACTACATTAGGATAGCGTACAGCGTGGTAGAGAGAAAGTAAGTGATAATTAAAACGTGTTTCATCGTAATGCCTGTTAAAAGTTCAACTATTGGGCCCTGTTTTGGTTGTCATTTGGGTTGTTTTGTTGTAGTGTTTTAGTTAAATCTTGTGCTGTAATGTGCAATTTTATTGTAAAATAAGTCCTTATAAGAACTATTGATTATTTTGTTATCGGTAAGTATTTATAAAGTTCATAAAGATTCATAAAGTTTTATTTCCTTCAATTACTCTGACCAAACCAAAGACATTTATTATTTTAATAGAAATATTTAATAAAAATAGAATTTATATTAGCTAATTCCAGCCGTGGAATTTTCGTGGGTTTTTAGAATGGGAGGGCGTAGAAGAAAATAATAGCTGCTGAAGACTTTTTTTGTTTTCCCCTAGCTCCTTTTTACTTTTCGTGCTATTGAAACCCTATACAGGAGGTGAACTAGGAAAATGAGTTAGAGGAAAGAAATTGAACGGAAATAAAATGTGGTGTTTTGCTCTGAAAAATTGTTTACTGTGATAAATGCTAGAGGAACGGCGCCCCAACGCTATCTCTGACGAGCCGCCACTGGCTAATTCTAAAAACAATGAAAGATATACAACCGTTTCAAAATAATAACATAAATATAGAAGAAGATAATCATGTCGTTATATTTTCATTATCGTGTCATAATATTTTTTTAGACAGTTGCAGCAGCATTAAAAATATCAATGAAAACTGTGTATTCTATTAAGAAAAGAAAGGAACATAATCCAATTATTTACATAATCCATGTTTCTCCTGAAACAAGCAGACCTCATGCTAAGACCAAAACATTAGACTTACCCAAAAGAAGTAAAACAGAAGTTTGAAGTACAATGTGCAATATGTTTATATAATTATGATATATATATATATATATATATATATATATATATATATATATATATATATATATATATATATATATATATATATATATATATATATATATATATATATATATATATATATATATATATATATATATATATATATATATATATATATATATATATATATATATATATATATATATATATATATATATATATATATATATATATATATATATATATATATATATATATATATATATATATATATATATATATATATATATATGTATTATTTGTAATAAATATGTAATGCAACTCTTTAATGACCCGTATATTCTCACAGCTTGGTAACATTTTCATCATATAAAAATGGGCCTCAACAATGCTTATAGAGTAGATAAAATAACGATTTTGACCAATAACAAAATAATTTCATTCTTTTTTTAGCCAATAAGAAAATAATTTAATTCATTTGCTACTTCCCTAAAATTCCGTGATAACTTGAAATTGTCTCTAAACTTTTAATCTGACAGAAAATATAAAATTCCGTTCAATCTATGCCACAAGACCTTACAATTTCATCACTCGAAACTTTACCTTAAAATATCGATTTATAACAAGAAGTTTTGTAATTTCATGTTATAAATATATACAAATAAGTGTATCGTGGATTTAAATCATTATCATAAATGTCCATCTTTCGAGACACCAACCACGTCCATTGTGAAAGTTAGCATTAATTTAGCTAATAATTTTTGATTTGACTCATATGAATAAAATTGATGACGCACGGGCAATATTTCAGAAGTTTTACTGTATGTGCGCTAGTGCATGGCGCCGTTGATGATTCCACGTGCCGTAAGTTCATAAAGTGAAAATAATTTTAATCTTAGTGTGTACTATATTCTAGATGACCGGTCGTAACTGATATGAAACATCTTGTGAAATCGGAGAAATTCTTGAAATCAACCACCCAAGACATTGGAGAGGTGTCAAATGTGACACCAGGTGTGTGATTTGATGAAAAATGAATGGTGTATAATTACACTGGGGAACAGCAATTTTGTTGACTTGGATCTGTGACTTGTTTTTGACTAATTTTTCATCTCTGAATTCTAAAATATTCGCAGTTTTTCTCTATCACGTCAAATTCTTAAGCTACAGCATACCCCTCATTTTACCTTAAAAGTGTACATACGAAAGGAAATAAGGTGAGATCGGACCAAATAGATTAGACTATTTTATTCATACAGAGGTTAACATATTATTAAAAGTTAAATTATGTTTATACAAAAAATAAATAAAAGATATTATGGTAAAAATGTGTTCTTATAGCTGTGAGTGTTCAGTTTGTGGACATTCTCGCTTGATGCTCCAACGGTAGTCAGCCATCATACTGACATCCCATCTACCTTGATACCGCGTTTCCATAACCTTTAGATCTTGGTAGAATCGCTCGCCCTGTTCATCACTAATAGCACCAAGATTTTCTGGGAGTTAGCAAGGTGACTATGTAAGAAATGCTGTTTGATGCTCATGTTGCAACCAAGTTTTCCAAGAGTTGTTGAACAATTTCGATGTAACTCGGGGCTCGTGTATTTCCAAGAAAGTCTTTAACAATATTTTTAAAACCCAACCAAGCATTCCTTTCAAGTTCGGTCAGTGTTTTCAAATGTTCATCTTTAACGAGTTGCCACATCTGTGGACCATCAAATCCACCAGCCTTTTCATATGACTCCTTCAATTGACAAAGCCTTAACAAATTGCTTCATGAGATCTAGTTTTATATGCAAAGGCGGAAATACAATGTTTTTTCTGTCGACAGTGGCTGATTTAAGATGTTTGGATCACCAGGTCTTAGGTCAGATCTTGGCGGCCAGTTCGATTGCACCCAATGCTTCTCACGAGCTCTGCTGTCCCACATGCAAAAAAACAGGGATACTTGGTCTATCAGCGTTGCATTATGTAAGAGAACACATTTCAAGCTACGTTTTGAGCTATCTATAAACAATCGCCATTCAGTTGCGTTATAGTTAGAAATGGCCAATTCTTTCATTAAACCTTCTACGTTCTGGCAATATACAAATCCGTCATTATTTCGATAGTAAGTGATTTTAGCTCCTTTGTCAAGCAAATTTTTTTCGTGCAGTCTTGATAATAATTCCGATGCTGGATAGTCCCAAATCTCGTGCTAATTCCTTTAATTCATGTTGATGGAATCCTTTACGAACAGAATCATTGGAAACTTTGAATTCTTCGTCGGTGGAGTCACTTCGATCTTCACTTGATTCACATACTTGTATTTCTAAAGAAGGTAATTCTTGAAAAACTGGCACTGAAATTTCAGCTGAGTAAGGCACAGGGCGTATAGCTGACGGTAAACTAGGGTACTCAATTTTATGTTTGTTTTTCTTGTTGAATCCTGATGTTTTCACTATACAAAAGTAGCAATCACTTAAGTGATCTTTGGGCTCTCGCCAAACCATTGGTATACCAAACGAAAGTTTATTAAGTGTTCTCTTCGTCCACATTCGTAAACTCTGTACACACTGCTTGCACACTTTATGAGGGGCCCATGATTTATCTTGGTCACCTATTTCCACTTTAAAATAAGCAAAATAGGCTTACCTGACAAATGTACTAATATTAGTCCGTTGAATGGGGATGGTAAAACTGTCACATATATAACAAAATTAATCAGGGCTGTTTAAGCACTTACGACGAGAACTACCAGAGGCAGACATAACAAAAATCTGTAGTTGTGTATGTATACTATATCAGACCGACACAGACAGGTACTTTAGCATCTCATGCGTAACTGACCGAACTAGTTTTAGATGACGCAACGTCACTCACGCCCCCACTCCTAGGTCGAAGAAGGTTCGCCGGCAGGAGAGCAGTAGTGACTTCTGTGATTCGCCAAGCTTAGTCGGATGCGCAACAACTGTAGAAAAAAAACTAGATAGAAAACGTGATAGAAAAAAACTAAATAAAGTTTTGAAATTAGCATGTCAATTTACGTATAAAACAACTTAAATATCGAACTCAACCGAAATTATTTTTCAAATATTTCCCCAGTGTTTTGTTAGGAGTAAGAGATCATGATGTAAGCATGGAGATGTCTCTTGAACAAACGCAAAAGCCAATTTATTTCTAAAGATAGCTATGCAATGCATGTGGTGGGAATGGAAGGGAACCACTTATTATGAGATGATACTTGAAAGCCAGACCATTAATTCGAAGAAATATTATTCTTAACAAAGTGAGTTAAAGCGAACAATCGACCTGAATTATCAAACAGAAAGGGCATTGCGTTCCATGGAGAAAATACCAGACCACACGTGTCTTTCGCCATCCGACATAAACTTTTACAACTTGATGAGATATTGCAGTCCATCCACCGTACTCTCCCGACCTTACGCATTTCAACTACTATTTATTTAGATTACTACAATGGAAAAAACTCTATTGCCTTGGAAGGCTTAAAAAATCTCGTTGATTAAATCTTTACCCAAAAGATTCAAAACTTCTATGGACGAAGGATTATGCAGCTACCGCAGAAAAAGTCAACGAATAGAATGGTATTGATCAAATAAAATTTTTAGGAAATAAAATATTTGTAAATTTAAGTCGTCATCAGTTGAGATCGAACTGAACGGTCAGAACGCTGATGAAATAATAATAGGCAGGCCGGTATACATCGGCATTTTCGAATGAAGTCCGCAAGACTATGCTGCTCACGTTATACTGTGGTCCACAACAGTTACATTGTGCGAAACCGTTTGTGACCCACCCTAGTCCTATCTAGCTTTTAGGTATAGTATGCATGAAATGTTGCAAGTGGGCTCGTGGAGCATATTAAAAATATTCAAAAACAAGCAACATTTTTAATATACTACACGAGCCCACTTTTCATAAATATGGTTATATTTAACTGTAAATACCAGTAATTAATATTCAGATTCGTATAATCACATATTTGCAATGCTTAATTGATTTATATTTGTATATTTGTTAATTTATCTCCGCTATTTAACCGAAATCATGTTAATGAAAAAGTTATTAAAAGTTAATTAGGGAGACTTAAAAGTAATTTTACCACTGACTTCCGAATAAAATCTTTAATGGAAATCGGATCGCTACTTTAATTACGAAAGCTTTTACAACAGAATAAAGCAAACAACTAAAAGACAAACCGTTCGAATTTAATTTAATTAAAGTGCGATGGTAATTTTGGAATTACCAATCAAAATGGAGAAAACATTGTTAAGTCAGTTAGGAATTAATGTGGCTCGTTAGAATTATTTGAAGAAATTCATGAGTAACATTGACTGGGGACAAATAAAAAAAAATACGGAATTTGATTAAGCTATTCTTATACTGACTACTCAAATCGAAAAGTATCAGGCGAAAATTCCGTCAGTTCAGATATAAGAAAAATACCGAGAACAAAATGATGCCTTTGTAGATTTGGCAAAAATGTTTGTCTCTGTTGACATAAATTTAATGTGGAAGCTCTTGGACATCATAGGATACTCACATATGATGATGTACATAACCATACTTCTGCACAATGACATGAATGCGGAAACTTTTGAGATTAAGAGCGGCCTTAAGCTGTGGGATCGCGCCGACGCTTTTCTCTGTGTTTGTTGCAGATGGCTTGCATCATGTCAGAGGCAGATTTCTGCGTTAAATTGAGATATCATATAAAATGGATGGAGACCTATTCAACCTCACACAAACCAAATCAAAACTTAAGGAGGTTAGCATTGTACAGGTGTAGCATGCGTGTGTTGTGATTTAAACTGATCAACGACGATAATGGAAGAACTAGAAGGCTTCCCGTATTTAATAAGTTAAATTTCCTACTCTAACGTCATGTAAGAAGAAATTATATGTAGCATAAATTGTGCTGGTGCTAATTTTCGACGACTCATGAGAAGGGTGTTTAGTAACTGAGACCTAAGGAAACACATTAAAATCAGTGTTTGCAATACCATCATAATTCCTTCTTTTATATATGGGACTGAATCCTTGGCTCTATATCGAAATCAAGTAAAATAACTCGAGAGATTTCATCACAACTACTTGTAAAAAATGTAGAGAATAAAATGGCAAGACTATAAGACAAATGTGAAGGTACTTGAAGAAGCCTACAGTTTGAGCATCCAAACAGGTTGGAGCGCTTTACCAATTCTGTATCCTGCTGACCTGCAATACCTAGCATGAGGAAGACTATGCAGATCTAAGCTAGGTTATTAAACCCATAATTCCTCAACAATGACTCAGCAAAATTAATAGCCATGGCTGAGGTCATGCCCCTATCGAGTTGGCAGCCATCGCATCATCATGACGAATAACTGCAGTTTTGCATATGTTTTAGCATATTTTAGTTTTTATTTTGAGTCGAAATGTATTTAAATCAATTCATTAATAATACTACTTGAAGGGAAATAAAAACAATATTAAAATTTGACTAAGATTTTCTTGTATTTACCAATCGACATCTAAAACAAAATA
The DNA here is from genome assembly GCA_031761425.1 of Cosmopolites sordidus. Taxonomy (NCBI): domain Eukaryota; kingdom Metazoa; phylum Arthropoda; class Insecta; order Coleoptera; family Curculionidae; genus Cosmopolites; species Cosmopolites sordidus. The sequence goes on along the minus strand of JARFXV010001354.1, from coordinate 670,599 downwards.
ATACGTACTATCAAGCACATCTGACACAAATGCTGCAACTACAGCATACAAAGATGGACAACGATGTCGATGCATTATCCAACATATTACCTCAGCCTTAAACGAAGCAGCAAAAAAATGACAAAAATAACGAGACGCAAAAAAAGTAAAATCAAAACCACAAAGCAAAAAAAATAGAAGAAAAAACTGTGTATAAAGAAGGAAAATATGCCACAGATGAATATAGAGAAGTAAAAAGAGGAAGTAGACGTATGATAAGAAACCATTTATAACAAAACTAGAGATAATAATGTAACTGAAAACAACAGAAATATGAAATGTCTGAAAAAAGATCTTGGAAAACGTGAAATAAATGTTTGAAACCCCGAAAGATTTTTACAAGACATTCTATAGTTCACGGAGCAAGAAAGCTGAGGGAATACGGGATAGCCTTAAAATAGTAAATGTCGACTCAGGAGAAATACCAGAGATTAATGAAGACAAAATCCTACACGCCCTTCAGGAAACGAAAATCAGTAAAGTCCCAGGGCAGAATGATATATGTTAATAACGGAAATGTTAAGCATGTATCGGAGGTACAATCGGAGACAAATGTACTGAAAATCACAAATTCGTGAATATTAATAAAACTGTGCAAAAGTGGTGCCAAACAGTTTAAGTTACATAATCTGAAAGTTTGGAAGTCCTGATAGCTTTTTTTTTGTGTATTTGTGACGTATTTATCTTATTATATTAGTGAATCTCCATAAGATCACGTATAAAATTACGATAATTTTAAAGTACAATAATTTTTGAACGGCTTAGTCAATAGATTTCAAATTTTCACAGTTACTTAAGGATTGAGCAGAAAATATTCTGTCAAATTTCTAAACCTTTTGTTGCATTTTGACATACCTCCGATACATCCATAACGTTTGAAATTTTTATCATTAATAATTATCAGAAATAAATAATATTTAGAGTTTTTAGTTAAGATTTAAGTATTATTAAAAATCACATGTTCTAAAGATTTAAATCAAAAATGTTTTTACCGAAAAGTTAAAATCCAGGCATATTCACTACCAAAAGTTAGTTAAAATGTTTTCATATTATTTGTTATTAATGATTTAATTCTGGAGTATAGGAAAAATGTGCTTTTTATTTTTTAATTATACATTTTCTAGCATGATCTCCATTAATTTTCCCTTTTTGTGTTCTGTAAAGCAAATATATTAACGAATTTATGATTTTCAGTACTTTTGTCTTCGATTGTACCTCCGATACATCCTTTAAAGAAATCAAGGAAATAATAATGTCAAAACTTATTCTAAATATATCTCTAGAGCAAGAAAAAAAAGATACCTGATAACTGGAAGAACACCACGATAGTAATTCTATTCAAAAGGAGAGATCCAACACTTTTACAGAACTGCCGCCCAATTAGCCTACTTTCTCAAATGGATAAGCTGTTAGCCAAAATTATTACTAATAGGCTAATAAAGAAACTGGAAGTCTACCAATCAGTAGAATAGGCGCCATTCCGGAAAGGATTTGACACCTCTAATCACGTACTAAGTATCAAAACATTGATGGAAAAATCGATCGAATACAATCTGCCTGTATTTAAGGCACTGATCTATTATGAAAAGGTAAGGGTTAAGTGTTAGGGTTAGAGGCGCATCAGCAACTAGGCTATTTAGCGACTGGACCTACAGCTTAACGTGGGTTCCGAACCACGATCATCAGCTTCCGACAGACCCAGGCCAGCACCCCCCTACGAGTGACCAACGTAGAACATTTCTCAGAAGGCATCCGGCCTTACCCAGCCTTTAACTGGCATGACCGAGGGGTAATTCGTTGTCGGATTTTACACTCTTGCCTAGAAACAATCACACACATTTACAAGTAAACAGACAGAAGAATGAAAGAAAAACAACCATCCGAGCGCTGGAATCGAACCAACTACCGCTCCGATGCGGTTTCGGCACAGCAGCGGCAGGCCGCTGCTCTTACCTTCCACGCCAACGGGACAGGCATCTATTATGAGAAAGCCTTTGACTCAATTGAACACTGGCCAATAATGAAAGAACCTGATCGTGTTCGAATTAATTATCGATACATAAGACTGATTAAAAACATATATGAACATGTTACAGCAACGATGAAACAGCATGAACTTACAAAAAGATTTCCGATCAGAAGAGGTATTAGATAGGAAGAGACAATATCTCCGAAATTATTTAATCTAGCACTCAAAAGAGTTTTGAAAACACTAAACTGGTAAATCAAGGGTATCAATATTAGCGGGGAAAGATTGAACCATTTAAGATTTGCCGACGACATTATGCTGTTTGCTGATAATAAAGACTTCCAAGATATAAAATTTAGAAAAGGCAACTCGACAAACCAAAAATGAGATGTTTAGTATCAGTATTCTTGACTTTCTAATAAATTTTGAGGTGTTGGTTCCATGCAATTGGGCACTACGTGAGATTGGTCTTTTTGCAGATGTCACGTCCGGGTACTTTATGGTGTGTTTGGACTTAGTGGTGTTACCCTTTATAGCATTCAAACAAAAATAATAATTATTTACCTGATCTATTGGTTCTGCCCAATTCATTGGTACAGCAAAGGGTATATGTCTAGATCTCTTAGCCCAACTCAGCAGAAGTCTCGATTACACAGTAGATATGTGGAACCCAGGATTTATCTTGATGGCGCACAGGAAAACCAATGTAACCCAAATAAAATTTTGTTACTAATGGTGCGAAATTTCGACGCTGGAAGGTAAAAGTTAATTCTCCACACACATAACAAAAACTATCCGGGTGATTTAAACACTTTCGTGACATATTTGCAGCCTTAGCTATTAATTAGCCTTAGCTAATATTAATAAATTTAAATTTGTTGACTGCGATAGCTATATAACTTCAGAAATGACGTTATTCAAACATAAACACATATATGAGATAAAACTGAATATTTAGCTGCCACAAAAAAAAACTAAGGGTCATTGGGAAAAAATAACATATTTTTTTAAACCAGAGTAGATAGGGACATTACAAAATTCGTGTGGCAAAAACAGTGTTTATAAGTGTAATTCGACAAATACATCACAAACTTCAAATTCGAACGAAGTGCTCTATAAGTTTGGCGCACAGAACAGTGATTTTGCAATTAACAATAGACAATTTGCTTACGTTGCTCTGATAATTTGCCAGTCGCTCCGTGATTATTAGCGTAAATAGTTTGTGAACCGCTATCGTACAGATACGCACTAGTATAGTATGTTACCATTTTGTGTTTTTTTTCTCGGTATTACTTTTAGAGGGAATATAAGAAACCCAAAAATGTCCAAGCGTTTTAATATTTTTCTACATTCCGAATTAAAAACCAAAAAACGTTAATATTTGTTCACGGATAAAACCCATAGCAAACGAGAAACAGTTCTTTTTTCCCAGTTTTAATGCTGGATACACTTAGCGTCAACGCTTTCTGCGACCTTTTCTGTTCAAATAGCGGACAAGCGAAAAAGAAAAGGAGAAATTTTCGGATAAGAAAAAGCCCCTTTTGCTTAAAAAAAGAAATCTTTTCAGTTCCAGATATTTTCAGGAGTTTCGTGACGATAAAAGATTTTTTCAATAGGTAATTTTATCCACAAAGATACAGATCAAATTCTTAAAAAGGATATTTTTTTATCTACATTAAAAGTGGGCCAGTTTGAATATAAAACTCTCCCTTCAGTATTTTCATGAAATATTATGTAAAAAACAAGCTTGATAGAAAAGAATATAACAAAACATACAATTTTGTACAACTTTTATTAAAGTAAGAAAACATATATTGCATATTTCTCTGAACATTGATGTCAATGTTAGATTATTAGACTAATCTAACAACTATAAAGGTGGGAATATTTTGACTTCAAAATAAAGAAGAGTCATAATTTTCACGTAAAAATGGTACCCTTGGTCACATCTTGTCGATGGCTGAAAATATTTTTCAGTAATTCACAAAGTGTATCTTGAATTTGAGAAAAAAAACAATCACATTAGGATCCTCTAGGATCTTCCGGGAAATTAAAAAGCATATGATAAAAAAAACAATAATCCTATAACAATATTCTTTCGATTCATTCCTTTTGCACTTTCAACCAACTTAATACTTAACTTTAAAAGGTTATTTTACTGTTGTTTTTTTGACAGATGCTCAAACTGTCTCATTTTTGTATATTTTTTAATTATATTTACATAAAATTTATATGATACAATCAAAATAATATTATTTCAAAAATTAAACGTGCAAATAAAGAGACTAATTTCGGCAAAAGTTTCAGGTTTAGCAGAAAATCTTAATATTGTTCATCTTTATGTGGGCAAATATATTAATTGATTTTTCATCAAAAGAACAATTAACACATAAGCTACATAAATTTTATCGTACTTAACAATCTCATATGACTATCACCAACCAAAAACTAACATAAGTAACCTTAACTAAAATAAGTAACCTGATTACCAACATAAATATAATAGGACTAAGTGAAAAGTTAAATAGACAAAAGAAAATAGAGAAAAGAGAGAGATAATTAAATTCTTTGTCTTGTTTTTGCAAAATAATGGACTTTCGTAGTTTCAATAAAAAAATCAAAGTCAGTTTTAAAACGTTCAATTATCCATCATATTCTTCTGATTTTAGCCATTCTGATCTTTTTTAGCATGGTGTTTAAAATACAATACAATGTTTTGGCAAACAATTCAGTATGAGTTCAAAAAAAACAAGGTCAAGCATATATTAAATCCTTCGATTGAAACATGTTATGAAATAACACCCTATAGAGTATAAAATAATAATAAGCCATAAAACAAACCAAAAATGATACTTGTGCATTTAGAAAATGTGATTAAAGAAGATGGAAAAATATTTGATATATCTGTAGTAAAAATGGTTTAAAACACGAATAGCCATTATCACCATGTTCTATTTAACTTATCGTTAAGGGAAAAAATTAGAAAAAGCAATAGTAAATTGCGTCCTAAACAAAAGTCATCACTTATATAGATTATGTGGTTTTAAAAGCAAGAATCGACGACATTATTAGGGTCGAGAAGATCTGGTAGCTAGATTAGAAACGTTAGGTATAAAAAAAAGGTCAATAAATGCAACTAAAACAATCATCCTTCACAATGGAAAATTTAAAGATCCAGAAATGCAAAAAACAGGAAATGTGGAAGAAACGGACGGCTACGTGTATTTGAGATCCCAATTTAATAACAGGGACAATTAAGGTATAGGCCTGAGAATGTAGAAAATAAATAAGTGCGCAGGATCATTGCATAGTCATTGCACAATCTTTAAAAGAAAAGATGCGGAAAGAAGAAAAGAACACATAAATCCCCTATTTAATGTATGTATTTAATCAAAAAAGCTAAAGAAAATAAGATAGCCATATAAAGGGTAGTCCAATAAGACTGTTAGAATTTTAAAATGAGGCACAATGATGACTACAAGTTATAAACCAGTAATATTATTTTATCTGGACTTTTAACAAATAATGGTATTATATTCTGAAAATATTGTCGTTCGAATTTCCGCTTCGTCTTCGTCTGTTCCAATGCTTTCTGGAGACCCAATTTTCGATTACTATTCCACACATATCGCGTGGTATATTTTCAATGGTGGCCTGAATGTTTCGTTTAAGGCAAATAATTCTTCGAGGTTTATTTCTATAAATTTTGGTGTCTAGTTGACCTTATTATTTCGCCAAATAACGCGTATAAAAAAGTTCTCTTGCAATAAATAAATTATCTAGCGAGATATGTGACTTGTCCACCATGTGGTTGAAAGAAAATATTGTTTATATCCATCCAACCAAACCAAAGATATTCTTCGACAATAAGCCAGAAGTACGCTTCGTTGGAAAAGATTATTTTTGGGTCTCCAGAATATATTCCGCCAAGCAAGCCAAGTGAGATATTTTCAAAATATAATTCCATTATTTATTTATCAAAATAAAATAAAAATTTCCGGTTTATCACTTTTTATTTACTTTCGATTTTTAAATTCTTCATTTTCTGGTTCTAAAATTGACACTCTTGTTGGACAACCCTTTAGAAAAAATTAGAGATAATGAAAGTCTATGACGACCGAAAAATAAACGAAGGATGAGAAAGACGTACATATCAAAAGGTCTACCAAATCTACGATGAGATAAAAGCAGCAGCAGTGATACAATCTAAACTCTTACAATAGCTGGAACATTTTTAAGGAATATTGAAAATGATCAGTAAAAAATAAACGTTTTCTATAAATAGGAATAAAGAGATGACTGATCAAAGCGTCAGAGGGAAACAATCAAGTAAGATGTACAATGAATAGGAATATGAATATGAATATGAATAGGAGGTGAAAAATAAATGAAAAAAATTCAAAACCACACTTGAGAAGTTTGGAAATTGCACTGGTAAAACTATTCATAGAAATATAATACTATATATAACTTAAAATTGTAACAAAAAAATTAAATCATTGTTATAATAGCAACTAATATTATTTCAATATTTTTAATTATTCTTACTAATTTAATCAATATAGATAGAAATACCAACTATGGCGGTTAATAATGCTTAATTTTTTAAGAGATGGCGCTGGAAACAAGGGTCGGTTCACAGTCGAATCTCTTATATCATTTTGTTGCTACCCGCTCAGCATCAAAATCTGAAAGATATCTTAATGATATCATTATAGTGATATCCTTTAGAGCTAAACAAAAAGATATCATTTAGATAACTTTTTTCAGACATCAGCTTATTGAGATTCAAATGATAACTATAAGATAACATCAATAAATGTATCTAAGAGCTCTGAAGGATATAGGTCTAACTAAATTATAAATTGTATGTGTATGAGTTAAATGATTGTATGAAAATATATACGTATCGTATAGGTAGCAGATGATCGTCTCCGACCTAAAAATGTGGATCCCGATCCAAAATAAGTTATTTGCTTCAAGCCAAATAATCGATAAAAAAATTTAAAAGTGAAATTATTATGAACTTTATGATGTCTTTAAATGGAAGTCATAAAGCTCTCTCTAAAATGTTATCTTTCAGATATCTTTTTAAAGAGATCTTAAAGATAACAGTAACCGGCGCATAAGAGATCTTTTTGATAACTTTATGACCTCTAACGCATAATAATTACGGATGTCCAGATCCAGATCATGTTAACCTTTGAGAGCTCTATAAGAGATCTTTTTGCGGAGTGGGTACGACAGTACCTTTCAAAACGCCATGGATGTTTAAACGATTTTGAATTGCCATGCATTTTTTGCCTTTTTTGTATTTTTTTTGTGTGGTAAACATCTCGAATTTCGAGCCAAATAAAGAGCATTTGCAGTATATGCCGCTTTTCTTGTTAAATCAAAACAAAAAAACCTGTGAAAGCCGTCGTATACTCATGAAGACTTACGGTGACAATGTTCCAACGCAAGACGCTTGTAGGCACCAAAAGTGGTTATTTCGACTTGAAAGGTAAATAACGTCCAGATCAATCAAAAAAAATTGAAGATGTCGAATTGCAAGCAATGTTGGAAGAAGACGATATGCAAACTCAACAAAAAATGGCAAAGAGGTTAATTCTTGATCACTGAATGGTCGTCTGCATGCAATGGAAAAGATCCAAAAATCAGGAAAACATCATCAACTGAATGGCAGACAAATGTAAAAGCGAAAAACGGTAGGCGAAGTTTTGCTTTCTCGGCATGAAAGAAAGCCTTTTTTGCATCGGATCGTGATTTTGGATGAAAAATGGATATTTTTCGAGAACTCAAAACGCAGAAAATCCTGGGTTAACCCAAGACAACTAACAACATTGACCACAAGACCGAATCACTTTAGAAAGAAGACAATGCTGTGCATTTGCTGGGATCAGGAGGATGTCGTGTACCACAAGCTTCTAAAACCAGAGGAAACAGTTAATATAATTCGCTACCAGCAACAAATAATCAATTTAAACCATGTGTTTAGAGAAAAGCGACCAAAATGGGCTACAAGATACGGAAAGGTGATTTTGAGCACGACAACGCCCCATCACAGCAAAAACGACCAGAGACATCAGTTCTGCATTTGGCAGAGAACTCTTACCCCACCCGCTATTCGCAGCAGACTTGGCCCCTTCCGACACCACTTGTTTTATCACGCACTTGTGTCACGCACTTTCCAGTTACGAAAATATAGAAAAATGGTTTGACGATTGGATTACCTCAAAAGATGTACGGTTTTTCTGGGAAGGCATCCACAAATTGCCAGGGAAATGGAAAAAATGTGCAGCTAGAGATGACGCATACCTTGAATAAATCCTTTTTCCTATATTATACGTGTAAGCCACAGCTGTCAAATTTAAATAATAAATATAAAAATTAATCTTGGACACAAAAGGCATTTTAAAAGAACAAATTTCCCTATTTAGCGATACTATCTGGCCATTCAGATCACCCAATTTAGTAGCCTCAGTTTTTTTGCAGAGCTATCTCAAAGACAGGGTCTAACCTAATAAAACAAGGACAATATCAAGTAAAACATTATTATAAAGTTATAAAAACGCTATCAAAAGATATTATCTTTTATGCAACATCTAATCTTCTACATTGATTTGACGTCAGACTCCACACATAACTTTTTTTCAGGAGCATTCTAATATAAAAAATAGATGTTTTATTTCACTTCGTGATAAAGATATTTCAAATTAAAATCGGCCAGCTACTTATTGTTCAACCTATTTATTTTCCTAAGTAATTCTACAACTAATTTTTTATAGGATAAATCCCTTAAAAAATAATAACAAATCAGGTAAAAATAATCAAAATTAGTCAAAAACTTATTAGATTTCACAACCACATCCATATTATTTAAAAAATGAGAGTTTATGGAGAAGTCATACATATTAGAAAACAGATTTATATAGTAAATACAGCATTAATATACTTACCAAAATCTCGAAACATCTGCTTATTTATTCATAATGCATACACTAACAAATTAAAATATTAACTCGAAAAACAATTTAATGACATCTACTGCAACAGAAAATATGGATATATTGATTTTTCGAATAGAATCGATGGAACAAATCGACGATTCGGAACCTTTCGTGCATAGCCAACTTTTCGAGATAGTTTGTTTACTTTATCGACACTGAATTTGTAGGTTTCACAAATAAGGCCTCATAAAAAAGAAACCGAAACATTCATTTTATTTATTAATTCAAATTACAAGCTGAACAGTGATGTTTTATATTGTATGGTCATCCATATAATTATTTGGCTAAGGATACTTTTCAGGCAATAAGTTAGGAGCGTATTAGTGGACGAATCTGCATAATTCTTTTTTTAAAATAATGCTGTAGTCCCGGAGACTATTTATCGTAATCCTTTTAAATGTTTTATTTTCCATAAAAATAGTTTATTCAATAACTAAATATGTATGTCTGGTTGCATAAACAGTGTTTTCAAAAGTGATGTCATTAGTAAATTAACAGCTAAAACTAAATATTAGTTTTAATTGAAACTATTTTTAGTTTCTTTAATAAAAGTTTAGAAAAAGTTTAGTTTAAAAAAATTAAAACATAGTTTTTAATAAAAAAATCTGCTATTAACCAGTTGTTTGCTTGGGCAGAACATAAGACTTTGGCATAAGTATTTAATTTATTATTTAATATTGTAGTATTGGACAATTATATCTTGATGGTCAAAGTTAGGTTAGGTTGGGTACTGACAAAAATGAAACAAAACTTTGTTATGTATATGATGAATAATCCGATAAATTAACACATATGACACATTTAAAATGGTAAGGTTTATATAAATTAATACGAATTAATATTGTATGAAAGTCAATCTGGATATGGTCATACTGGTATAAGTTTTTCATCCTCTTAATATTACTTTATAAGTAAAGGCCCATATTTCGTCCACTCCACCTACAATATTCTCAAATTAAACACGTTTCGTTTACACACGGTTTACATAAATATAAACTGTCTATCGTATTATTCCTGACAATTAACTTAACTTAATTAATCGTTAATTTACCTTCTTGAAGATATTTTAATTTTATTTTTGACTGCTGCATGTTTTTGATATAAACTTTAAGATTTTTGTTTTCATTTGTGTATAGTTGTTTTATCCATTTTTCTTTTATATTCCAATAATGGAATGGCGGGGAATGGGAATAATTCCTATTTTAGGCGATGGAAACTGTTTATTTAGTGCAATTTCTTTTAATAATGATGTAAAACATCATGGGAAAATACAATTAAGGGTTGTGGGAAAAAGATTTAAATTAATGGGAACATTATGAACCCTTTATAATTGGAGATACATCGTACATACTACAAATAATAGACATAAGCGAAGAATTTGACTGGTTATAAGGAAAAGCTGATGAAACATTCTCAGAAGCAAATAAAATATCAAAAACAAATAGCAGTAAAAATTAGGGATGTGCTGTTTCAGACATCGTGCATCCTTTCACTTTAGGTAATTTAGATCAGATATATGATTATTGTTTTGCCCTATATTTTTCGAGCGAAATAATTTCATTTGGATAGTTTCCTCTAAACTCGAAGAGATTTACCACAAACACCAAATTACCATGTTAGCATCACACCAAAGGCTCCAATAGAAGAATTCATCTTTGTTACTCTAATAAAAAGTTTCAATTAGCTTTTTGTGATGAAATAAAGAAGTTGTCCACTAATGATGATTTATCAAAGAATTTTGTGGTATGTATTCGTCAATACAATAATTCTTTATCATTTGTTTCTTTTGATTCAAATATACAATTGCCGTCTGGGAAGGAACCATACAGTTTTAGAATTCTTGGTACAGTGTATCACAACATTTCTTCTTTATACACCCAAAATTGAGGTTCAGCTTCTTACAGTCATTATATATTATGGGTTTATCAAAAGGTAACCGAATAAGACTTCAACATCCAGCAGAATTATCTACGCAAGGATATTCTAGAAAGTTTGAATAATATTTTGTCAACATAATCCTTATGTGCGATCATACAAAACAATGCATCAAAACATTTGTAAGGAAAAAGAGCTAGCTCTAAATGAATATCGAGAGCCTTTGAATTTTCTTATGCGATTTTATCAATGAGCCTCAATCAAATCCTCAACAATATAATCATCCCACACTTTCAGAAATAGCAGCTTTATTTGCCCCTCCGTATACCCAAACGACGGAGGATTAGAAAATATTGATTATGATAGTATGCATTAGGAGCCTATATCATACGTACTTATATGGCCAGCTATTCTGGCTGGGTGGAAAGCTATTCGGGCCTATTCTATGTTAAGGCGCAATGAGCAAAAAACTAGTACAAAAAACTAAGTACATCATACTATTTCAATGCGAGAATATATTTCCTATAAGCTTATGATTCGAGGTAATTCTAGAGGGGATTTTAATCCATTAATTAGCGCGGCAAAATTAACTCAACAACGAATTGTTGATTATTACTGCCGTATTGAAGGTGATAGTTTAAAGTTTATTTGTAACCATTAAACAAAGTTGCGGTTGATACATATATTGGCCTTGCAGATGATTCGCAGGTGATAGCCGAGAATGAAAAGCTCTGAAAAGAGCTGGATGAATTGTAATATTATCTTCTAGGTTTATTGGTAAACCACGTAATATGATGCAGAATTATCAACATGCAATAATAACAGTTGGAAAATCCGAAAAACCAGATATTTTTTAAACTTTTACCTGTAATCCTTTGTGGCCGAAAATAATAAATAATATACATTTATAAGAAACTTCCAATAATAGGCCCTATGTAATTGTTCGTATATTGCATTGAGAATTTATGTAAGTATTGCTATTAATTAACCACAAAGAAATATTTGGGGAAACCCAAACTTTTTTATATGCTATCAAGTTCCTAAGCAAAGGTTTACCCCATTCACATTTATTATTAACTTTAAAAAAGATTCGGAGGTTAAATTTCCGGTAATTTCGAATGTTGATAAATGTATATCTGCCGAAATACCGCTAACAAAACATATAATTCAGTTAAGTCACATATGGGGCACGACCCTTATGGTTATTTGAACCAACTATCAGTTTGTATGGTTGAGGGTAAGTGTACAAAGGAATCTCCAAAAACTTTTACACGCGAAACAAAGAAACAAGTTAATGGTTATCCTCTCTACCGACGAAGAGATAATGGTAGGACTATCACTAAATATATTAATAGAAAATATATTGAAATTGATAACCGATACATCCATACAATCCATTTTTTAAATCTATTTTCAAGGTCATATTAATGTTGAACTGTATGGAAGTGTTCATATTGTAAAGTATATACACAAATATGTGTACAAGATCCATCATTGTGCTAAAGTACATATTACTAATGTTGAGAAAGATATACTTCATCATAATGAATTGTCAATATTTTTGAATACCCGATACGTCAGTTCCAGAGAATGTCAGACGTCAAAATATTCTCCTATCCAATGCCTGAAAAAGCTCATGCATATTCATATACAGGGTATTATTTAATTTATATTAGGATTCAGCCTCTGAGAATTTGATAATTAGATTTACCATACTGCCTCTTGGAATGCTTAACTGGTTTATACTTTTAGTTATTCAATCTTTCTTCTTTGATTATTGTTGGATCATGAAATGAGTTTTACAGTATAATTATTTTAATACTTATATTTGATATTTACTTTTTAGTTCTGGTTCAATGTTCTTTAAGAACAAAACAAATTAAAGATCGTTAAGTACTTCATCAAAGCTCACTTTTAAATATTCTTTTCCGTCGAATTTCAATTCGGATCAAGCGTTTTATATATGTTATGTTCATTTAAATATTTTAATCTAAAATGCATTTAAATCTAAAGACTAAGAGGCCAGGAGATTTTTAATAGCTAATATGTTACACACGGCGAGAGGAAAAAGTATTAGAAAAAAAACGATAGTTCTCAATTTCATTAATTTTAACACTTTTGGGTCGTGGTAACTACAACTGATTGATACTAAAATGATATCTTAATTAAATAAGGATACAAAGTTTAATAAAGAATAGTTAATGATGTAACCATTTTGAACGGGAAAGAAGTACAATATATCAAATTAAAACTCGTACACTTGAACATTTTTCAAATAAATGATTATTTTTTTTAAATAACTACCTTTTTAAATTTTTCTCTGCACATTTCAGGAAGTGTATAGTCATAGATAAAAAATTATTAAAAGGAAAAAAGATTGAAAAGATATTTATAGAGTATAAATTAAACATTTTAATTTTTTGATAGTCAAAATGAAACTTGAACACTATGATATATTTATATGATACATATATCTAAGAAACTATTCAAAAAGTTTAAGTTAATATTTGGTTGGCAATTCTTTATTACTAATTACATCTTATAAACGGCAAGGCGTAGATTCAACTAACTTTTAACAATATTCAGGTGCCAGTTTTGCTCACTCTTCCTGAAGAGCCAGTTTTAATTGCTCAATATTAGAAAATTGATGACTTCGAATTGCAACCTTTAAATGTTACCAAAAATATTCAATCACATTTAGGTCGGGGCTTTGTAGAAGAGTTTCCATAACTTTGGGACAGTTATATAACAACCAGGTCCTGATTTTCACCGCTTTGTATTTGGGATCGTTATCTTGGTGAAAGATAAATCCTATTCCTAATTTTGAAGCACTTTATCTCAGGTTTTGTCTTAAAATGTCAAGATAAACATTTTGGTTCATAACCCCTTCAATAAAATGTAAGGCCTTTGGCAGACATGCACCTCCATACCATTACGAAGACGCCACCATGTTTTACAATCGCTTAAAAATTCTTAGATTTTAGTGCTTCATTAAGTTTTATCCACACCCCATGTACTCCGTCGGAACTAAAAATGTTGAATTTACACTCGCCCGCGAATATTAGGTTTTTCCAAAATAAAAAATCCTTACCCCTGTGCTTTTCAGCAAATGTAAGACGTTTGATTTTGTTTGTCTTGCTTACATAAGATTTGTTTCGTGCTACTCTACCATGTAAATTGTTTCTATGTAATAAATTTCTAATTGTTTAGGAATTCACTTTTTTCTTTAAAAGATGTATTTCTACCTCGTTTGCTAATTTACGAGCTGGCAATTTGGGGTTATTAGCAACTTTGCGTAAAATCCAACGCTCATCTTACAATTTTTTTCTTAAAGAATTCCATACTTTCTTTTTGCCCGATGGTCATTGTTATAAGGTGTTATAATGGTTTGCACTGTGGTGTAGAGCCGATTAATAATATTTTCGATATACCGGTAATATTTTCCTATTTTGTAATGGTGAATCGCCAACTCTTTGTCTGATACACTTATTTGGTCCCTCTGACGCCCTATTTCATTAAAGATGAAAAAATGTAAAACATACAAGTTTAGTAAAACTGCACTATACTGTCATAAATTAAATTCGCAACTGGACAACTAAGGCAAGATTTTTTATTGCAATAAAATAATAATCGGCTTTATTTGGAAATGCATCAATACATAGAATAAGTGCATTGCATAGATATCATAAGGCGGCGAAGTTTAGCAAATGCTACTCTTACACTCAACCGTCGAAAGCTTTACATTATAAAGGTCTTAGAGTAGGACAAACAAACAAAACAACGACCTAACGAAGTTACAATTCTAACAGAAAAAAAAAATTTTAAAGCAAAAGAAACGATCACAAAAAAGTGTTCATTGCTGCAAAAATATTCCCTTCAACTGAAGCCCGAAGGAGGTGACATTCAAAGATTTCAATTTATTACTAACACTGTTGTATAATTTAGGACTACAATAAGAAAAACTGCGCTGGAAAAACGAAGTCTTATGCCGGGGAACTGATAAAACTGAGACCTGTCTGATGTTCACACTGTGAATTTCACCACGAAAAACCAATTTGTCCCTCAAGTATGCCGGCCAGAACATATTATTAGTTTATGCAGGAAAACGAGATAGTAGTATTTCATAAAAAATTCAACATTTAGCCAGGCTAATTCTTTATACTTATGTGAGACATGATCAAACTTCCTAATTCCACAAATGAATCTGACTAGATTATTTTGTGCAATCGGTAACTTATACTTGGTAAAACAATCTAAACAAGGATAATATACCATACTACAATAGCTGAAGTTTGGCAAAATTAACACTTCGCAAAGTTTTTTTCTCAATTTAAAGTTAATTAGATACCGATTAGCATACAATGTTCTGATTTTAAAATAGACTTTCAATAACATATTCTTTACATGGCTGGTAAACCACACGTGCCATCAATTTTAAGTCCCTACGTCTCTGCTTCTGAAGAGAACTGCAAATCGTGAGAAGTGATGTTAATCTTTAGTACATTTCTGATACGATTTCTAACATTATTGGAACAAAATAATACAACACTTGATTTACTTTCATTTATTGATAAGTTGTGATCGACAGAATATGCACAAAGACTGCGAATATTGGCATTCAATGCCGCAGCTGCCAGATCAGGTCTAAGTGGAGAAAAAGAATGAACAAGTTGGGTAGCATCAACAAAGGATTGAATAACTGAATGATTGATACAGGAAGGGAGATCAGCCGTGAATATTAGAAATAACAATGGTCCCAAGACAGACCCCTGCGGTACGCCGGACTGAATTAGCTGAAATTCAGAACGGTGCCCCTCCTATTCCATACATTTACTCCTACCATGCAAGTATGATTGAAAGAAATGCTGAACATTAAAAAAATTAATTTTGTTGAATTATTTTGGTGGAAAAACCAAAATAATTCAATTTCGCACACAAAAGTGCATTATTTATCTGATCATAAGCTTTTGAGTAATCTATAGAAACCAAAGCTACTGCCATTCCCTTGTCCAAACTGTTCATCAAAGTATCAGTCAAATTTAACAAAGCTGTGTTTGTACTATGCGAGACTCGAAACCCTGACTGTCCAGCGGGGAGTATTCTAGCGTTATCTAGAAAACTGGCCATTTGACATTTTACAACTCGATCTAGTATTTTTGACATTATGGGCAATAGGCGTATTGGTCTTAAGTCTAAGGGGGCAAGTGGGCGAGTAACTTTGGGATTCGGAACGACAGCCTGGCGCCATTTTATTGGAAAGTAATTACTTTTCAAACACATATTAACTATATGTAGTAGGACAACCGGCAAACATATTTTTATCATAGATAATGTAATGCCGTCAACCCCAGAAGCATTTGCTTTAATATTGCATTGCATTGCATAACCTTTTATTATATCTGAAATGGTCGCAGGCCCAACAAGTGTAAAATCAAAGATAGGCTTATCTACATCCAACCTATTACTGTAATAGAAATTTAAAATGTTTTGGTTAACATTTGCTGTATGAAAAACAGAAATAAAGTAGTCGTTAATCAAAGATGGATCGCGAATGCCTGATGAAAGTTCAGACGTAGTCGACTTCTTCATATTCAATGTTACAATCTCGGGCCAAAGTTTTCTTGAATCTATATTTTGTTCAAGATAAGCCAGATAAGTTTTTCTTTCTCTTCGAATGGAAGAGAGAGACAAATTACGAATATGCTGATAGTACTTATATTTCTCCGGTGACGGACTTAGCCTGTAATTAGTATATGCTCTCCTTCTTTCCTTCATCATCTCTTTAATAGGATAAGTCAGCCAAGGCGCCCTGGGCTTACTAACACGTACTAACTTAAAAGGAGCATGAATATTGAACAACGAAATTATTTTATTTGAAAGGTATTCCACTTTATCTACCACTATCTATCCACTTTGTCTATAGAATTAATATTATATATCTGATCTAAATTACTTGATAATAAATCTGACAGGAACAGATCTACATCAAAATCTGCAAAATTTCGAAAAGCTATTACTTTCCGCTTAAATATACTATACAGAATCTCTAATTTACAAGTGTTCAGCACAAGTATTTCACTAAACAGCTCAGGGGTATTTGTAAAAATGGGATCCAACATAGTTGATGAAGTACTTGTAATCCTAGTAGGCTGTCTAACGATTTCACTAAGGCCATAAAACTCTAAACAACGCGTCAGTAAATTATTTTCGAATAGAAGATTGACATTTACATCACCAAGAATGACAACGTTTCATTTAAAATCAACGGAAGAATATTTTCTAAAATCTTAATCCCCCCAGACAGACTCTGCGAAGGTGGTCGATATAAAACACCTAAATTAAATCGAAAACTATCTAATGCCAATTTAAGCCATAAGAACTCCAAAGTGAACTAAATTGAGTAAAATCCAACACTTCTGCCAAGTGAAAGGACTTTATATAAAATCCAACCCCTCCCCCCCTAGATCGTCTATCCGCACGAAAAAAATTAGTAATTGTCAATGTGAACAAGTTCACTGGGAACATCATCGGCAAGTCAAGTCTCAGTCACCCCAAACATATCAGCAGAATCAGCCCGCAACATGTCAACAAATCCATCAAAATCACTCATCAAAGAACGAACGTTTAAAGAGCATATTCTAATAGAATTCCTATAGATTTTAGCCATAATCAATTCTGCTTTGTAAGTTAGTTAAAAAAGTTTGATATACAGGACAATTTCGATCTCTGACGCTATGGTTTGCTGGAAGTTTAGTTTTAGCTTTATTATTTTTAATAACACAATTGTTGCATAAATAAACATCCTAATTACAATTTTTAGAATAGTGTTTTTGAGAACACTTAAAACAAATAGCATCCTTTTTACAATCCTTCTGGAAATGACCAAAACAGTCCCATTTAAAACATTGGATAACATTTAAATAATCGCATAGTTCATATTTTTTCCAACCTGACCAAACATGACCCACTTGAATAAAATATTTTCTAACTTCTGGAGAAACTTCAATAATAACATTATACGCATTTCTTATAGGTAATTTGGCTATTAATATAATGTCATTTATAGAAGAGAAACTGTTCAAGTCGTTAAGAGCAAATAATCCCTCGACAATAGTACTATTGTCAGAAAATTCATCATCAAGAATAACATTTTTTATTTTTAATCTCGGATTATGCTTTCGCGCAGGATTGACATTTAGTTTACTGCCAAACTTAGTATCTAACGCATTTTGCAACCTATTCAAATTATCCGAATCCTTACAGTAAACAGCAACACCATTCTTGATTTTTTTCGTCTCATCCATACAGATGTTTTGCCGTACCAAACTTACTGAACTCGTTATAGTTTTCACGACGTCTTCATCGGAATTAAAACTAGTAAATTTAACAATCAAAACAGGTGAATTATTTAAATTCTTTCTCAGCGATTCACTGTACGTTAAGGCACTTTTATTAACGGCATGTGCTGGCTGACTTGCCGATTGATTTTTTACAACCGAACAGTTCTCCAAATCACGCACTTTATATTTTAAAAGATTATTCCATTCAACAGTCCATTTCGTCGATCAACTTCTCCATTCATTTTTTTTTTCGCCATGCAGACACTCTATTTCTTTTCGGAGTACTATGATATCAGTTTTATTGCCTTGGAAATGCACAACACATTCAGAAGCACTAGCTTTACATAAATCGCAAAACCAATAAACATTATCACACATTGCAATCAGTCTATTAAGCTCATCCTTCAAATTAACACAGAAAGGGTGGAATTTTTTTTGAGAAAGTTTACGCTGCATGCTTTTAGAATTAACAATAAAGTTATCGGAGCAACGCTCACATACGTTCACGTCGCACTGACGACTGCTAAATGACGGTATACGAGTTTCTATTTGACTATAAAAAAAATAAAAACAATTTTTTTCCAACATGTTTGTTATTATAAGAATACGGTGTTGATATACGGTATATATATATATATATAAAAAACTTTCAATATTTTGTGCTTTATCCATTACCTATGACAGCTATGACACTTCATATATTTGTCTATTCTAAAAGTAATACACTTTTAAAAAAAGTTATAATTGTACACTTGGTTTTTCTCACTTTTTTATCCGCTAAATGTCATGAGTTCTCGAGAGGATTAATATCCCATTATTGGGAAGGTACAATCTGACATTCTAAACCAGCCGTTCTTTCGTAACCCTCGCGGAATGTAACCCTCTTTTAAGATAAAAAATTAGCTGGCAGGTTCTCTTGTGTGACTGAAAACACCTATTCTAGATAAAATGACGCAACCACATTTCGGACATTCAGGCTGGAGACGGGATGTCTCTGTTTCTAGCCCTCGGTCCTTGATAGTTATAAACTAGTTGTATCCATTGGGTTCTGTTGAAGACAGTCACCTCCGATTGACGAGTAACATTAACGCTCTATAATGTTTCATTGAGAGCATCCTCGTAACAAATTGTCTAACCTCCTTGCTTTCGTTCTAGGTGACCCCTTACAGTTTTCTATACGATGGTAGTCCAACCTAACCAAATACTCCTCCCAACGAAAGCAACCTCCTCCCGACGAGAACCTCTAGCAATAAACAGTTCGCCCCACTGAGAACTTCCTTATTTGATTTTTTATGGTACCATTATCATTTTATGGTCTCAGATAACGCTGCTGTGTGCTCTTGAGCCCCGTCGGATGTTTCCTGGAAGGTCTCCATGATTCACAACCAAAAGTAAACAAACGCACCATCACAGCTCGGTACACGACCACCTTTAGCTTCAAGGGCAGGCAATAATTTCCAAAATCTCTATTGCAAAGTTTTCAAAAGGCTCTAGAAACACAGTTAATTCGGTTGCGGATTCCCGAGTCCAGATTAGCTCTAGAATTAACGAGACTACATAAGTAGCTAAGATATTCCACAGACTCAAATAAAGAACCAGATGCATACATGTTGTTGGTGTGAGGGCATGAATTTCCATGAACAGCCATAATTTTAAATGTATTTATGTTAATCTTAAGGAAGTGCGCGAGATACTTATGAGTCGGAATAATGATGACATATTTTCGTTTTCCTAAAACTCAAAATAATTATAGACATTCACAATCTTTATTTATAATACTGAAATAAACTTTATAATTATTAATAAATTAGTAATTATTTATAAAAAGTGACGACTTGACGTTATTATATATCCACACGGTTCGACAAAAAAAAGATATAGAAGTGATATATATATATATATATATATATATAATATATATATATATATATATATATATATATATATATATATATATATATATATATATATATATATATATATATATATATATATATATATATTAGAATTAGAAAAGTTGGCGTAAAACACTAAACTCGAAGACATTACCAAACACCAAATCACTTCTTGAAACTTCTCAATACGAGTTTCGTTATTTATAGATATATATATATATATATATATATATATATATATATGTATATATATATATATATATATATATATATATATATATATATATATATATATATATATATATATATATATATATATATATATATATATATATATATATATATATATATATATATATATATATATATATATATATATATATATATAGTTATATATTCATAGTTAGTGAGTGAAAGAGGAATATTCACAGTTATAAAGCATTGCTCTGTATTTCATGGGTTCAAATCTCAATCTATTCCCTAGACTTAAATTATCACCTTTATTGGGTTAATTCTTCTATTAGAATAGTCGCTGCAAAACTCTAAACTCGAAGATATTTATTACAAAACATCAAATCACTTCTTGAAACTTCTCGATGCGTCTTTCGTTAACGATATTATCATTACCAGGAGGAGAGTTTAGCCTTCATAATACTTTACATGCTACATACATGATACTACTTTAAAGCCAAGGTTTTACCTTAGGGTTAAATAACTAGTTAGTAGTGTTTGAGAATGTAAAATCGTTTTACGAAACTATAGTCACACAAATTTAAAAATAAAAGTGATAGATAACAAAGTATAAAATTGTTTTATTCCTTTTTAAAAAATGAACTATCACAAAGTAACGGACAAATCAATCAATAATTTGATATTTTTTATTCTATAAAGTTGGAAAATTAATAGTGAAAAAAAAATCCGTGGCGGAAATCATTCTTCGTGTAAACGAACGGTAAAAGAATCGTGTAAAAGAACGGTTGAAAATATCATTTTTCTAAAAAACTAAGCGCTGAATAATGTTCAATTAATCACAATTGCCGAATTTCAAGTCTTAGACTTGGAAACTCGTTTTTTCCATAAGATTTGCTCGTACCTTCTTAAGGGTTAATGCTTCATGCGTCCAGATAGTATAGTAAGAATTTGTTGAAGCGTAAAAAGATCCTATGCTATTAAGGCACAGTCATCCGCGTACATGAGTTTTGTGATGTAGTTTATTCGGATGTTAGTTCTGGCTTTAGGGCGACCATAGTGCCTTATCCATGATTACTACATATCCAGTTTCAGCCGGAGATATACATCCCTAATTGACAGCCTATGATATTTCCACTAACGTGTTTTGAGTGTTGCAATAGCATTTTGAGGATCCAGGACAGTCCGATTTTTTTCTTTACACTTTTTTTTGTTCCCGTCGATAAAAATGTCTGATTTCCAAAAATCTAAGAGTAATGTATGTATTTGTTAACGAACTGGAGTCTGTTTTCCCTGGTTTTCTAACTGATAAATGGGTTTTTCCGGACACTTAAGCGATTTGTTCTAAAATATTTTGACACTTTTTTCATCATCCTTTTCTATTTCCGTTTTCAAACTGGCCAGGTCTACTACTTAATGTACTCCAAATAAATGACACTTTAAATTTGTGACAATTGGCCGGAACATGCAATATCCTTATATTTATTCAAAAGCAACTGTAGACTGTTTTTCTACCCATTATTTTTAGACCATTAACATTCAACACTCATTTTATAACTAGTTAAGATGAACAATTTGTTTAATTGTGAATTAAAGTTATTTATTACCTCTAAAGTGGATTAAATCAGCAAAACCAATCGTTTCTCCCATAAAAATCCGGTGCCTTATTAATATTTTCTTAAAAACTTTATATTCTGCTTTAATTATGGTATGGCCTTGTTGAAAATCATCTGTAGTTTGTTTTGATATAACATCATGAAATTAAAAAAAACAGAAAAATCAGTTTTTTTAAATACTTTTCAGATGGTATATTTTATGTCATTTATAATTTAAACAAAATATCGTTTAAGTGACCACCTCGACTCTTTTTGCACTGGTTGACTCGATTGGCCCAATTTTGGATGACTCGGTGACGACTCGAATGTTGGCTTCAAGTCCATCAAGAGTATTGGGTTTGTTGGTGAAAACCTGATAATTAACATAGTCCCCAAAGAAAATAGTCTAAAGATGTTAAATCACAAGATCTTGATGGCCAGTTGCAAGAGCCACTCCATGAAATTATGGATTCTCCGAATTGATTGCTCAATAAGTCAATCGCAATGCGTGCTGTGTAGCAAGTTGCGCTGTCTTTTTAAAAATATAGTTCGCATCAATTTTATAATTTTTGAAAAGACAAAATCGGATAACATGACAGTCCATCCTTCGGCGTTCTTCAAAAAATATGCCCCAATAATGCCGTACCATAACCCACAGTAAACAATGATTCTTTCGGGATGTAATGGAGTCTGATGAATCACTTGTGGGTTTGACTCACACCAATAACGACAATTTTGCTTATTGACGTAGCTGTTTAACTAAAAATGAGCCTCATTGGAGAAGATAATTTTGCGATGAAAATCCGGATCGTATCCCATTGCTTCCCATGACCAATCTGCGAACTCCCGACGTAATCGATGGTCAGTTGGCTTAAGGTCTTGTGCCAATATAATCTTGTGTGCCAATATAACTCTTGAGAACGGGGCGGAACAGACACATTATCTTTCTCGGCATCACTTTTACGAACAGCCGCGATATTCTCTTCACTGCACCCACTACGAAGTCGTAAGTCGCTTTTGGTCTTGAAGACTAAACTCTCCTCGTGATAATGCTAATATCGTTAACAAAAAGCGCATCGAGAAGTTTCAAGAAGTGATTTGGTGTTTGGTAATAAATGTCTTCGAGTTTAGTGTTTTACACCGACTGTTCTAATAGAAGAATTAATCCAATAAAGATGGTAATTTGAGTCTAGGAAATGGATTTGGGCTTGAACTCATGAAATACAGAAAAATGCTTTACAACTGTGTATATTCCTCTTTATACACATTCTACATGGTTGGCTAACTCAAACCTAGGATACAGTAGCATATAATTCATGTCTCATTTGTATTGATTTTGTACCTCCCTCATGTATAAAAACATGTATAAACTACATGTTTTTGTACATGTATAAAATACTCTAGAAGTAAGTTTGAACGCTTTTGGTAATTCTTCGAACGCTTCAGCACAATTTTTATTCAGTAATGCAACAGTTCAACTTTCACATCATAATGTTGTCCTCCAGATCGTTTATTGTCTTCTACAAAGAAATCAACACCTCTGAGTCGATAAAACCACCATATGTTATCCATATGTTCTTTCGGAGCTTACTTTACTTTTTAAATTCAAAGTAATGTAGAAGTCCATATTAAAAACATAATGTATCGCAATTTCAAATCACATCGTGTAATTAAAAATACTTTTTTTAATTTTTTGATAACTCAATATAATCGATTTTAGCTTGTAATTAAAAACTCATTATCATTCGATTCATCTTTAATCGGTTTTCCGCCTTGCAAAAAGTTTCTAATTTTCTACCGTACTCTTCTTTTTATACGTTTTTTTTTCAGTTTTAAGTATAATCTCGTTGAATCACCGTGAAAATTAACATCTAAAAACTTTGCCACTTGTTTTTTTCATTTCTAAATGGAGGAATTTCCAGGAATTTCACAGAATCCGGTAATTATTCTGACTCAGCTTGTCAGCAAAAATGTTGGTGTCGCATATTACTAAAATTAATTAGATCTTACAGTTTTCTCGGAGACTGATATTTTTAAATTTGCGAAACTTTACAGCAGAGACGACTGAAAATTTGCGAAAATTATTAATACAAAAACTTGTAAAACATAAAATATTAAGTCGTTTTTATCGTGCAATCAGTATTCTGAATAAAAATGAAAATTACTTTAAACTTTTATATATTTTACCCATGTGAAGTAATCAGGCTTAGCTTTATAATTTAGGTCAAAAAAGTATATTTTTTTATATCCCATTTAATTCATGAGCTTCCTTAACTACAGTAAATGAACGGTGTACAGTTTACAGAGTTTGAAGGTTTAGTAAAGTTCAGACGTGGTTCAGATTAGCCCAGCGTTAATTATGATAGTTCAATATAACTTGAAATTATCACCTAAATCTTGCTTATCACTCTAAATTAAACTTAATTTAACTATTATGAATTAAATTTAGAGTTTTTTTTTTGAGACTATACCTAACCCGATTATAGTTTAGTAGATTTGATACCTCATTTATTCATGCACTTTCATCATTTTGAAATCATTTAGTATTAATCCCGAGTCTGCAAAGTACACTTATACAGGGTGTAAAGTACTTTCGTAAATTTAACCAACGATTCTTTACAGCATTTTGAATAAAAGTTTCCTTAAAACATTTTTCCATTTGTATTCATGTATACCATGTAGATATCCATATGGTATGGTATGATATGGTATGGCATATCCATGTATGGTATCCAACATGTATCCATTTCACGAAAAACGGGTCAGAACTTAGCCTGGCAATGCAGCGGGCTGTTATTTCGGTTATTGTATATATTTCGATCGAAGGAATTTTGTTTTTTGTTTCATTGGTCTCTTGAGATATCATTTAGAAATAAAATGTAATATTTCTGTAGCTATTAATGTTTTCATCGTCGATCCGTTCGTTCTGTAAAGTGTAAAGCGGGAATACGATCCAATAAAATAGCAAAATCAAATGTTAATAAGGCTGAAATCAGAGTGCTTGAAAGTTTCAAAAGAAACGAGGATATCATTGTATTACTGGCAAACAAAGGAAACGCAACATTCATAATGAATACCGAGGACTATATGGGAAATATGACGAAGATTTTACTAGAAAAAAAGCATAAACCAGTGAATAGAGATCCGACAACATATCTAGAAAAAACAATCAAAAGTAAAATCAAGCCATGGAAACTACAACCGAACATCGAATGAAGAATAATGGGAAAAATCAAGCTGTCCATCAAGCTGTCCAAGCTGTCCACCAAAGTCCTAAACTTTACGGTCTACTCAAAATACACAAACTAGAAATCCCATTAAGACCCATGGTAAGTGGCTTCGACTCTCCAACACAAAATTTGGAAAAAAAAATTAGCAAGTATCATGCAACTAAGCGTTAAACTTGCCGAGTCCTATGTTCAAAACTCAGAACATTTGACATGGATAATTAAGGATTCCAAGTAGAGGATACAGACATACTAGCAAGTCTGGACAGTATCTCTATAGACCAAGTTCTGGACCTAATTTCGACGACGTTATTATCTTGTTAAACCTACTAATCATAATTTTTTTAACAAATATAAATAAACTTTCTTGACGTTTTCACTATTACATAATACCATTACGGTATGGTATGACGTAGCCAAACATTAAAATATATATTACAAATAATGCAAAAACAACACC
>JARFXV010001354.1:0-42500 GCA_031761425.1 Cosmopolites sordidus | reverse complement strand
TCTGAAAACGCTGGCAATTATTAAAGCAACGTTAACTAACACGAGGTCAAAAGTTAAATTCATGGGTTACATCTCAGAACCCTTCGAAATTAAAACTGGTGTGAGACAAGGGGATGGACTCTCGCCACTCTTATTTAACTGTGTTCTAGAAAAAGTAATACAGGAGTGGCGTGAAAAAAAGTCGGCACTGAATATTGACCAGCCCATTAAACTGGGGAGAACCAACATCAAAATTGATTGTCTGGCATTTGCTGATGATCTAGCAATTTTAGCTCAAGATGTATTAACGGCTCAAAAACAGATTGAAATCCTAAAAGAAACAGCAGAAAAGGTAGGACTCCAAATTTCCTTTGAAAAGACACAATACATGACTTGCAACAGACTAAGAACACCATTTCTAAAAACAAAATATGGTAACATCAGACGAGTCTCTCAATTCAAATATTTGGGTGAAATAATCATGGAAAATGGGTTGGAAAAAGCGGCCAATAAGGGTAGATGTCAAAAAATGGAAACGGCATTGAGACTTACACAAAATATTTACAACAAAAAATGCCTATCTAAAAACACAAAACTGAGACATTACAACACGGTTATTAAGCCAGAATGTCTATATGCTGCAGAAACGCTCATTTTGAATAGAAAGAGGGACATCGAGGACATTGAAAAAAAGAAAAGAAAAATCATAAGAAAAATCCTAGGCCCCAAACAAATAAATAGCACAACATACCGATTTCGAGAAAACCAAGAAATCAAACAATACACAGATATACATAGCGATATGAGAAAAAGAAGACTTAAGTTTTACGGACACATCAAACGGATGAATCCGAGTAGGCTAACTAGACAAATAGTCCAATTTTATGAAAATAGGAGTAGAACTAAAGTAGAAATAATTAAATGGATTGCGGCAATTAAAGAGGACCTAAGATCAGCAAATATTACACAAAGTGAAATTCAGGATAGAGGTTGTTTCAGACACAAGGTTAACGTTTGGAAGGTTGGCCAGAGAGAAAAATGTAGGAAGACTGGAACAACTTGGTCTGACGAAAGGAAAAAAACTCATAGCGAAAGAATGAAATTAGTATGGGCTCAAAGGAAGGCTAACAACAACAAACGCCTCTAATTGTACTTCGCGTGGTCCACCAGGGCCCATACGTGAATAATAATAATAATAAAATAAAATAATGTAGTGCATGTTTTATAAATATAGAAATTTGATTAAAATGAATCCAGAACTCCAGGCCAAAACTGAACCGGTACATTTTAATCTTAATTATTAAAAAAAATCCACCCGACGATGTGAGCTAATAATAATAGGTTACTGAAGAGTTAATAATAATTACTGATTATTTAATTAAACATCTCTTTCTAGTTCAGAGTTCGAACCTATGCTAACTCAAGAGTTAATTATGATAAAATCCTTCAAAATGTATTAAGATTAAAAAGAATTAACTCGTTTTTTTAATTTTCCTGCCGCCATTCTAAAATTTGTTTACTTATTAGAAAAACTATTTACTTCAATTATCTTACTGCAGTCCTTCTCTCATCGAAACAATTGTTAGTATTTCAATAATAATTCACATTGTTTCCATGTTTATAAATATTGCATTAATAAATAAAAATGTATACATATTTTAATAAAAAGATATTGACATATATCTTATATATTTTTCATGCATTTAAATGGCTTCATTACTTCCTACTCATTCTTTGTATTCATATAAGCATACATGTAAATGAGTATCAAGAAAGTTGAAAAGTTGCCATTTCTAAGCATCTCTTTTTTTTATTTTTATATTATATTTTTTTATATATTTTTTGTACGTATATGTATGTTCTTAGATTTATTATGTAATCCAAAGGTAACGAAACTTTCAATAAGAATTTTTTTAGCTCTATTTTTGATTTTTCATCTTGATATTTAAGGAGACTAACTACTTGCCATGTAGAAATAATGACGTTGTTCATACAATATGAACATTTTCTATTTTATCACTTTATTACAAAAACGATTGCTCTATGAAAAATGATTTTTATCTTCCACATATCCTTTTAAAAGGATATATAAAAAATGATATACATAAAGCATCATCCGCAGAAAATCCAAGAAAGCTTAAATTCTCAAAAAGTAACTGGCAACTGTGATTTAGTTACTGGTCTCTTTCTCTCCTTTCCATTATTCGGGTTTCTTCCAGGTGTTGTTTATAAAAAATCGTATTATCTGAATTGAGGGGAAATATATTAAACATTAACGATCATAAAATCATAGATAGCTATACATATTCTTACATTCAAGTTTCAAAAACATAACTTTGTAAGTGGCAAAGTACAAAGTATAATTCAATTCTTCTATTGGAACCTTCGGTGTGAAACACTAAACTCGAAGAGATTTACCCCACACTAACTTACTTTTTCAAACTTCTCGACTCGCGTTTCGCTAACCATCATCAAGAGATGATTAAATATTCAAATGATATATAATTCAATTAAATCATCTCCTGATGATGCCAATATAGTTAGTGAAAGGCGCGTCGCAAAGTCGAAAAAGAACGCCCGTCAAAAAAAGTGATTTGGTGTATAGTGGTAAATCTCTTTGAGTTTTTACAGTATATAGTTTAACACCAAATAACAACAAATTGGTAGAAAGTTTAAGAGAACACTGATGTGGATTTTCAACAATACAAAAAAAAATCAAACTAAAAGTAAATGTACAGAAAATAATCTATTAATGGTAAAAGATCACGGTGCATAACGGATGTGAAGACGAGTGAGAAGAGTGAATAGGAGGAAATATATATGGAAGAGGTAACACAAAAAAAACGAAGAGCGAAAGTTTAGAAAGGTTTTTAAAGGGTAGAAAAAAAATGCAACTATGAAAAATATATTTTATTGGATGAATGTTTGTAATTTTTGTGTATTCTGTGATGGTATTAAATAATACAATCATCATCACACAAAAATATTAATAGGTAGTATGGATTGGGAGGTATGAATCGTGTCAGATATGCTTCGTTCATACATATAGCTCATCCCTTATCAAATTCGGGTAATTGCCCTTACTGAGGAGTACAGAAATTCATGGCATATTAGCACTTTTAACGAAACCATAAAAATAACCTTAGCTTAGCTTAGAAGCATACGAAAAATACCTCATATGATAAAAACATACCATACAATGAGTGTTTTCAGATTGATTCTACTAATATATCAAAAAAATAAAAAATACCAGTGTTCATAACGTTATAATTATCAAGAGTAGAAACACGAAAGGTTATACAGAGTGGGCAAATGATCAGTTTAAATATATGTGTGAATATAAAATTGAATTAAAACCAAGATAGAAACAATTTATGATCAAATTAGAAATAATTGGGACGTATGCAGGGTAACAGATATGCTTCTTTTATACCTATAGCTTTTTCAAATCCGAGTAACTGCCCTTACTGACAAGTACCGAAATTCTTGGAATATTAGCACTTTAACGAAACCATAAAAACAGCATAACTTAGCTTACAAGTATACGAAAAAATCTCATATCATAAAAATACACCATACAGTGAGTCTGTTTTCAGATTGATTCTGCTAATAAAAAAATAAATAATTTGTTCATTTATATTTTCTTAAATCAAAGGAAATTTAATTTTTGCAAATCGCTTCTTTCATGTTCATTAATCTTTCCTGAATTTTGATTTGATTTACAGCAGATCATTAGTCTAATTCTTAAATGAATTGAAAATCAAAGGGAAATTATTATAAGGTTAATTTTAATAGTACGTTAGTAACGATACTTTGAATGTTAACTTAACATATTTAAAAAATACCAATGTTAAAAACGATATTATTATCAACAAAGGTTATACAGAGTGGGCAAAGGACTAGTTTGAATGTATGTGTAAATATAAAAATTGAATTAAAATCAAAATGAAAACAACGTATTATCAAAGCATACCAAAAAAACTCCTAAAGCGTAAAGAACTGTAAGACTGAGTGAAGAGATATTTTACACAAACATGTATCCATTATGCTTCCATTTCCACTGAAAACAGGTCAGGTTGCATCGTCGTATTTATTCCAATCTAACAGAATACAGGTTTTGTTTGATTGGCCTCTTAAGTTATTCTTTGAAAATAAAATGTAATATTTTATAGCTGTTATACGTTATAGCATAAATTTGGTTCGTTTTCTTACAAAAAAAAAAAACTTTCCGATTGTCCTTTAATACAATTTTTTTCCAGTAAGTATATGTATATATATATATATATATATATATATATATATATATATATATATATATATATATATATTCCAGTAAGTATATGTATCTATATATATATATATATATATATATATATATATATATATATATATATATATATATATATATATATATATATATATATATATATATATATATATGCAGATCCATTACTTTTCGACGAAACGTGTGGGCGATTTAGCTGCCGATTTTTTCTTCAAAAGTAGGTCAGAAAAGAAGATGATCCTGAAAATTTCAGTCCAATACGATCAAATCCGACCGCTGTGGAATTTTTTGACATTTTAAAAAGCCGATTTTTTTAGTCATTTTCAGACTTTTATATCTTAGCTTCTATATAACTTAGAGACTTGAACCGAACGGCATTCTTGTTACAGGGCTTATGTTTTAGAGGAAAAAATATATTTTTGTTTCCAACTTAAATCCGGCCTGGCTTGGCGGTTTTAACTGAATCACTATTTTAGTGAACTTTTGCTTATTTTTAAAACATTCCCTGATCTTATTTTTTTGATTGCCTCAATTCTTTAGATATATGACCTCGCAAAGCCAATCGATTTTTGGAAAATTGCTGTTTTCAAATAACTATAACTTTATTCTATCAACTCGAAATCGCTTGATATCTTCGGAGAATATGCTTCATTCTATTCTCAAACAACCCATATATATATATATATATATATATATATATATATATATATATATATATATATATATATATATATATATATATATATATATATATATAACATATATATAAATACAGGTTAATAACATATATATAAATAATGTTATAAATACAGGTTACAGGTAAAGAATGAACTGTTATATCAGAGTAATAGAATAATATACTAATAAACATATGAGGTTTAAACAGAGTTTTGAACTGCATGACGTACAATCATTTCCTTCGAATCAAGGAAAATCGTAATTGAATTGTTCTAAAATAAACTCCAATTACTCAAATACTTTAATAAGCTCCTGTTCAAAGTTATGCATACTTTGTAATAAATTGCTCCCATCTCCCCGACAGCTTAGAAAGGATTCTTTATTATGATAATCTACACCTAAAATTAAATAAGTAAATCAAAATATATAAGATACAGCAGGACCCAAATAATTTCACAAAGATGAGATTGCAAAATTTACAAAGCTTTATTATATCTTATATAGAATATTTCAACTATGGGTTAGTAATATCCAATCTGGTACATATTTGACAGCTGTTTCTTTATTTCATATTTAAAAAACTAAATGGTTACCATAAATAAAATAGTCGTTTTATGGAAAATATTGTTGGCCTTTATTTAGGCGGCCTATTTTTATTAAAGCGAATGATGACATGAAGCCAAGCAAATTGGAAAGATATATAATATCAAAGTGCCATGACATCTCCACAAAATCATTCTTGATTTAAAGTTCGGGTAAATAATTGGTGCGTGTATTTGTAAAAAAGTTACCATAAAACAATTTAAGCAAAAATTTAACCCTCAAGACCGGTTATATAAGTGATCTTATCCTAATTTTACCAAAACATAAATGAAAATTACTTACGAGGGTTGTTCAATAAGTCTTTAGAAAATCCAAGAAATGGCGCTCTGAGTATCGGAAATGGTTTGTTTTTAGTAAGCATCATTATTCACCAGATAGGTGTCAAAGTCTCAATTATATTCATCGCATGGTTTCATTTTTATTGTCGATTAAAACAAAAACTTTTGTTAATTTAGAAAAATTGAAAAAAGGTGAGTTTTGAGTGGTGATTAAATACTTATATTTAAAAGGCTTAACACCGAAAGAAATCAAAGCTGAGTTGGATAAAGTTCATGGCTCGTCTGCCCCTGTGTTTGTGAC
Organism: Cosmopolites sordidus; assembly: GCA_031761425.1. NCBI lineage: Eukaryota > Metazoa > Arthropoda > Insecta > Coleoptera > Curculionidae > Cosmopolites > Cosmopolites sordidus. The sequence goes on along the minus strand of JARFXV010001354.1, from coordinate 36,376 downwards.
TGTTTATAATTGAGTAAATGAGTTCAAACATAGCCGTACATTCACAAAAGATGAACATCGTTCGGGACGTCCAGTCGAAGTGACTACATCAGAAATGATTGACAAAATCCACGACATAAACCATAAGTGATCAAAGTGCGCGAAATAGTTGAGGCCACATGCTTATCCCAAGGTACAATATTTTCAATTCAATTTTGCACGAAAAACTGGGAGTGAAAAAAATGTTGGTAAGATGAGTGCCGCGTTTGCTCTCAGTGGAGAATAAATGTAATCGCGCGGTCGACTCTAAGGTTGTTTTGGCGCTTTTTCGTCGCAATCCTGATGAGTTTCTGCGTCGATACAAAACTATGGACGAAACAAGGATATACTACTGCACTTTAGAGGTAATGAAACAATCAAAACAGTGGGTTATTGAAGGTGAACGGGCTCCGAAGTAGGCGAAGACAAGGTTATGGCCACAGTTTTTTGGGATACACTCTGAATCACGTACACCGATTACTTGGCAAAAGGAAAAGCAATAACTGGAGAGCATTATGTGTCGTTATTGCACCGATTGACCGAAGAAATCAAGAAAAATCGCTCATTTGAAAAAGAACAAGATCCTCTTCCATCAAGACAATGTACGGGTACACACTTGTACAGTTTGAATGGTCAAAATCATGGAATAAAAGTTCGAATTATTAAACATTCACCGTATTCACCGGATTTGGCCTCCAGTAACTTTTCTTTATTTTAATCTTAAAAAAATGGCTCCGCGGACAACGGACCACAGATGCCTATTTTGAGAACCTTCCGAAATCTTATTTTTTTACGCTTGAAAAAATGTATAGAGCTAAAAAGAGATTATGTTGAAAAATAAAAAAATCTACTTGAAATAATTTGTTTTTCTATCTTTTTCTAATGACTTATTGAATAACCCTCGTAATTTTCGGATGAAAATTAAAAAATCAATTTTTTTAGTTAGCCATTTCAAAACTACTTGCTCTGTCTACCAAACAGTATTACTTTATTCACCATCTATGAGCACTCATAAATATTCCAATTAGATTTTAACACAAAGAGCACAAGTTTATTTTCAGCTAAAGTGTCTAAGGAAATCCACGTTTTTCATAACGACTTCAATATTTTAACACGAGACTTCTTCGATATTATTACTGCACTGGATATTATTATTACAAGTAAAAAAACCCCAACAAACATTTTATTAAAACCAAATGTTCGGCGTGACATAATCCTACGATTTTTTAGAGCCTCACTATAGTACTCACTATGTAGCTTTAACTTTCTCTTTCAACACCATTCATGAACAGTGCCATACATTTTTTTCGATCTTTTATAAACAAAATAATATTGCAAATTACTGACCTTTTTTCTATTTCTAAAGTCTATCCTTTTATTTGTTTGCTAGGTTAAGATATGGTATTTTCTATTAGTAATATTTAATTAGCTTACATAATCTTAAAAGAATATTTAAAAAATATAAGTATCCACTTAAGAGTCTTAACCAACGGTAGAAGTACTGATTATTGCTGATAACGCCATAATCTCTATTCCAATCAAGAACAAAAGCAAAAACTGAGATAAAACCACACATAAAAAAATAGATAAACATTTTAAAACTACTTGCTGTATTCATCAAACAGTGTTACTTTGTTCACCCTGTATGGACATTCATAAATATTCCAATTAGATTTTAACACAAACATTTACCCATGTTTATTTTCGACTAAAAATGTATAAGAAAACCGACGTTTTCCTTAATGACTTCAATATTTTAACACGGAACTTCTTCGAGATTATTGCTGCACTGGATAGTTTTATAACAACCAAAAAACCCCAACAAACATTTTATTAAAAACAAATGTTCAGCGTGACATAATCCTAAGCTTTTTTAGATCCTGATAGTCGCTGTGTAGCTTTTACTTTCGCTTTCAACATAGTTCACGAACAGCGTTATACATTTTTTCATCATTTATAAAGCAAAGTAATAATGATTGAAATTGCTGATTTTTTTTTCATTTGTAAAGCCTATCCTATTTGTAAGTCTAGCTATCAAGAGGCAGTTAGTTTAATTTATATTATTTTCAAAACTAAAATAACAATCACTTTCACATTATAGTAAAAAAACTCACTTATTTAGATAACCATTTCAAAACTACTACTAATAACAAGCAAAATCCCAACGATAATTTTATTAAAACCAAATGTAACATAATCCTAAGATTTTTTTGAGCATGTTTATATTATTCACTATGTAGCTTTAACTTTCACTTTCTACGTCATTCACGAACAGCGTCATACATTGTTTTCGGTCTTTTATCAACCAAAATAAAAATGCAAATTACTGACCTTTTTTCATTTGTAAAGCCTATCCTTTTATTTCTTTACTAGATTAAGATATGATATTTTCTATAAGCAATATTTAATCAGTTTAAATAATCTTAAACAAATATTTAAAAAAAACACCATCTAAAAAGGATTCACCAACGGTTGCAGTACTGATTATTACTTATAACGCCATAATATCTATTCCATCATTATCAAAAATAAAAACAAAAATTGCAAGTAAACAACAAGTAAGTAATACATTGCACCTGGTTTCACAAAAGCATGAAAAAAATTATTTATGATGATTAAATATAATAAAAACTTTTAGAAGTAAATCAAGACATTAAATTATGTCAAGATACAACTAGAGCCAAGTAATGTCACAAATATCAGATTACAAAGTACTTTTACTGTGCGACGCAAAATTACCACACACAATAAAAAAATATTTGTGTTGTACGCGCTATACGCCCCGCTGCCTATCTATGTGCAGTGGGATGTTTGTAGGTTATTCTCCATTAGGTTATTCCAACAAGCGTAAAAAAAAAGTTGTTTATATTTTTCAGTGTCTATTCCTATTTTCTTATTGTTTATAGTATATACTTTTCTGTTTTGGTACAAATGCTTCATCCAATAACGTCTTTTGTTGTTATTTATTTTTCTTCTTCTTGATTAAAGTGTTCATTGTAATGAATGCAGTACACTTCTTCTTCAATATAATAATATGCTGGGACATGCTTTGATTACAATCAGTTACTCAATAAATAATAAATTACTAAATAATATATTTTAATTTTAGCCACATCACGTAGGTATCTCTTTGAAACCAAAAATATTTATTCCACTTCAACAACACGTCAACATACAAATCTTGTACGCCGCAAATTGCTTTGACGTTCGCGAAATCGATACCAGTTGGTTCATGTGCGTGCTGTGCGGCGAAAATATTTGTGTGTGACTTTATGTGTTAGAGAGTCTACATTATCACACACGCACACGACCTACAACTCATACAGCCCGCACAACGCAAATGAATGTGTTGAATGTGTGCGCTAAATTTAATGTGCGGCTAAAATATTTACAACGCAAAATTACCACCCACAGTCAATAACTATTTGTGTTGTGCGCGCTGTACGCCCCGCCCCGTCCGTATTCAGTGGGATGTTATTCGGTTATGTTTGATTAGAATATTCCAACAAGCGTCAAAAATAAAGTTGTTTATATTTTTCAGTGTTTATACTTATTTTCTGTAGTTTATACTTCTCTGTTTTGGTACAAATTTTTCATCTTACGATTTTTTGCTTTTTCCTTGATTAAATTGTACATTATTATGAATGTAACACAATTCGGCTTCGACATAATAATATGCTGGAACAACATGCTGTAACAACAATCAAGTTACTCAATACAAAATAAATTTTAATATAGCCACGTCATGTTGGTATCTTTTTGAAATTAATAACATTAATTTCACTTAAATAACACGTCACGTCAAATAATTTGCGGTGCACAGAATTTGTTTGTGGGCATGAGGTTGAAGTGAAATTATTGTTCTATTTATCTATTATTTCTTCTATTCATTTGGTATATTTATATATTACTATTGTATTTATCTTCGTGACGTGGCTATATTAAAATGTATTATTTAGTAATTTATTATTTAATAATTTATTATTATGCTGAAGAAGAAGTGTGCTGCATTCATAACAATGGACAATTTAATCAAGAAAAATGAAAAAAAAATCGCAAGAAAAGACGTTATCGGATGAAGCATTTGTACCATAACAGAAAAGTATAAACTACATAAAATAAGAAACTAATTATAAACACGGAAATATATAAACAACTTTATTTTTGACGCATTGTTGGAATAACTTAATCAAACATAACTTACTAACATCGCCCTGCACACACAGACGGTGTGGGACGTGTATATGAAAACTTTGCGTTGTAAATATTGTCGCCACACAGTAAATTCAACACACACCGAAATTTGTCTTGGTGTGGTCTGAGCTTTACATATATCTTATATAGAATGTTTCAACTAGGAATTTTTAGTAATGAATCTAGTACATATGTGACAGCTGAATGTTTTTTTTTTATAAAATTTTTGAGAAACTAAATAGTTACCATTAAAAAATTTGGAATAACTTTTTTAAAAATAGTCGTTCTGTGGGAAATATTTTTGTCTTTATTTATGAGGATTATTTTTATTTAAATAAAAACGTTAACAAAATAAAATGACTTAAAGATGGGTCCACATCAATATAAATTTGCGTTGTGCGGGCTGTATGTGTTGTCTGTTGTGTGCCTGAGCGGCAATGTAGACGCTCTAACACACAAAGCTACACACAAATATTGACACCGCACAGCATGCACACGAACCATCTGTTGTCCACCAAATTGTTCCAGTAAATTCAAAACACATGCACAATTTTATTTGTATAGACCCAGCTTAACCTGTAAATGCGATCAAGCAAATCCAAGAGGTATATAACATTAAAGTACCATGACATCCTCGCACTATCACTGCTCTGTTGATTTCAAGTTCGGATAGCCATCAAGAGGCGTTAATTTAGTTGATATTATGTTCAAAATACAAATAACAACCAATTAACTTTTACATTAAAGCAAAACCCCTATTTTTTAGATAAACATTTCAAAACTACTTGATTTATTCATCAAATACTATTACTATGTTCACCCTGTATGGACTTTCATAAATATCCCAATTAGATTTTAACACATACAGTTACCCAAGTTTATTTTCAACTAAAAATTTATTTAGGATTAGGAAACACACGTGTGTTATTGCTGGACTGAATATTTTTATAACATGCAGAAAACCACAACAAAATTTTTATTCAAACCAAATGTTCGGCGTGACATAATCCTAAGATTTTTTAGAGCCTGATTTGACTATTCACTGAGAAGCTTTTACTTTCGCTTTCAACATCGTGCACGAACAGCGTCATATAATGTTTTCGATCTTTTTTTTATCAACCAAAATAAAAATGTAAATTACTGACCTTTTTTTATTTGTAAAGCCTATCCTTTTATTTGTTTACTATGTTAAGATGTGGTATAGTCTTTTAACAATATTTAATCAGTTTGCATAATCTTAAATAAATATTTAAAAAATATCAGCATCCTCTTATGAGGATTGACTAAAGGTAGCAGTACTGATTATCGGCGATAATGTTATCTCGCTCCCACAACACCATAATCTCTATTAAGAACAAAATCAAAAACTGAGATGAAACTAACACAAAAAAAATAACCATTTTTTGTTCACGTACTAAACTTAATCACCCCAAGATTTGTTTGAAAAATATGGTTAGTAAAAAAGTTTGTGTACTTCATGTGACGCTTACAATTTTTCGATTTTTACAAATAAAAGACTAAAGTTCCATTAGCATAACCTTTTTTTACTTTAAACCATTTTTTTCTTAACACTTTTTTGTCAGAACATACATAGATTTGATGTTTATTTTATAAACAATCTTACAAAACCCTATTTTTAACAACTTTACATACAAGAAAGTCTGTATACACTACTGTTTTAAAATTATATTACATACTTTTTCTTTATAATATTACATAATTATTATATTATTATTTATTATATTACTTCTTTATAATATGTTTAATGATCTGTAAACCCATCTTTGTCTTCACAGGGTCGTTTCTTCATAGAAGAAACTAAATTTGTTAAATTTGTTAAATGTATTTCCAGTAGAAAGCAATCCTCTTGCAGGGGTTGAAGCCGTTGAGTTTTATTTTTTACTAGCTGTACCCGGCCACGCGTTGTTGTGACTCAGTCTAGTTAAATGGAAAAGAAAGGAAAGAGAAAACACACGTTTTTAATATGTCTAATTTCACAATACTTGTGTGTATACAATATGTTTTGTTGTTCCATTGTCTGTGCAGATATAGAGATTGTGTGGTTTGCCGATTCTAGAACACGCAACATATGATTGTCCATGTGAGTATCTAAGTATCCGTGTCTAAATCTAAACCGCACAATTCTAGATTGGCCCTGAGCTTTGTTGATGGTATTACAAACGCCAATCGAATTGTTAATTGCAGTTTCTTAAATTGAAATGGCATATCCGTTGGAAACATAAGAATGCGAGGAGTGAAGACATCTTCACCTTTGAAAGGTCGTGTCAAGATTGTTGCTTCTACGACGTTTCACATTATTTTTTTTCTGCAAGTCGCTTACCGTTACAAATCTTTGATTGGTTGATATTTCGCAGCATGATAATTGGTACGCCGATTTTTAATTGCACTACGTGCGGTGGCATCACTGCCAAATCAAGTGAATTCAAAAATTTTTGATAATTAACTTCTTTATCTGCTTCCACAATGGTGTCGACGGACTTGTATGTGACTATACTCACGAAATGAACGCTATGGTACACGACAATCAATTCAAGTCAATTCCAACGCAATTTCACACGAAATAATTAAATCAGAATGAAAATAAATCGAAATCTATAAAAAATCTATTTAACAATGCAATCGGAAACAATGAAAATGCTAAGTGATCGCAGTTGTCAAGAAGCACGCTGTTCGGCATGAGCAATTGCGTGTTTTGCGTGTTTTGCTGTTACGTTCAACAGATGGCGCTTCCAGTGCCGTAAAATATTTAGTATACCGTGTGTTGCTTACGCGTCCAACAGATGGCGCTGCATGTTTTACCTGTCACAGGTGTGACATCTATATAATAACTATATAAAAACGCGTGCGTATTCGAATGCAACGTTGTGTCAAAATTTCAAAGCAATCGGCAAAGAACTTTCGGAGATTTAAGATTTTGAAAAAACGAACATTTACATTTTTATTTATATAGATGCAACATTATGCTTCAGCTTCCTTTTCAATTCTCCACACAGATGTTCTATTGTGTTTAAATCCTGTGATTATCAACTGTCTAAAGGTATTGTGGAGTAATCATTCTTCGACTTTACGTGCTCGATTTTTCAGATCGTTGTCCTATCAGGTAATGAAATCAAACCTGTTCCCAAGTTTTTTCGGCACTTATATGTAGAGCATATATTTTTCAATTTCATTCACTCATTTTTTTTCTCCATACCTTCAAGTTACCGTCATCTCCAAAAACATTAAATTTGCATTCGTCGCTGAAAATCACACGTTCCAAAAACGTATAAGGCTTATATAATTTAGCGAAAGCCTATCTGTTAGTCCTGTTGATTCTTACGTGCTTTTCTAAATTTCAACCTGATTTTTTTATGACGTTATGTATTGTATGAGGTGTAACAATCCCACAAACATTTTCGCGCGTAACAATACCATATTCCCCTGCGATGTAACGTGTGAAATAATATAACATTATTCAAAGTATATTCAATATATATTATTAGTTCATAGAGGCGTGTAAGTAAAAAAAATGTATATCAACAAAAAAATGATTCGTTGGTTGGAAAATATCGTAAATTAATGGCGCAAAATCTGGAAAGTAGGCTGCCTGTTGAACACCTTTTTATTCAAGTTCCAGCAGTGCTTCCCTCACAGTTCTTAAAACATGTGGTAACATATTGTCATGGTGATAGGCATTGCTGATATTTTCTGTATCAACTTTTAATTCGTTTTAAAACATTTATTGTACCGAACAGCTGTAACGTTATATTCACTTGCAATAACTTCCACAGTCACGCGCCAAAAAAGTTGTTTCTGCTTTGCCAGCAAGGAATCTGCACCACACAAACGATCCAACTCTTGTAGCAGTTTTCTTTTCTTCTGTTTATATATTTTCAATGAATGAAGAAGAATACTACATTGAATACTAGAGTGTAACAAAAGTATTTGCGTTTTTGATGTACTTAGTTATTCACTATTTAAATAATATATACCTCGAGGTTATTCCTCGAAATAGAGGTTATTGTTTTCAACGACCTCAACCCATCTTTAAGCCAGTAATTATATTCCTTTTCGGTACCACGATGAGTCTTTGGAAGTGAAGAACTCGACGAAGCTAATTTTTACCTCTTCTTCAGCACAGAATTTTTCCTTGCAAAAAGTGAGCCATGGGCCAGAATAATCATTAATTTTTGAGGTGGTCAGATGTCAAGTGCGTGGTCTTACGTTGTCTTGCTGCATGAAAGCTTTTTTAACGGTTAACAAAAGCTGGATTCGGTCAGAACGTGTACTCTTTCAAGTTGAGCTGAGTAGATTTCTGCATTTATCGCTCACTATTAGGAAGCAACTCAAAGTAAATTACTCCCTCAAAATTCCACCAAGCACACAGCATAGCCTTTTTGACAAATCTTTCTCGCCTTGGTATCGGAAGAAAGGATTGCCCTCTGCTTTACGTCATTAGAATTGTTCAAATATACCAATTTTTCACCACAAGTAACAATCCATTTAATAAATCGAAATGCAGTCGGATTTTGAGGAGAATCTTACACATTTCAACCCAACGCATGGCTTGTTGCGGGGCCAGTTCATCAGGGATGCTTCTACAGCACTTTGGCGCTATTCTTATGCCTCACAAATACCCATTTAAGGTAGTAGTTATAAATAAAAGTAGAGTGAAAGGATTATAAAGTTGTATAGTTTTTTTTTAGTTTTATAATAAACATTGGGTATTACATTGGGTACTTACATTAGGGGACACGAGAGTTCTGCCTCGCATTTTTTTATGTATGTAACTTAGTCAGTCTTGACTAACAAAATGTCCAAGAAACCGACCCATTTTTGTATGGATCACTTACGATAAAATAGGTGGTTAAATATAATAGATGTAAATCCTACAGCTCCCACAAACAACCTCGAAAATAGAATTGCGTTCGAATGTAAAAAGAGGAGCATATTCTCAATGTGGTGAAATTAAAAATATGTTATCAATTAAAACGTCTTGTTGTAAAACAGAATGATTAATTCAATCGTATACTGTACCCAGTTAACGAAATAAAACACCACATTACCGACAAAACATTCAAAATTAATACGAGAGTAAGTACTTTATACTAGTCAAACTGCCATTTTACCCCATCATCCATATTCATTGGATCTTGTACCATCAAAACAAAAATATTAAAATACATCTAGATCGGTTTTGCGTCGTTAGACGTATTGCAAAGGCGGCATAATAAAGTTGATAAAAATATATAACAGGACAATTATAATTAATCAATTTTTTGCATATTCTTTCGGTATTAATACCAAATGAAAACCTTTCAAAGATAAATTCTAAGTATTTATAAATCAATCTTAGAAATAGTCGCTACGTAAGAAGAAAGAAGTGCTCTCTTCCGCTGGAAGGTTTATAATGGGGTAGTCTAGAAACTGCTAAGGGATCAAATGTTAAAATGCTACAAAAATGAATAAAATATCTTCGTTCTCTTCTGTTGCTCTTTCTGAAAACGACATTCGATGTTAAACACGGATTTGAAGATAATTTAGTATATTTAAAATCGAGTTCAGCTTCGAGGACCAACTTCGTACTAGACGACCTTCAGCAGTAAACGACGAGTTTAAAAAAAAGCAGGCACTGTGGAGATTCATTTTAACTTTTGCCTATTAATATATATATATATATATATATATATATATATATATATATATATATATATATATATATATATATATATATATATATATATATTAATAGGCATAAAAATGGCAAAAGTTAAAATATATATGACATTCCATACCAAATCGACCACTTTTGAATCCTACAATTTTCGATTTGGCTGAAATTTTTATATCTTCTTCTACCCCACTAAAAAATGGATATCCAATCGATAAAAAATTACGAATTTTTCAAAAAAATGGCTCTTTTTTCAAGTACCCATAACTTTTTCAAAAATTCACTAAATGGGACGTGTTTTTGAATGTACTTTTCAGAAAAAAAATGCAACAAAACATTTAGATGTCAAATTTATCAACATTTTTAGTTTTTTGAGATAAACCGTCAATTTTTTAAGTTCGCAATTTTTTTTACAACGTAAAGCTATTCTGCGAAAAATGCTGCACATCCCAAAGTGGGCCGACATTTCTTTCTATTTTCTTTTTCTTTTCTTATTTTTTCCCAGTGTCTGTTATCAAAACTTTCTTTTTATAATAAAATAAATTCAAGTAAATGGTTTTTTTATATTTTATACTTAATAAACTTAGGATGCGCGACATTATCCGTAGAATAAATCGAAATTTTTTAGAAAAAAACAATTAAAAATGGCGAACTTTCAAAAATTGATGGTTTATTTCAAAAAACTAAAAAATTGCATAAAACTTGTATATGTGTATAAAGGGGTTGTATATTTCCTTATTTTTTAAACTTATTTACTTAAAACTTAATTTTAATAACAATAGAATATGATTCGATTGAAAACCTCCAAAGCAGGTAATTGAATAATATATTATCTTTAAAAATAATTAGACTTTTAATTTCCACATAATAGAATTTAAACTGCTCATTATTATACGGGGTGTGGTTGAAAAATATAATTTATTACCTAAATATATGAAAACTATGACACTAGTACTGATTTTTTTCATATTTATGAAATTTTAGAATAATTTATTACTAATAATAATTTGATTTTTTTTCGCAATTTTGTTTTGATAAGCACAATCAACTGTAACATATATTAATCTCTATTAATTGCAATTGCAATTGTGTTTAATACCTTCCAATTAATAAAATAGTAATTTTTATTATGTAGTTTAACACTGGTTTAGTTTAACAACAAACAAGAAAAAACATGTAATAGTTCTTTACTAAATTATAAATTTTATAATAGACAGAAATAAATAGATATAGCAGTTACAATTATAAGTAAAAATATGTTCAATAAAAAAAAAATTATACATATGTTTCGATAATTGATACAAGTATGTTCAAATTTTTTTAAGAAATACAAGACCTAGATAATATTCGATAAATATTTAATTAATAATTAGAGGAAGATTAGAAAAAATGGTAAACAACATCAACTAATAGCTAAAAGGAACACAAGGTACCGGGTCTTTCAAATTGGGCGGCTTTTTTAATTCTTGAATAAAACACAGATGGCGTTGTGAATTTGTCTAGGTCTAGTCTCATTTCAGAAGTGTACCATAATGTATAATATTTATAAAAATGGAGTCCTACACAATACAACAACGCGTTAAAATTGTTGAATTAGTTTATGAAAGCGGTCGTACAGTGAAAAATGTTTTTAGAAAATAACAGGATATTTACGGTTTGCACAATAGTCCATCTGAAAGCACTAACAATTGAATTATTCAAAAATTTCAAGAAACTAGTTCGGTGGAAGATAAAAGAAGAGTAATATATAGTCGTAGTGGTTGTTCACAAGAGCATATTAACTTGGTACGTGAGTATTGTTGAAGACCCTGAAATTTCCATTAGTCAGTGAATCCACAAGATGGCATATTTTACGAAAGGATTTAGCTTTGAAGGAATATAAAGTCCAAATAACACAAAAACCAAAGCCACTGGATCATTCAAAACATCGTGTATTTGTCAACTGGATCAAAGAACAAACAGATGATTTATTGTCAAAAAATCATCTTTTCAGATGAAGCACATTTTCAAATTGGTGGTTATGTTAATAAACAAAATTTCGGCATTTGGGGTGAGAAAAATTCAAGATTGATTCATGAGAAACCTTTACATCCTAAACGAGTTAATGTTTGGCGTGTATTGTGGTTAGGAGGTGTATTTGGGTCGTATTTCTATCAGAATGCTGCTGATGAAGCTGTAACTGGGAATGGTGTTCGATATCGTGAGATGGTAACTGGATTTTTGTAAGCTGAATTGAATAATATTGATCTAGAGGATATGTGGTTCCAACAGAATGGCGCTACCCCTCACTCTGCTAATGAAACAATTGATTTATTGAGAGAAAAATTTCCTTGGCGAGTTGTTACAAGAAACGGTGACGTTAATTGGCCACCAAGATCATCGATTTGACATCGTTGGACTATTTTCTTTGGGGTTACGTAAAAAGGCAGGTCTGTAAGAACAATCCAGAATGGATTTCTGAACTAAAGGATGAAATTATTTGAGTCATTGGTGAGTTAGAGCCACGATTACACCAAAAAGTCATCCAAAATTTTGACCAAAGAGTTGACGTCTGTAGAGCCGCACGAGATGTATTAACTGTATTTTTAAATTTTTAATTATATTTTGAACTTTGCTTCTCTTGTATTTAAACCATTTATAGAGCAAACAATTGTAGGAGATTTTTGCTCGTAAATATTATGTTCGGACTGGAAAGACTAGGAGATATACTTTAGATCTGAAGTATATATTTAATCTCTTGTTTAAATATTGAAAACCATCATACAGTTTTACATAATCGTAATAATATATATTTTGTTCAGCAATAAAAAAATATAATGCAGGTTTTCAGGAAAAATGTTATTCCAGAAAATCTTCACCATTACGTAAACTTACGCATTATATATATATATATATATATATATATATATATATATATATATATATATATATATATATATATATATATATATATATTACAGAAAGGCGAGGAAAAGCTTCCTAAAAAGGTAGAAATAATGATCTCTGGCTTTGGTGGTCTCTTCAGTCTGCTATCAGTAGTATACGTATATAACTATGTCAATGATATTATGTGATTTAATGATAATAAGTATTCTGACCTTGGTTTGTTTGATTCATGTTGTGGTGGCCTTAATTCAGGGAGAGAGGGTATGACGCTGTTTAAAACGGATTGAAGTAATGTGTTGGGTTTGTCCTTCCATAGCTGAGATCGGCATTTTTACACAGCTTATTTGTTTGTTCTCTTTAGTTTTGAAATTCCTTTTAGTTTAATTTACTGAATCTAATTTACTATTTTATATTAAATTATTTATTTTATATTATTTTATATATATATATATATATATATATATATATATATATATATATATATATATATATATATATATACTCTCACTGGACTCTTCACTGGAAGCGAACAACACATGAAAATGCCAAATGAGATTTTGGCGAAATGTCGTGAACATTCACACAACGAATGTATCGATACCCCCAATGTCTTAGGAACATTATCTACCATCCCTGAAAATATTCGATGTAACATAATTTATTTAAAGTATGCACCATCGATAATTGCACATTTTTCCCAATTTTCTGGCAATTGGTGAACAACCTCCCAGACAAACCGTACATATTACCATTTTTTCTACATCTCGGTAATTGTTCAAGTGTTTCGTGGAAAGTGCTGAGACATCGATGAAAACAAGTGATAGTCAGAAGGAGCCAAGTCTGGTAACTATGACGGGTGGGATAGGAGTTCCCAGCCAGGTGCAGAAATGGTGTCTCTGACCGCTTTCGCAATGTGTGATGGGACGTTGTCGTGCTATAACACTTTTCCGTGTCTTGTAGCGCATTTTGGCCTCTTTTCGATCATTGTTGACGGTAGCGAACGATATTAACTGTTTTACCTGCTTTCAGAAACTCATAGTACATGAGACCATTCTGATTTTTCGCTCGCCGGATACGTAAATAGGCAAAATTGCCGTCTATGGAGCTCTGAAAACCCACAACTGATTGTGAAGAGTCCATTTCATCCGCAAAAAATGACTGTTTGGTGCGCGTTATGGTCTCGTGCTGTCATTGGACCGTACTTATTCGAAAACGAAGAAGGAGTGACTGTTAACGTCAATTCTGAGCGCTATAGCCATATGATAAACGACGATTATTTTGGTCAGAAATTGAAGATATCTGAGCGATATGTGGTTTCAATAAGAACGCGGCTCAAGCCACACCACACAACTAATCTTGGCTTTATTGCGCGAGAGGTTCGCAGGCCGCGTAATTTCGAGATTTGGTGATGTCAATTGGCCGGCAAGATAATGCTCTTTGACTTTTTTTTGTATGGGTACGCGAAAGATCGTGTTTAGATAGACAATTATCAAAGTATTGAGCAGTTGAAAACCAACATTCGTCAACTCATGACCGAGATACCAGCCGAAATGTGCGGAAAAATCATCAAAAATTAACTCAAAAGGGTTGAGTCGTGAAAGCGGTCACATGGTGGACATTTAAATAGCACTTAATGGGCAAGTCCAAGCAACAAAATGAAAAAAAAATCTTCGAAATCTTAATTCTTTGTATGCTTTTTTAGATTTTACTTTCCGAAGCACAAAATGGATAATCCTTGACATTTGACTATATTAACTATACTAGAGGGATTTTTGTGGACACTTTTTCCTATCTCGGTAAAGATTTTCCTTCCTTGCATATTTTAACAAATGGTTCCCGAACGGGTTTGGGTACTTCCATAATGGCAAGTAAATGTTGACTGAAAAGAGTTTTATTTTCATTTTAGGTCGATATAGAACTCGTTAATCCTATGTTTGTTCATATATTAATATGCAAGTGTTCACAAATTGTTTTTGATATGCAACTCTGGGTTCTATTAAAAACTATTATTAAAGTTGTAACTATGTTTTTATAGTTTATAGTTTCTTACAAAAAAATGTAATTCCGAAATTTTTTAAACGTTTTGGCTGTGAGTGTTCCCATGCTTTTTTGATGCAGTTTATATAATTCAAAATAGAATACAAACAGCAACAATGTGAAATACCATAAACCTTTTTTAAATTTGCATAAATATTCTTTATCGGTTTTCGATGGAAATGCAAAGTGAAAAACCTGCATTTTTCTAGGTGAAAACAGATTACCACGAGGAGATGTTCCAAATCATTTGCTTGCAATCTTTCGACGCACATGTTGTTAATTGCCTTCAGAAAATCAGGAAATGATTAACTATTATCTCAAATCTAATAATCAATAGACTTAATTATCTCCTAGTCATGCTAATGTAGTATGGAATTAATTTTAAGACAACAAACAAGGAATATGATGTTATGGTGTAAACATATTATTACATAATCTAAAGTAGATATCATTAAATTATAATTATTCGTGGCGAAATAAAAACAAAACTTCTACAGTAAAAACTACAGTTTTCCATATTATTGTAAACTACAGTGTAAACATACTATTACATAATCTAAAATAGATATAATTTAATTATAATTATTCCTGACTAAATAAAAATAAAACTTCGACAGTAAAAACTACAGTTTTCCGCCTGTTCCTTATGATTGAATAATCCTTGTTCCTTATAATTGAATCCTTATGATTGATGAATTAATAGTATCAGAAACAATCTCGCCCACTATTTTTACACTCCTAAAGGCAATGCGCAAATACAGTGAAGGAAAAAAGTATTTTTTCAAACTGATGTTTCTCAATTTCCTTCAATTAACACCGTTATTATTCTTAAGAAGGTACGAACGATACTAATGAATCAAAGTAATGATGAAATTTTTTAATTTTCCTAAAACTAAAAATAGTTACAGAAATTCACAATTTTTATTTATAATACTAAAACAAAATTTATAATTATTAATAAATTATTATTTATTTATCAGAAGTAACGAATTGACTTGGTTATTATTAATCCACGAGGTTCGACAAACAATCAGTGTATATTATGTATATGTATGAGGATTTTGACGGTACAAGATGGAAAATTTATATTAAAAATAGAACTGTATGATAACTACCTGGCCTAGGCCAGAGATGGCGCTAATAGTACTTAGAAGGTGATATTTTTGGTAAATATAACATTTCATAACAATACTGTCAAACTGTCAAGTCGCTGTGTGGTTTAGTTTGTTACTGCCAGTCATTTAAATAGAAGAACTTTTGTGATTTTGCAACAATGAAAAAATTTAAATATTGAGTAGTGATAAAATACTTGTTTTCGAAAAAGAAAACAAGTACAAACGATGAAATTAAATCAGAGCTCAGGGAAGTTTATCGGGAAACATGCCTGTACAAGCATTTTCCACGATATCGTGATAAACGATCGGAGAATAAAATTGCGTGATATTGCTGGGACTGTGGGCATCTCAATTGAATGGGTGCTGAATATTTTAACAATTCATTTGCATATGAAGTAGCTTTCTTCATGATGGCTGCCGCAATTACTCACAATTGACAATAAACACACATGTTTAGCGATGTTAAAACGCAATCGGACTGATTTTTGGCGTCGGTTCATAAATGTTGACGAAACATTGATTCATCACAGTATACCAGAGACCAAAGCGAATCTGCTCCAAAAAAGGCTAAAAGGACTTTATCGGTGAACAAAGTCATGACTACGGTGTTTTAGGATGTACACGGAATAATTCACGTCGATTACCTGGAAAAGAGCAAAACGATTAATGGAGAGTATTATGTGAAGTTATTGGACAATTTCAACCCTGCTGTAAAAGAAAAACGTCCGCATTTGCGAAAAAAAAAACCCTCTTCTATCAAGACAATGTCCTCGTGTATAGTTACGTCGTCGTCTTGGCAAAATCCCATCAGTTAGGATACGAATTGCTTCAGCATCCACCATATTCGCCAGATTTAGCACCAAGCGCAAGGCAACAACCCTGGTACAAAGGTAAATTCTGTATGAAAAAGAACTCTTTTATCCTCAAATTCAGAAATGCGATACATAGAAATCTCTCTTTTTAGCTATAATTCTATCTCTTTTATTTTTATCAGCTGATTGTGCGACGTTGCCAGTCCTTCGGTCGAGTGTTTCGCTATTAGTAATCAAATGTTTCGAAAAAAAAGTTTGACTTCAATTATTTGCTAAACTCAAAGAGATTTACTACTAAACACCGAATAACTTTTTTTAAAGTTCTCGACGCACGTTTCGCTAACCATGTTAGCATCATCAGTAGATAATTTAATCTAATTCTAAAACTAAACTATGTTTTATTTATATGAGAACCCTAAATCCTAACCTACTACCTAGTAAGCGTACTACCTACCTAATGAAGCGTGTAAAAAGGTAAAGGTAAAAGGAAGAAAAAGGAAAAAAGAAAGAAAGAAAAAAAAAAGAAAAAAGAAAAAAAAAAGAAAAAAGAAGAAAAAAAGAAAAGAGAAAAAAGGAAAAAAGAGGAAAAAGAGAACAAAAAAATGAGAAAATGAACCGAGAAGTTTGCTGATCCTTACATTAATAATTGAAAAAGTTGACTGAACGGAATAGCCTTATTGATATTTACACTTTTAACCAGTCTTAAATTATTAATGCCTATATTGTGGTCATGTTCGACTGCATGCTGGGCAACAAAAGATTTTTCATTTCTCCCATATCTATTGTGGGTAATGGGTTCTTTATATCTTAATGTGGATCTTTTTGTTTGCCCAATATACCTTCGGTTACAACTTTGTTTAGCCCTCCTGTTAATTGGACATCAAAAGGCATTACCATGAATGATCCTTTTGAAAAGTCGAAGATTCTTTCAATAATTCTCCAAACTTATGTTTTAAGTAAGTAATATATCTTTGCATACCTCCCTAATTAATTTTAATTCTTTGTTATAATTACATTTGTTTAAAGGAAAATTGATTAATCTATTCACCATAAAATTTAAACTCACCATCTTATATTGGAAACTTATATATGTATCTCGAAATGTTGATGTCTTAATTGATAAAAATATCAAAATCAAATCTATATTTGTTGTTGAATGAATACCAGAAATGGTAAACTATCGTTGTTTTTGAGTTCATGGGTAAATACTAAGTTTTGGGATTTATTATTTATGTTCTTAATAAAATCATCTAGTTTTTCATTTTTTTGAATCGAAAATTGCAAAAATGTCATCCACATATCTTAACCATACCTTCGGAAAGTAACTGAATTCATTTTTCGCCTCGGTTTCAAATTTACTCATAAATAAGTTGTCTAACAACGGTAACAGAGGATTGCCCATTGTCGTTCGTTCTTGTTGTTCGTAAAACCTGTTATTAAGTTGAAAACAATTTTGCTTCATACATAATCTTGTTAAGGAGATATACTCAGAAACAAATCTTGTTATTTAACTCGAGTGATAGCCTTAGAAAACACCCCCGGGACACTCGGAAACAATAATGATGATATGTCAAAGGAAACCATTTAGTTAAAATATCAAAAATTGTTCCAAATGAGATGCCTATAAATAGAGACCGGACTTGCGTCCATCACTTCAATTTATGAAAATATCTAAATCGCCAAAATGTTCATATTAATTAATTTAAATTATTTTTTATTATATTTATACATTGGACACTTGCAATGCACTGCAATTAGAAAATTAGTGAAAGAAATGTTGTTTAATTGAATATCTCAACTGTACGACTATGACTAAACACTCTAATAAGCAGTAACCTTGCCCGAGCTTCGGCAAAAATCCACTCTGTGTCTATGTTTAGTAATGCCTATGTTATGTGCCTAAGTTTATCTCACGCACTTTCCATTATGTATCCTTGGAAATCATAAACAATACTTGATTATCAATTTATGGCATTTATTGGACCTGTACTTTGCGCTTTAACCTTTATACTTATACCACCACCTTTAACTTCAACCCAAATAGTACGGATGATTAGAAGAAACAGCTTCTGACACACCTACTACGTCGGTATGAATATCCTGAGCTGACATACCTCCTTTAAAATCACATCAATTTGAATAACTGTTAAAATATGATTCACAAAAATACATGTATTCACAAAAACAATGAAATATTCTAGTACAGGGTGGACCAAACTTTTTAAAATGAAATCAAAAATAAACCAGTTGATCAATTTTAACAAATTTGTTCTTAAAATGTACAAAAATTATTGTAAATTCATGTTCTGACGATTACATTGTCTAAATGTGCTCCATTTCTGTGCTGGCACTACTGAAGCCGATCTCTAAAATTTGTCATAAAGCGGCGGCAACTGTCTGCAGTTATGGCTTCTATTTCTTGCCGAATATTCTTTTTATATTTTCCAAAGTAGTGGGGCGGTTGAGGTACACTTGACTTTTAAAATATCCCCCTAAAAATTCACCAGGGACAAGTCTGGGCTTCGGGGCGGCACTGAATGAAAAAGCGCCTGAACGATGGGCAAAGAGAGATTGGGAGTGTGGCAGGTGGCTCTGTCCTTTTGGAACCAAGTGCCCCGAGTGAATCCTTCTAATTCTTGAACAGCAGGAATGAAAAAAGTTTGAATCATGTCAACATAACGGTAAAAATTCACCGTTACTGGGCGGCCTTGGTGGTCTTCGAAAAAAAACGGATTATTCCGGATGCCGACATTGTAGCCCAAACTGTGACTTTTGGGCTATACAGAGGCCTTTCATGTTTCTTTTTAGAATTTTCCCCACATCAGTAGCGACAATTTTGATTATTGATATTGCCGTTAAGGTGGAAACGAGCCTCATGGCTCGTGTAGCGCTGTATGGTGACTAAATTTTTCTGAACCGAATTATCGTTTCTACCCTTACTACCAAATTTTCTACAGCGCAACCAAATATTAACAACTATTTGGACTCCCCTGTATACTAATTTATTTTATTAAAAATTATTATGGATCTATTAGGCTAATCTAAACTAAGCTAAGCTAATTTTTTGATCAAGTCAAACCAAAATTACCAAATTTCGGATTAAATTTGCCGTGACCACAGCACTATCGAATTTCGTTTAATATAAATTTGGATTTCTTCTGCTTGATGGAACAACCTAATTTAAACTCGAAGAGATTTACCACTAAACACCATATCACTTTTTTAACTCATCGACACGCGTTTCGGTTACTATGTGAAGATCTAACTATTCTTCATATCATTAAAAAAAATGTTTCTTTCAACAAAGGTCAAAAACCTAACAGTTCACGCGAAATAAAATTGTAAAATTGTTAAATCACCAATGAAAAAGCTATGATAAGAATTAATATTTTAAGCAAATATGTGTATAACCATATCTGGCACATATTAATTTATTTTTATTTAACGAATATACTACAAGTAAACTAATGAATATTGTTAAAACTTGTTTTTTAAGAATCGCGCCATACATCAGTCAAAATCGATCTGACACCGTCACCTAAATTGCTAATTGAGATGATCACCATGACAAAAAATGTTATTACGAAATAGATTCGATAGGAGGATAATAAGGACAATGTATGGACACGAGAAGGAAGACGAAGAGTACCGCAGATTAATGAATTACGAAATCAGAGAGTTAGTTAGTGAAACAGATATAGTACGTTATATAAAGGCGCAGAGAAGTAGATGGTATGGACACGTCCACAGAAAACAACGACAAACTACTATACTAGCAATCACCAAATGGAGACCAGATCGCGAGCAAGATGGAGTGGCCAAAGTGAGGCAGATATAAGGCCGGCTGCAGGAAATAGTTGCATTTTGGATACATATTGTAAGAAAACTTTTTATTCAAAATGTTATTTCCCTCACACCCTGTATATTGATCATTTTAATCAATCATTTGAAAATAATTACTGTATTAAAATTTAATTCAATTAACTTTGGAATTGATGAAATCATTTATCATTAGTAGTTTCCGCAATGCCAAGTTTGTTTTTATGCATATCTTTTAGATCGCCAATAATCTCAATTATCGTGTATATATTTTTTTTTAATGATTTCATAGAAACCAGAATAACAATATAAGATTTTTTTACATGAAGTTGGGGAAATCTTAGAATAAGTTGAGTAATATGTGAAAGCTTTTCATTGATTTGATTAATATAATACAGTTAGTTTCTAGAAGAGTTTGTAATTCTAAAAATAAGAGGTGTGTACATAAAGTAAAGAGAGACTGGTGTTGTAGCTTTCGACCTGGCAACACTGTTGGCTTTCCCTATGGATAGCAGGTAAGCCAACACCAAATGCGTCTTCAGTACGAGTTTAACTACTCTAATTCTTTTCATTTCTCACGGATTTTTCTAATGCGTTCTGAAAATGCGTGACAATAATTTTGAGCAACGGTGCGCCCGAATCAAGTTCATTTTCAATCTCAAAAGGTCAATACTTGTTTCCCTCCTGTTATCCTTTTGATCTTGCGAGAGGTTTTTTGGCACCATTTTCGAGCAGATTTTCTTCATCCCCAATTTATTGATCAAAATCTGATGAACGGTTGTGTGAGCCAAATTCAACTCTTCTCCGATCATTCTGACCATCAGCCGTCGATCAGAAAGCACAAGATACCGGATTATGTGGAAATTTTTATCACTTCTTATAGTTGAAGGCCTTCCGCTGCGAGGCTCATCTTCAATCGAGTATCGGCCTCCTACGAATGTCTTAAACTACCTGAAAACCTAAGCCCTTGACTCGGACGCTACAAATTATTACTAATTACTATTGCTGAAGACCCATTATGTTTACATTTTCTATTTCTATTATGTTGGTCTGCCTCCCGTCCAAAAAGAAATCCAATGAACGATACACCACTAAGATCGCTTGCCATATAGAACACTAAGCCGACAATCTCATTGCTTTGTTTACACACCTAGTAGAAGCCCGTTTTATTTCATTGGCTATAGTTCCACTCCATTTAGTTTCTAATAGCGTTTGACTGAAATTGTAATCATTTTACTTATGATACTAAATCAAATATAACCATTTTTTAAAGAAAATCGTGATGGTATAACCTGTCAATATAAAAATGTGCTCATTTGTTCCAGAAGTTTTGTTTTCTATTACTGTTTACTAACTATAAAAGTAATTGCATTTCGTAAGAGTATTGTATATTCAAACTAAATATATATTAATCTCAAAGTGATTTACAACAGAACACTAAATCACTTGTTCTAAATTTTTCGACACGCGTTTCCCTAATCATGTTAGTATTATCAGGATATAATTTAATCTAAATCTGAATCATCTTCTTCGTAGTTCTGATCGTCAATCGACTATCCAAATGACGATCAGATTTGCTTTACAAAACAAAAGAAATTATCTTAATAACCAAAGTAATGGCCATCGTTAGTTATTACTTCTTCCCGCCTTTTCTGTCAAACAATGTGTGCAAACAACGTGTTTTGATGCCAACCATTCATCATGCCAAATTTTCAATTATTCGTAAGAATGTAAGGGTTGTTCTAAAAGTCCAAGCTGTATCAATCGAAATAAGTAGTAGTCCGAAGGAACTAAGTCCGGTTAATACCGTGGGTGTGGTAGGACATCACATTTAACGTTTTCCAAATAGTTTTTTACACATTTGACAGGATGGGGCTTAGTATTGTCATGTTGAAAAATGACTTTATCGGATCTTTATTCTGGTTGTTTTTCCTTCAATGATCAGTTCAATTTTATTAATTGTTGTCGGTATCAATTGCTAGTAATCGTTTCACTACATTCTGGCAGTTCGTAATACACAGCTCCCCTACTATCCTACCAAATACACACCAAAGCCTTCTTTCCACGTATATTGCGCACTGGTTGTGATGTTAAAGGCGAGTCTCAGTCTACCCATGACTTTTTGTCCTTTGGGTTGACAAAATAGATCCACTTTTCATCACCTGCCACAACTCGAAGCAAAAAACCTTTTTGTTTTATATCTAATAAGTAAAATTTCACAAGTGGCTTTTTAATGTATGTCTCGTTCAATTCATATGAAACCATTTCCCTTCCCTCTGAATCTTTTCAGTTATCTCAACCATTTGTGCCAATTGTTTCAACGTATGAGTTGAGTCTTATAATGCTTGCAAATCTGCATCTTAAATTTTTTTCGGGTGTCCTGAACACTCCTTGTCTTTTATACCAAAATATTAAAAGCGTTTTAACCCAAAATCTTTAAAGAGTTTAAAGCATTGTTCACAAGTTTTTTGGGTTAGAGCATGTTTACAATAAGCTTCAACCAATAATCGATAACTTTCAGCAGCCGTTTTCTTCAAATGAAAGAAGTTTATTAAACTTCCCCCCAAAACGTCTTTTTCTGGTACATAATCCGTTATTCAAAGCTATAAAAACTATGTTATTTGCATAATGACAATTATTAACAAACGGGCTTTTGACGGCGAATGTTTACTTTCCAAAACGCCGATTGAAACAACTATTAATTTCAAAATTCAATTATTGCCAGAATTTGAAAAAAGTGAAATTAGTTGATATATAATTTTCAAAAAACCCAAGAAATGATAATATAGCCGGGCAAGAATATCGGCGGAGGAATATCTGTGCCCGTGTGCCTCTCCTGACTAGAATGAATGAAACTAGCATGCTCTGGGGTAATTTGCCATAATAAGTAGGATTTTAAGCGTTCGTTGGTAATGTGAAGTAGGATTTACTGCATGTAGAATAAGAGCGATAAGGTGGTAATTTTCGCATTTCCCTCTTGATCCTTTTTTATATAAAGGTATAATTGCTGAGATCGGCCAATCTTCTGGCCACAATTCGGTGTCCCACGCTTTCTGGTAGATGTTGTGAAACATGTTTCTGCTTCTCCCATTGCTTTAATTACTTCTTGCTTGAATCCATCTAAACATGGGGCTTTATCGTTTTTTAGACTGCGTATAGCATTCTTAATTTCTGTTTTTAAAATATTAGGTTCAGTTGTTTCCAAATTAGATATACTGGGATTGTACTCATCTTGTAAGAGTTGCTAATAGTCTTTCCATTCGATTAAAATGCAATCAATATATGTTATTCTTTCGCCTTGTGTATTCTATATTATCCATGTATGTTGTGTATATTTTTGTTATTTTCTTTAGAACTTTATAGAGGTCTTTGGTATTATTTGAGTCGGCATGTGCCTAGATTTCTTGACAAGTTTTTTTTATGTCATCATTTATATCTTTTCAGCATGCTCTATGGATTTCTCGATTTAGCGAGGAATATTTAAAGCGATGTCAAGAGTGGCATCAGTCATCCAATGTTGGTGTTTCAAAAGTGTCCTTGCGTTTGTATTGTGTTTGTTTCACCTACGGACTGAGTAATAATGATTCACGTCCACTGCCAAGACTCGGAAAATGTAATATCATTAGACAGTGGAATGAGTTCCGGTTTTCCGCAAATCTTTTCTTGAAATTTACTAGAATGCTGGACTAGTAGCTTCTTGTGGGTGTGTTTTTAGGTAGTACTTTCAATGTTAAATGAAATCTAGAATATAGTCGATTGTCACTTTCACATTCAGCTTCAGGAATGGTTGCAGCGTTCTGTATTGACGATCCCCATCAAGACCCGCTCAAAATATAATCAATTTGATTTATGTAGTTGTCGTGCGGGGAGTGCTATGTGTACAGACGACGAATTTGATGTTGAAATAAAGTGTTTGCGATTACCAACTATTGTTCTATGCAGAAGTTTATAAGTCGTTCACTTCGATTATTTCTCCTTCCCATTCCGTACTTGCCAGCAATGTTACTGATATGGCTATCAGACAATGTATGACCTATCTTGGCGATAGTTATATTTTTTTCGACTTCCGGAATTTTACGGATAGTTTCTTCAAGATATCCATAAAATTCATCTACTTCGTCTTCATTTAATTGACTTATTGGAGAGTAAACCTGTATAAAATTCAAAGTGAATGGCTTGCTGAAGTGAATTTTTATTGCATACTTAATTAAATTAATTAAATTATAAATGTATAAATAATTAAATGTATAATTAATTATTGTCAATGATTAATTTTATTAATAACGGGCGCTTCTCATTACATATCTTTTAGATTGTCCATGCCCTTAATTGTTGAGGATAGTTTTGTTTTTTTTCCGATGACCCCCTAGGAAGAAATACCGCAGCATAATAGTATCCTGTCTTGGGAGACTAATTATTGTCTAATTTCCTGGATATTAAATATTTATTGCATTTCTACTTATTTGAGGAAGCAATTATTGGGTTATTCCGAAAGTACTTTCGGTTTTCACGAGCAGATGTTTCTAATACGATGTTTATTTGTGTAAACATATTGGAAATATTAAATCTATATTGTGGTTGAGTCGACGCTGCTTGAATAATCACCTTATAAAAATATTATCTTAATTAATTGCACTGTATTTATTTGTTATAAGAAATACATTAAATAAGAAAATGGAAGAGTTCCTTCATAGAAACTGAACAACTGTCAATTAAAACTTGAGGAGATTGACCACTAACTACTGACTAACACAACTCACTTTTTTTAATTTCTCGACAAGCATTTAGATCATGCATCTCTTGATCATGTTATCATGGTATCATTTTAATAAATTTATTAAATTGCTTTGATTTTATATATCATTTTAAAGCACGTTTTTGCTCTATCTATGTATGGTATAGGTATAGAATAATTTTAGCCAATTTTTTAGAGTGTTAAATACAACATGGACAAGAACCAAATTCCCACAATTTTCTTGTTCCAGTTCAAACTAGCCCGATCGCTATGGATCGCTTGGTCCAGAGACCTTTATTGAACGTACTGCTGAACGGAGGTTTAACAAATATCGTAGCAGTGATGAGAGCCTTAAAGATGATGAAAGTAGTGATCGGCCATCGGATGTTGATGGCTTTAGTTGAAGCCAATCGGCATACAACTGTTCGGGATACTTGCCCCTGAATTAGGCGTAAAGCATGTGGCGACTTATAATCAATCATATGCAGGAGATTAGAAAGTCAAAAAAACTCGATAAATGGGTGCCACAGACACTTCAGATAATCAAGAGATCGATACCCTAATGATTTAGAAACACACATATATATATATATATATATATATATATATATATATATATATATATATATATATATATAGCTTCCTAAAGCTCCAACCCGTCGTTCACGTCGCAGGAAGCGGACAACGGCTGAACCCGAACATTTATTTCGGGAACAGACGGCTAACAGGGCTCTGGCTGAAAAAAAACCCAGGTCGCGTCTGTAGTGGCAACCACCGGCAATCTGGTCGGCGTCTGTCCACCCAGCGGCCGTACATGATGCTCCAGGAAGTAACAATCCCTGGTTCTAAACTCCCAGTGAAAACACTGGACCCATAAGCTTATAAGCAGCCATGACTCGTGCAAGTGATAACAATTATAACCCAGGTGGTAATCAATCCACCCGTCGACAGACGGCAACCGGGTGATCGGATTCTGGGGAACCTCAACTTTCACGATCTCAAAATAAGTCGGAGCTTCCCGGCAAATTTCCACATAAAACACCTACATATATTGGCACCTTCAACATCAACACACTGATCCAACCAGGAAAACCTCACAACCTAACTTCAGAACTTGACAGGCAAAAGATACTTGTGCTTGCCCTACAAGAAACATGCCACAAACATGCCCACAAATGGAGGCAATAAGAAAAACCTCAAGTCTACAGAGAAATTCTGGGCAACACTAGAGAAGGTACTGGACTTTAACACACAAATCGGTAGAGAAAAAATCCATTAGAAAACAGCAGGCAAATTCCCCGGTCACAAATTTACCAATAAGAACGGCACAAGACTCATCGAACTATGCTAACAGAATAACCTTAACATCATGTCAACATCCCTAAGAAAATCTCCACGAAAACAGAAGACATGGAGATCGCCTATTCAACAGATCGAAGAATTACAGATAGACCACGTTGCGATCTCATACCCACAACAAAGAGAGATCCGCAGGGGCGCGAACATTGACTCAGTCCACTACCTAACACGAATCAAAGTTCACCCCAAGGAGAATTCATCACAAGAATGCACATCTACAGAAATTCGACACAAAAAAGATTAAGAAATCCAACATAAAACAGGAATTGGAAAACGAACAGGCAGATTCATGGAAAAAATTCCACAAAAAAATTACACAAAAAGCACAGGAACTGATCCGATTGAAAAAGAACACAAAACACCCTTGGTGGGAGTCGGAATGCGAAAGTGCATTGCAGCGACGCAAACGAGCATTTCAGGAGTACAACACTAAAAAATCTCCAGAAAGTCAAGAGCTTTTTGACGTGACTAGAAAACAGACCGCAAAGGTTATCAGGTAAACCAAGAGGAAGTGCATGAAGGAACAACTAAACTCTATAGAGGAGAATTTCCTCAATTATAACACGAGAGACTTTTATAGGACTTTTGCAAGAGAAATCCGTGGATACACACCACAAAATCTTTGCTTCAGAAAGCGGAATAGGAGATTAGCGCTAACCAATCAGGAGAATTGTCAGGAGCTGGCACACTATTTATCTAATCTCCTCAATTACCCTGAACGCGACATAAGATTCCCCAAGGAAAATTGTATCCATACCCACTCAGAATCACCACCACCAACACAGGAAGAAATCCACAGTCACATACGCAAACTAAAGAATAACAGGTCATCCGGTGAAGATGGTATCATCGCGGAACTACTAAAAACCTCGGACCAAACTCACTACAGGAACTCATGCAAATTATCACGAATATCTGGCAAACAGAAAAATTACCACATGAATGGAAATGTGCTCTTTCCCAGTGCACAAGAAGGGAAATAGAACAGATGTGAACAACAACAGAGGAATTTCTTTACTACAAGTCACTTACAAAATCCTCTCAGCATGCCTTCTCCAGATAACACAAGAACAACTAGAACACAAAATTGACCAGTACCAGGCAGGCTTTCGCCCTGGTCGCTCATGCACTGAACAAATATTTAACCTAAAAACTATACTGAAATACAAAGCTATAAGGAACGTCCCAATCATATGCACGTTCGTGGACTTCAAGAAAGCATACGACTGCATCCACCGAAAATGTTTATTCAATGTCCTAGCAGAACAAGGACTCGACCCCAAAACACTACGATTGATCAAGCAGACACTGACTGACACAACCTCTAAAGTAAAATTTATGGGAGAAATTTCCGAACCCTTCCTAATTAAAACTGGAGTACACCAAGGAGATGGGTTATCTTCTCTCCTCTTCAACCTGGTCCTGGACAAAGTCATAAGGGAATGGGAAAAAGAACTGAAAAATCAAGGACACTGGAAACCAATACGACTCGGACGAGCCAAAAACAACATAGAAATATCATGCCTGGCCTTCGCAGACGACCTAACCATACTCGCAGACAATGAAAAAAGGGCAAACAAACAGATCGAATACCTCAAGGAATGTGCAGAGAAAGTTGGCCTACAAATCTCCTTTCAAAAAACCGAATTCTTCTGCTCAAAATTAGATGTCCAGAATTTGAACACCAAATACGGCAAAATAAATAGGGTCACACACTTCAAATAACTGGGCGAGATCCTCGAACCCACAGGAGGAGAGAAGATAGCACCGAAGACTCGATTACAGAAGATGAAGACGGCATACGGCAAGACACACAATATCTACAATAAGAAATGCCTATCTACACACGCAAAAATAAGACACTACAACGCAGTAATCAAACCAGAAGTACTATACACAAGCGAGACACTTACACTTCATATAAAAAATAGCATGGAAAAAGACATATATACTAAAAGAAGAAAGCAAAATTATGAGGAAAATTCTCGGCCCAAAACTTACAAAGGAAGGACACAGACTACATTCTACACACAAAAAGACCACAGAGAGAATGCCCAATGTAGCGACGGACATAAGATAAAGAAGGTTAAAATTCTCTGGACGTATCAGTAGACTCCCACCGACAAGACTCACGAACAGAATTCTTACATACATACAAGGAGTCAAGTTAACAGTACCGTGAATCACACAAGTCAAAGCTGATCTGGGAAAGGCACAAATGGGTCCAACAGAGATTGAGGATAGAAGAACTTACAGAATCAAAATACATATCATATATATTATATTTCTAAATCATTTTGGGTGTCGATCCGTTTATTATGTAAAGAGTCACGCCGTTTGTTTCGCCAAAATCTGATTTTCAAGTGTTGTCCGTTTCGACTGAAGAGTCCAACTGACGTGCATGAGTCGTTGTTCTCGCTCTTATAGGCGGCCGGCGACTGCGCAGATTGTATTGGGGTAGTTCGGGACAATTCGCGGCGCTCGGCAACGTGCGTGGCGGTAATTCTCTGGCAATTTGTAGATGCCCTCTCAGAAAAACTGTACATCTTTTGAGGTCTAGTCATCGAGCCATTTTTCGACATCTCGTTAAAGTCTTTCATGGAAAGTACATGAGACATCGATAAAAACAAGTGATAGTCGGAAGGGGCCAAGTCTGGTGAGTATGGCAGGTGGGGTAAGAGTTCCGATCTAAATGCAGAAATGAGGTATCCGACCACTTTCGCTATATGTGATGGGGCGTTGTCGTACTGCAAAATTACTTTTCCATGTCTTGTAGCCCATTCTGGTCGCTTTTCGATCAATGAATAGATCAAATTGATCATTTATTGACGATAGAGAACGGTATTAACTGTTTCACCTAGTTTCAGAAGTTAATGGTACGTGGCCTCTGATCATGGCTCATGGAAAATGGCCTTCTGATCCCACCAAATGCACAGCGTTATCTTCTGTCCAAAGCGATTCGATCGTGCGATCGATGTTGATGGTTATCCTGGGTCAACCCACGATTTCCTGCATTTTGGGTTCTCGAAATATATCCATTTTTCGTCTCTAGTTACGAACCGATGCAAGGCTTTCTTTCATGCCAAGAAAGCAAAACTCCGCACACCTTTTTCACTTTTCCATCTGCCTGTCGTTCAGCTGATGTTGTAACCATTTTTCTGTCTTCTACGTCTTTTTCATGACGTCTAGATGATCACAAATGGTTCGGCGACCAACATTGAACCTCTCTGCCATTTGTTGTTAAGTTTGCATATTGTCTTCTTCCAACAATGCTTGCAATTCGGCTTCTTCAATTTTTTTCGATTGTTGACCTGACCGTTCTTTGTCTTTTAAGTGGATATCGCCACTTTTGTTCATCTAAACTAACGCCCATAAGCGTTTTGCGTTAGGACATTGTCACCGTAAGTTTCCACAAGTATACCACGACTTTCGCTCGTGTTTTTCTTAGTATTGAACAAGAAAAGCAGTACGTACCGCAAATGATTTGGCTTGAAACTCGACAAGTTTACCACACGAAAACAATATGACGCTAACCCGGAATCATTTAATCATCAATGGCGTTTTGTTTCTTGTTTCCAGCACCATCTCGAGCATGTAAATTAACAAGAAAATCAATTTATTTAATTGTTTCAAAAATACCTCGTAGGACCTTAAACATTCCCAAACATTCATTCAAAATTACTACAAAATTTCAAATTAC
This sequence comes from Cosmopolites sordidus, assembly GCA_031761425.1. Taxonomy (NCBI): domain Eukaryota; kingdom Metazoa; phylum Arthropoda; class Insecta; order Coleoptera; family Curculionidae; genus Cosmopolites; species Cosmopolites sordidus. The sequence goes on along the minus strand of JARFXV010001354.1, from coordinate 6,030 downwards.
ATTTTCAAACTTTACAGGGCCAGGTAAACCTGCAGGTTTGCGACAACAGTTCTGGATGGATTTTGGATTTTTTCAGTTATTAAAAAAAATTAAATAATTAAAAATGAACATTACGCTCCTTTTCGCTATTTTTAAAACATTACGCTTAAAAACATATTTTTCAAAATAATTTAAAGGCCTTAAATTGTCCAACGTTTTATGACCGTCCATCCATAACCGTTGTGTGTCAAAGCAGTGTTACTGACCACAAGACGCTGACTTAACTTTTAATTTTGAACGAATAATGATAATTCCTTATAAAGGTTCTTTCAAATTGAGAAGTTTTTTTAATTATTGAATAAAACACAGAATTTACGTTGATTTCAAAAAATGTTTTATTAATAATTAAAGTATATATATATATATATATATATATATATATATATATATATATATATATATATATATATATATATATATATATATATATATATATATATATAACATAACATAACAACAATAAAATTTCGTCTGTACATTTGTGGGTTTCAAAAAAGCATATGATTCTATTGAACGCGAATCTTTATTCCGAATCTTGAAAGAACAAGGACTAGATCTGAAAACGCTGGCAATTATTAAAGCAACATTAACTAACACAAGGTCAAAAGTTAAATCATCAGCTTAATCTTAAATCTCAGAGCCCTTCGAAATTAAAACTGGAGTGAGAAGGGGATGGACTCTCGCCACTCTTATTTAACTGTGTTCTAGAAAATGTAATACAGGAGTGGCGTGAAAAAAGTCGGCCCCGAATATTGACCAGCCCATTAAACGGGGGAGAACCAACATCAAAATTGATTATCTGGCGTCTATCGATTATCTAGCAATTTTAGCTTAAGATGTATTAACGACACAGAAACAGATTGAAATCCTAAAAGAAACAGCAGAAAAGGTAGGACTCCAAATTTCTTTTGAAAAGACACAATACATGACCTGCAACAGATTAAGAACACCATTTCTAAAAACAAAATATGGTAACATCAGACGAGTCTCTCAGTTCAAATATTTGAGTAAAATAATCATGGAAAATGGGGTGGAAAAAGCGGCCAATAAGGGTAGATGTCAAAAAATGGAAACGGCATTGAGACTTAGACAAAATATTTACAACAAAAAATGCCTATCTAAAAACACAAAACTGAGACATTACAACACAGTTATTAAGCCAGAATGTCTATATGGGGCAGAAACGCTTATTTTGAATAGAATGATGGACATCGAGGACATTGAAAAGAAGGAAAGAAAAATCCTAGGCCCCAAACAAACAAATAGCACAACATACCAACTTCGAGAAAACCAAGAAATCAAACAATACACAGATATACATAGCGATATGGGAAAAAGAAGACAAATAGTCGAATTTTATGAAAATAGGAGTAGAGCTAAAGTAGAAATAATTAAATGGATTGCTCAATTAAAGAGGACCTAAGATCAGCAAATATTACACAAACTGAAATTCAGGCTGTTTCAGACACAAGGTTGACGTTTGGAAGGTTGGCCAGGGAGAAAAATGTAGGAAGAAAAAAGCTCATAGCGAAAGAATGAAATTAGTATAGGCGCAAAGGAAGGCTAACATCAACAAACGCCTCTAATTGTACTTCGCGTGGTCCACCAGGGCCCATACGTGAATAATAATAATAATAATATATATATATATATATATATATATATATATATATATATATATATATATATATATATATATTATGACATTTAAACACGAAAGGCACTATTTGCCAAATGACCACCTATTGCAGCTCCACAGACATTTTTCTCCAAATTTTGTGTGCTCTATATCATAACCGTGGCTCTATATCACTAATGACTCGAACAATTTCAGCCTTTAATTCAGGAATCGATTGTGGATTGTTCTTAGAGACCAGACTTTTCACGTAACGCCAAAGAAGGTGTCAAGAAAGGTGTCACATCACATGATCTTGGTGGCCAATTAACACTTACTATTTCTTGCAATAGCTCATCCAGGAAATTTTTCTCTCAATAAATGAATTATATCATTAGCAGAGTGAGGTGTAGCGCAATTCTATTATAACCACATAACCTCCAGATCAATATTATTCAATTCAGCCTACAAAAATCCAATTATCATCTCACAATATCGAACACCATTCACAATTACAGTTTCACCAGCATCATTCGGAAAAAATACGGCACAATCACACCTCCTGACCATAATGCAAACCAAACTGGGATTCGTTTGCGGCAACCCAAATGCGGCAATTTTGTTTATTAACATGACAACCAATTTGAAAATGTGCTTCATCTAAAAATATGATTTTTTTTTGAAAAATCATTTGTTGGTTCATTGATTCAATTGACAAATGCGCGACGTTTTGAATGATCCAGTGGCTTTAGTTCCTAGTTTATCGAAACCTAATATACCTTGAGAGATAAATTATTTCGTTAAATACGCCATGTTGTGGATTCACTGAGTCCAAATTGTTGTGTCGCCGACTAATGGAAATTTCTGGATATTCAGCAGCACTTTCACCTACCAAGTCAATATGCTCTTGTGAACGACCACTATGACTTCTTGCTACCTGATGACTACCATTGCTCTTCTTTTATCTTCCACCGAACTAATTTCTTGAAATGTTTAAGCAATTCAATCGATAGTGCTTTCAGATGGACGATTATGCAACCCGTAAATATAATGTAATTTTTCTAAAAATATGTTTCACAACTTTAACGCGTATTTTAACGTCATACACAATACAACAATTGTATACGACTCCATTTTTATAAATGTCTTACATTACACTTCTAAAATGAGACTAGACCTAGACAAATTCACAACACCATTAGTGTGTTATTCAAGGATTAAAAAAACCGCTCAATTTGACAAACCCGTTATATAGAAATGATAATTCTTTATATAGATATATATTAAAAAATGTGATGCTGAAATTACATGATCGAATAACCCCCCTTATCCCTGATCGAATAACCCCACTTTCTTTGTGATTTTTGTATTTTTTTAGTACGTTGCTTTAGAAGTATCAGAATTTTTTATTAATAATATTTGATTTATTCAATAACTAGTGATAAAAATGATCTAAATAATTCTAAAACAAATGCACGCTGCACCTACCTTCAGGATTTTCGATGTACGGAGAAAAACCTTGGTTTGTAATTTGCAAACCGTGCACAAAAGTATCTTTACAAGTACCACCACCAACAAAACTTTGGCCATCAGGGCAACATTTCTTAAAGCACCTCTTCTTCTCGCAAATCTTCAAATTATCTTGACACTCCCTCATAACAAGCGAACTGCCATCGTCTTTGTCAATGCAGAAACTGTTTTCATTACTACCAGCTGCTATTGCAACAGACAAATTAAAGCTTTCGCCCAGTTTCTTATCCACAATCAATTTGCATGTTGGTAATCCGACTTCCACTAACTGTTCTGTGATAAAACTTGTCGTAGAAGGTAATTTTTTGATGCAAAAATGCGATGTAAGGTTGTAGACATGATTTAATGGGCAACATTTCGGAAAAGGCTTAATGTTAATTAATGTTTTAGATATTAAGCTTTCATTTCTGACTTGGTACGTAAAAAAATTTCCGTCGTCGTAATCAACACATTCACCATCACTGTTTTTACTCAAAAACGCACTAGAATCTGTTCGAATATCGTGACGATAATCAGTTTTGTCAACGCACAACACCGTCCCGTTTACAACACTAATTTGTTCGTTTTCTGCACAACATTTAACAGGTAAATGAGCGTTGAACGTGGCGAGGACGGCTGTAAACAGAAAGGAAACGACAACGAGAATCATCGTACGATTTTCAAGGTTCGGCGTGGAGTAGCATAATCGAAAAAAAAAACCGCCGGCTTTCAAAGCTTTCGACTGCTTAGCGTTCGTCTGCGAGACTGAAAAATCGACATCATCTAGCCGGTGTTGTTTCCCGGTGAATTCTGAAATGGGGTGTGGATGGGGCTCCAAGACCTACGCTGCTGTCCACGTTTTTTTTCTCGCAAAACAGATCACGATCACAGATCATATCAATATGCTGCATTAATGAAATTAAATAGTGCGTTAGAAAAAAAAAGCGAGTAATAATTTCTACGATGGAATTAATTAAAATGAGTTTCGCAGTAAAGTTTGATATCTTAGATTCTGGAAATTATTCAGAACTGTAAATTATTCAGAAACGCACATATTTTCATAAAATTACATTAATTAAATTCATATTGGTAGAAAATTGAATCGATCTGAGATGTACAATCTGGGAAAATAAATAATTTTTATTGGCATATCAGAGAGAATTTTTTCTGTAAAAAAAATCTAATTTTTATGTAATAGATCAAATCATTAATGTCTAATTACTCTTGTGTGTGTGTGTGTGCGTTTTGTTTTTTACTTCTTCAATAATCTAATATAAATTTATTTGTGACTATGTTTTTGAAGTATATATATATATATATATATATATATATATATATATATATATATATATATATATATATATATATATAATATATATATATATATATATATATATATATATATATATATATATACTGTATATATATATATATATATATATATATATATATATATATATATATATATATATATATATATATATATATATATATATATATATACAGTGCTAGCCAAAAGTCCCCTCCCTCCCTTTTATCTTTTGAACGGTTATACAAACTAATTAAATTTGGAATGTGAAAATAACTGGACGTAAACTCCTTTTCTAGTGATAGCTGATGACGTAATTATCATAGATGGCGCCACAGTGCCATTGTGACCAATAATTTTCATTGGGATCCTATTACAAGTGATACCTTGTTTGAAAGGTATTTAAAAGACCTATTGAACCATACTAATTTTGTTTCGGTTCTAGGTAGTTTTGACGCATAAAATAAATTAATACTAAAATTTCGATTTAGCATGTAATTAATACAGATACACAAGTTCGCCTCTGGACAATTGTCAAAAAAGTTGACCTTTTTGTAATTCTCCACTTTATTTAACTTTTTCTGCTTTTACATGGTTTCAATTTTTGAATATTTACTTTTTGCATGAAACGTTTGAGTTTGTAAATAAACACAATATAAGACTAGGTAGCTATCTTAATGCTTGATGAAGGCGGAATGAATTTTCATGCTGCGGAGCACTTTTTTAATGAGAGGTATCCCGATTGCCCTATATGATGACTTATTTGAAGAAGCTTCTTCAAAAATTTGAAACAACAGCGTTAAAGAATCAAAACGATCTGGCAGACCAAACATTTCTAATGACAAAGAAATTGAAATAATTGCAGAAATGGTAGTAAACCCTACTTGTTCTACAATCCAAGTTGCATTTACCTGTGAAGTTAGTCAAAGGACGGTGCACCGGGTTTTGAATAAAAATTCATCCCTATAAATTAAAAATGGTGCATCAACTTTTAGATGACGACTCCGTCTTCAATTGAATGAGATCGAAAAACGTCCAAACTGCTTAAATAAGAGGGACGACGGTCTTAGAGTTGCAAATACATGAAAACCGCTTATTTTCAAATTGCCCAAATTGAATCCAAAACCCTTCCAGTCAAACGTCCACCTCCCGTCTCAACCCCACCCCCTCACCGAGCGCCCCACCTACAACCTCACCTATTAATACAGAGGTCTCACCGTTCACGCCGTTTCTCGTTGTGAACTCTGGGGAGTAGGCAGATTGAGGCCTGGGAGTAAATCAACTAGACTCTCTTGAAAATGGCTTCAAAGTGGAAGCCTAAACGTCGAGATTTATAAATCTAAAACGCGGTTCTACCCTAGAACCTAGTAATTGTAATTGTAATATATATATATATATATATATATATATATATATATATATATATATATATATATATATATATATATATATATATATATTATATATATATAATATTATATATATATATATATATATATATATATATATATATATATATATATATATATATATATATATATATATATATATATATATA
>JARFXV010001353.1:0-101700 GCA_031761425.1 Cosmopolites sordidus | reverse complement strand
ACATTCTAGAAAGACCACGGAGAGAATGTCCAACGTAGCGGCGGACATAAGAAAAAGAAGGTTGAAATTCTGTGGACATATCAGTAGACTCCCACCGACAAGACTCACCAACAAAATTCTTACGTACATACAAGGAGTCAAGTCAACGTACCATGGATCCCACAAGTCAGAGCTGATCTGGGAAAGGCATAAATGGGTCCGTCAGAGATTGAGGATAGAAGAACGTACAGACACAAAATACATATGTGGAACGTTGCATCAGAGAGTGAAGATTCGAGGAGATCAGGAATAGAGTGGACGGAGGAGAGAAAGAGAATCCACGGAGAAAGGATGAGAGGTGTGGAGAATCAGAAAGAGCACTCGAAAATGAGTCAGAATGCTTTGCGTGATCCAACCGGATTTATATATATATATATATATATATATATATATATATATATATATATATATATATATATATATATATATATATATATATAAATTCGCACAGTGTTCATTAGACGTCAATTTGTTTGCATAAATCGCTGCATTAATCGTTTGCATTAATTGCTCTCTGTGAAAGCAAAGAAATAAACACTTCGAATAAGTTTTATATTGCTAAATTCTCTCCGAATTAAGAAATAAAACATAGTAAAACCAAAAATTCCTGTTTGTTTTTTTTTATAAACTACACACTTATGTAAAAAGGACAGAACTTATTATTAACTTATTATGAATGTCCTGCGCTGATAAACTCTGTTGAAATACTTTGTAGCAACTCTAATTTCAAGTTGTTCCATTTTTGAATAAATGTAAACATTATAATACAATAAAATTAATAAACATCGAACCAAACAAAACAGATGATAAGTCTATAGTAATGTTTCTTGATTTGTCAGTTAACGTTCACACTTTAAAAACCATAAAGCGTGAACCATCCTCGTATATAACTGCTATTATGATGAAATAAAATGCAATTTTTATAAAGCATTACGGTAGTGTTTTCTAATTTATTTCTAATATTAATAAAGATCTTTATATTCTAAGTAGAACATAAACAAAAATGAAGACTTACACAATATACGTAAGAAGACCAAAAACAAAGAACAGATATCCTGAAACAATTCATTACTGATAAGATCCGGCATCAGCTGCATGCTCGTCAAATGTCGGATGATGGGTTATAAATACGTTCGAGAGGATCTGACAAGAAGAATTTTTTTATTTTATCTGTTGGCGCCAACTTCAACAAATCCACGTCACGGTCGAATCTCCAGTCACCAGCCAATGTCGATGATTTATTTTTAGACATCGAAATTTGCAATATTTTTTTTATGACTAATTAATTTTGCTGCCGTATACGAGGGTCATATATATTGAGACATTATTATTGAGACGTATTAATTACTGACCTGGCAAACTGTTAAGGATGTTTCATAAATTGAGCGATTTATTATGAAGGAATGGTATATATATATATATATATATATATATATATATATATATATATATATATATATATATATATATATATATATATATATGTTAATAAGGAGAATTCATCAGAAGAAAGCATACCTACAGAAATTCGACACGAAAAATTCAAGCGGAAAGCGGAATGAGAGATTAGCGCTAACCAATCGTACAGAAACAAGATACATATGTATCTTGTTTCTGTACGATGATGAAACGTCGCATCAGAGAGCGAAGTTTCAAGGAGATCGGGGACAAGGTGAACGGAGGAGAGAAAGAGGATCCACGGAGAGAGGATGATAGAGGTGTGGAAAATCAGAAAGAATACTCAAAAATGAGTCCAACCGGGTCTGTACGCACCTAATAATATATATATATATATATATATATATATATATATATATATATATATATATATATATATATATATTCACACTCTTGAAATCACAACCGAGTAGTTTTCAAGTGGAGCAGAAACTCCAATTATAAACTGTACTCAGACCAAAATCAGCCCTTTACGGAAGTGGAAAGATATTCTCCACGGTCTCAGTGACTGCACTAATTGAGCAACAAAATTATTCGTTAGGTAACCAGACTGGTCGATGTAATTCAGAGACCTTGAAAGAAGACAGCAGCAATGATTTTTTCCTAATGAAAACAACTTTCATAAAATTTGACACGATTACATTACAAATATGTTGTAATGTTATATTACAATATTCTTCTCTTCACCTGTCTTGTTCAACTTGGTTGATATTCCAATGTACAGTAATGCTGATTCCACTTGTCTCCTGAATGATCTCAGCTGTCAATTTAATAGATCAACGAAATCCTTATCATGTCTCCTAACCAGTTAAATTAGTTCAGAGATCTTGTGTATTAAAGAAAGGGGATGAAGAAATTGTTGAAAAGGAGGGAAACAAAGAAACTGGAAATAAAAACGAATAAAAAGAAAGCAGAGAATAATTGAAAGAGCTTTATAAAGAACCGAACATTTCAAAAAATAAGATGGATGAGGCATGTCCAATGGCAAAGAGAGAGGATTTCAAAACTAGCCCTTTATAAGAATCCCTATTACTAATAGAAGGAAGGAAAAACCGAGAAAAAGGTTGCATGACGATATAATGGAAAACAGCGAAGAATGACATTCAACCAAAAATAATGAAATAGGCTTTGTAGAGCTTTATAATAATATATAGTTTAGAATTATTCTCTGATATAAAATTCCCTTGTATAGAAAATGCCAGATTTCCTACGGTAATCATAAGGTAGAAATCCGTTAACTAGAGGACCTCAATCCTTTAATTCCACGACCCGGTTCGAGGCCAATTCAATTTATACAAGTAAGGGCTCAAGGGACGGCTCAAGCATACATATAAAGAAAACAAAAGTTCCAACATTTTGATTTCGTTATTAATGTTTTTATCCTATGTTTCAATAGAAAATACTCCTTTCTACGTTACCCATTAAAACTGTTTTATTTAATACGTAAATAATTCTTTTATTTTTAAAGTTTGTTAATAGTTACTGTTGATAGTAGAGCTAAAAATAAGAGGATTTAGTCAATAAAGGTGTTGGCAAATGTTAGTTATTAAAAAGCTACAGGCTGTTGAAAGTGAAACTAAATTATCGAAAAATTGAGATAATTTAAAAAACGGTTCAACAAACGGTTTCAAACAAAGATATCTGGTTCAAAATCGGGGTAGTTGGGTTTTCAAAGGTGACAAATCTGAATTTGGTACTAGTTTCAGCCTAGTTCCTAGAGGGCGCTTGCTACCTACTTTATGAGGAATAAACTCGCTCATATTTTTTTACCCTATAAAGCTGGGAATATTTTGACTTCAAAATTGAGAAGTCATAATTCCCACATAAAAAAGTACCCTTGGTCCATATCGGTATCTCCCACCGTTTGCGAGATATTCGTGTTCAAACATTCCATTGCACATCTTCTCGATGGCTGAAAAATCTCAAGTGTGCCTTGAATAGGAGACAAAAAAACATTAAGATGTCAAATATAAAACGGATTTTATTAAAAATGTCAATTTTTTTGAAACTTACTTCAATAGGTTGAAAGTGTCTACCGTTTACCTCAATACACTTTCGAATGATCTATGTTAAGTGACGCCTTAGATTTGAGAATATATTTTCTTCATTTCTAATAACATTAGCCGCTTGTTGATTTTCTTGTAGTAGTTCGTCTCGTGTATGTGTCATGGCAAACTAAAGAGTTCCTATGATCATACAAATAAAAGTCTAACGCATTAATGTCTTGGCTACGAGGTAGCCAAGGAAACTAACCAACGCGCCGAATCCATCGATGTGGACAAAGGTTGATTCAAATGATTTGGCACTGCAACAGTAAAATTTTCTAAAAACTGCATACATTGATCTCCATTCAGCCTTTGCGGAAACTCAAATGGGCCGATTGAAAATTGTCGATAATGCCGCACCAAATGTTAATTCAAAATCCGTGCTGGAAATGTCGCTCTCTCGATAGGTGTGATTTTCCAGGGCGTAATAATAATTATTTCGCCAGTTAAAATTTCCGTGTCTGGTAAAAGTTGCCTAGCCAATAAACAATATCTATTTCAGGAACATGGGGTCTTCGTTTTTTTATGTAGTAGATTTTGACAAAATTGGCAAATCTTGTGGCAATAAATTTTGAACAGGCGAAAAATGGTAGTGAAACAATTTTTCTTTATGGAGAACTCTTGAAATGGTAGATTTGTAATTCCTGTAGATTGCTGTAGAATTCCTGTAGAAACGCCTAGTGCTTAGTTCAGGATGTTCTGCGATATTAACCAAAGTATCGGTCGCCTACCAGAACATGTTTCACCTAACTGATTCAAAATTCTTTGAAAAATTTTGTCGATCTAGGATGATTCTGGTTGGGTAGAGCCCTTCATACCTACTAACTGCAGCGCGACTATTCTAATTTACTTATACATAAGCGCAGAGCATATCTCTTAAATCACGGTTAGGAAACTGATTAAGTCTGGGCATTTTTTACAAATTATTTAACACTAACTCAAGATTGGAGAAACTTGTTTCTACCTACATTTAATAGGAGAGATAGAAAACAATGAGAGTTGTCATCAAGACGTAATAATTTGTACACAACAGTCAGGACACACTTTGTGAATTGCTGATTTTTCAGCCATCAACAAAATGTGCAATGGCATATTCAAACAGGCATATCTCGCAAATCGCGTGAGATATCGATATTGACGAAGGGTACCTTTTTTACGGGTAAATTATGAGTCTTCTCTATTTTGAAGTCAAAATATTTCCAGCTTTATAGGGTAAAAAAATATGAGCGAGTTAATTTCTCCCAAAGAAGGTGACAAGTGCCCTCTAGGAACTAGGCTCAAGCTAGTAACAAATTCGAATTTGTCGCTTTTGAAAACCCAGCTATCCGGATTTTGAACCGGATATCTTCAAGCGTTTTTAAATTATATCAATTTTTCGAAAATATAGTTTCACTTTCAACACTCTGTATCTTTTTAATGACTAAAATTTGCCAACACATTCATTGCCTATATTCTCTTATTTTGATCTATAGTATCACCAGTTGCTCTATACCGAATAAGTTATGGAACACCCTATATATATATATATATATATATATATATATATATATATATATATATATATATATAATATATATATATATATATATTATTGACAAATATAATTGCAAAGTCTTTATTCGAGAGGATGAATTTCAGCAGGAAATATCAGTCAATGGTAAAGTTTACCCAGACATCGATACCGACTATTTAGTAATCTCTTTTTATAAAATAGATTGCACAGAAAACGGTCAATAATCGGTTGTTGTCTGGCATAACTCAATTTAAATTGATATCAAATTACGCAATAAAAACAAATGAAGTAATGCACGTCTAGAATATTCAAAGAAAAAATAAAACTATCAATATTTCCATTTCGTCATGAACTCATAAATTAACCAAACCAAACCGAAGCGTTGTTTTAAAGTTTTAAATTTCTGAAATCATTTGAAATCTGACCTCTATATAGGACCACAATTGCAAAACTCATAAATCAGCATGGTCTTCGTTTCTCTTGTGTGGCACACTACAAATCATATTTATTGGATCTGACACATCTAAACGAGCCACTTGATTTCATTTTTTAAAAATGTTGTTTTGTTGACGTCGTCTACTTAAAACACTCCTGACAATATTTAGAAAGCGGAAAAAATATGTTTACTCTACCTTATTGCTACATCGTATATGTTAATGCAAATACGTCGTCCGTCATTTTATCCATACCTGTAACTAAAAGAAAACAAATGATTAATCTTATATCCAAAACAAAATTTAGCGAACTGACAATTTACAAGGACAGTAAAACATTTTTGAAAATTGCACGTTCAATGTTATCGTTGGTGACATTGAAAATTATTATTTTTAAAGTTGCTTATAACGTTTAAAACACTTAAACCGTTATTTATCTCTCTAAAATTAAAGTTACTTGTTGTTCAAGTTCAATTCTCACAGTCGTAAGTAAAAACGTGCATTTATTTTTGGCAAATAAATTTTAAAATTTAAATTTTATAAGTTTTGATTGTGAAAATTTCTAAACGTGAGTAGTATTTATTATTTCATAGCTTTTGTTAATTTATTCTGCTTCTTCGCGTGGTGCTACAGCCCGTCAGCGAGCCTTGACCTCCTTCAACCTTCACCTCCATTAGAATCGATTTCCAGCGCCCATTACCTATGTTTGATTTGCAGTATTTCTTCATCTCATCATTTTTTGCAGTTCTCCCGCCCATGTGAGTCGCTGAATACTCACATGATCTATAATATCCAGATATTTGTACAATTGCTGGAGTTCAAAGTTATACCTGACCCTTCAAATTCCATTGTCATTCACAGAACCAAACATTATTTTGAGTAGTCTTTAACGGTTCCGTTATTCGCGTTTTCAGTATTCGAAGAATAAAAAATTGTGACCACATCTTGTATTCGCGGCTGAAAATTTCTTCCCTGGTCCTATACTAAATATAGAACTAAATATAGTAAATAAATACTAAATATAGTAAATATAGTACCCTAATACTAAAACAATATAGTATTTTTTAAAATAATATGTATTTATTTACCAGTTACCTTTCAAAACAAACAAGTATCAAACTATTTATAAACAAACAAGTCTCATTTCCGCTTGGCCAAGGTCGCCGCTGGCCAAGCCTTTGGCCGCTGGCCGCTTGGCCAAAGTCGCCGCTGCTGTACGCGCCACCTTGTTACGCGTGACGCTATGGCTTTTGATAAAAGCCGCCTTCGCACAATCGGTGCCGAATCTTTTGTTCGTGTTGCCGCTTAAGATAAAAATAGAAATGATTGCCAGTTTACGCCTTGGCGAGTTGTTTGTATGCATATCACGTTTCTTTGTTAACGACAATGGATCAACTGTACGGTCCATTAAGAAATCAGAAGACATAATTAGGAATTCTACAGCTTCAACCTCACTAGCAGCAAAAATTGTTCGTGATCCAGCAATTCAAAAAATGGAAGCTGCATTAACATTTTGGATTGAAGAGTGTAGCTAGAAGAGAGTGCCTCTAAGTGGTGCTATAATCCGTGACCAAGTTAAGCGTCTTTACCCACATTTTAAAGAATCTGGTGGTAAAAATAAGGATGGAGGATTTCAAGCATAGGAAGCTTGATTCAATAAGTTCAAGGTGCGACAATCATTGCACAACATCAAAATTATTGAAGAAGTTTCATCTGCAGTCATTTCAGCAGCAGCTACTTATCCAGAAGAATTTGCAAAGTTAATTGCTGATAGTGGATACAAACCTGAACAAGTGTTTAATGCAGACGAAACTGCTCTGTGTTGGAGAATAATATCAAACAAAATTTTTATATCCAAAAATGAAAAGTCCGCCTCTGGTTTTAAGGCAGCAAAAGATAGAGTTACACTAACACTGACACTCGTTGAATTAAGCTTCTTATGCTTTACAGATTGCTAAATCCTCGTGCTTTGAAAAATCAAAACAACGACAATCTACCAGTTTTTTGACGCTCAAACAAGAAAGCATGGACTACAACTGTCATTGTCTGTGGCGGATTCCGGGATTGTTTTGTTCCTGAAGTTGAAACTTATTAAAAAAAAATGATTTCAAGGTAGTTCTAGTTTTGGACAGGTCATCTCCGTGAGTTTGAACCTATGCGTCCAAATATAAAGGTGATATTTTTGCCTCCTAATACTCCAACATATGGGCCAAGGGATAATCCAGGCCTTTAAGCTCTATTATGTGATATATAATATATGTTATATAATATGATCCTTATGATATGAATGTTATGCAATAGTGGAACAATTTTGACGTAGCAAAGTGGATTGTTGACATAAAAGAATTATTGCAACAGCTGAAGCCATACACATTGACTTACTATCTAACTGTCGGTAATGATGAATAATCCGTGCAAGTTCAAGCATTAACTGAAAACATTGCTCAAGTTGCGAATGGAATAGGACGAGATGGTTTCGAACAGATAGAATCAAGTGATATTCAAGAATTGCTGAACCAAACCTCACCAAGCACTGAAAATGTGACATTAAACTTAAAAAACCTGACTGAAGGTTGAGGCATAAAAATTGATCCGTCTATAAAAAGAAGTTTTGTTTTTAAAATGTAAATTGTTAATGCTACAGCTAAAGATCCGAATCCGAATTGAAAGACTTTTTAAAAGCGGCAAATCAAGAAAAAATACTTCATTCTTTAAACCATTGCCTACGCCTGATAATAATTATTAATATTGTTAAAAAATATACAATAAATTGCTTTTATTATGTATTGTTCTATTTATTTTGTAATATTGGAACATATCTCCTATAATCCCGTACAAATTACCATTTCGTATTCACGGTTCATATATTCGTGGCATATTTACGGAACGTATCTCCTGCGAATAAGGAGCTTTGACTATACTGCAAGCATCTCTTCTGTTTTCTTTGTGAGGGTTCACGTCTCGCAGCCATGAGTGGCTACTGGTCGAATGAGTGTTTTATAGATCGTAATTTTCATATTCCTTGAATAAATTTTTCGGCAGAATGCAGGGAGTACCCTTCATAATATATATTGTCATCGTCGATTATCCGGTTCTGTTCTCTTGTTGGATTGGTTCTTTTTTCCATCACCTTTGTTATGTCTATAGTTATTTCTAGATCGGCTCTTTTGACTTACGCCTTTAGTTCATCATACACGTCTCTTAATAATTTTTTCAATCATGATACTATCCTCTGTCTTACTATGCTTGTTCGAATTTTATGAACTGTGCGGAGCAATTATATGGCACAGTAGTTCGTGCATATCAGTTTATCTCTTTTCTTACGAATCGGACATATTACCACTTGCTGTCACTTTGTAGGCATCAGCTCATTATTCCAGATGTTAACTATTCATTGATTAGTGGCTTGAAATAATTATTTGCCTCCAAGCTTCAGTAGTTTCGAAGGTATGCGATCTATCCCGGGTACTTTATTATTTTTTAGATTCATCACACTTTCCTCCATCTCCTGCAATGATGGTACTTCTACCAAAGGATGGGCTGCATTCATACATTGTGACTTATCATTATGATCTTCTCTGTAGGTTCCATTTGACGCTGTTTCAAAATCTTCCATCGTCCTAGTTTACTCTCCATGCTGCTTAAAATTTCGCCATCTACGCTCTTGATCAAGGTGTCTTCAAAGGAGAATCTTTTTATTTTCCTAATGTTCTGGTAGAATTTTCTTATTTATTACTTGTAGTATGCTTGTTGTATCTCTTCTATTTGCGTTTCTAGAAACGTCCATATTTTTCCTTTGCAAACACGTTTGACCTTTTTCACAGTTTCTCATATTTTTCTTAACCTTCGTTAATTTTTGATTCAATTAAGTCTTAATCAATTGGGAAATGATCTTATTGAAATGGAGATATCTATCAAACATTAGGAGTTTATCATCATATTTATTCGAGTATATCAAACGTTTCTCCAAAAAAATGTTCTGACCGAAATTAAGATCCTATTACAAACTAATAATCATTTCCTAAGATAAATGGTATCACGATTGACAGACGCTCAAGTCAACCGAATTATGAAAATAAATAACCTAAAACTGCTCTTAAAAGCAGGCCGATTTAGTAAAAGTGAGATAAAATAGATCACTACACTTCTTGGTAACTATAAAATCAGGGATGTGAAATAGAAAGCAGAGTACCGCTCTCATTACTCTTTTGATTAATGATAAAGGTATCAAGCTTTCCAAAAAAACAGTCTAGAGTCGGTTGATTGGAGAAAACTTAACTGGCCGATGGCTAACAAAAAGCCGGATCTGACTGAAACCATAAAGAACAAACGACTGAAATGGGCCCAAAGTCAATGAAAAATAATTTATTAGTATGTAATTTTTCACAACAATTTATTCTTGTAATTGTTTTTATTTTCTAACGACTCAACGTTCCATATTTTGAAGGACAAATGTTTATTTATGCGAAGACGCCCCAGAGAACAAAACAGAATCTCCTCAGTAAAATCTATGTTATAATCTGTGATATCCGTAAACAATTTACAATTATTTTCAAAACAATATACATCATTGAGGTTACAATGAGAAAATGCCAATTCAAAGGAGTCTTGGAAAAACGGTTGTTGCCTTAGGTCTTCTTGACTTGAATGGTTCCCTGGCAGCGAGGAATACGTGCTTATACCGGATTTAGCCCAATGCAAAACCTGTCGGATTTGACGAAGAGGAAAATAACTCGTCATTAGCAAGCGCCATAACTAAAAGAAAATGTACAAAAGTGCAATAAAATATTGCCCCGTCTTGAATTCGATCTTTTCGTAAAGGGCGGCACGCACGAAATATTGAGAGTTTTACTCTATTTTGCAATGTTTGACTGTTTAAATAAATAATTTTCGAATAACCAACATGCTATTATATATCTATACATATATATATATATATATATATATATATATATATATATATATATATATATATATATATATATATATATATATATATATATATATGTATATATATATATATATATATATATATATATATATATATATATATATATATATATATATATATATATATATATATATATATGTTGTTTATGGACCCGTTCAAGACATTTTAATTAATGATTTGAGTTTCTGCCGTGTTGCAGCAAAGTTGGTGATTGCAGCAAAAGACATGATTTCCAAAGCTGAATCTGACCCATTGTATTATTACTAGAGACGAGCCGTGGATTTATGAGTACGACATGCAATCCAGACATCAGGTGAGTGAATGGCGTGCACGCAATGAGCCAAGACCGAAAAAACTACGTCGTTTTCAATCGAAAAAGAAGGCGATGCTCTCGGTTTTCATGGACTACAACGGTGTTGTGGATCATTAATTCCTTCCGGAAGGTCAAACGGTCAACAAGAGTATTATTTGGGCGTTATGAGACGTTTTCGTGAAGCAACTCGCCAAAAGAGAAAGGCTTTGTAGGCAACCAACTCGTGGATTTTGCACCACGTTAATGCACCATCTAACAATGCCATCATTATCCCCGACTTTTTGACCAAGAATGGAACGAATACTATTCAATAGCCACCGATTTCACCATATTTGACTTCCAGCGACTTCTTTCTGTCAATCGAGTCAAAAAACCACTACGGAGAACGCGTTTTAGCAGCAGAGAGGAGGTTATGGAAAAATCGAAGATGGCTCTGATGGCCATACGCAACACCAAGTTTTCTGAATACATTTCGGGAACTTTTTAATCAAGGTAGTAATTCGAAGGTGCGATGTCCGGTGACTACGGTGGATGGAGCAAAAAATCCCAAGGTTTTTCTTAAATTAAATTGCTAAATTTAGCTGCGTGGATGAAGCTCAAAGTATATGGGTTACTCCAATTCCCCCAAAGGCATAGCATAATTTTCTTCATATGAACTCCATCTTTAGCCGTACTTAAAACAGCTTTTTTTCATTGCACGTTGATGTACACAATCCACTTTTCATCAGTTGCCATCCTCTTCAGAAATGGAGCCTCAGCATTTTTTTCCAGGCAAAAGGTCGCACGAAGCGATTCAGTCTAGCTGATTTCGCTCACAAAGTTCGCGAGGGACCGACACATCGTATCGGTAACGTACCGTACGTCAAAAACGTGCGTAGATCTTTCGCTATTAGGATCATTATTTCATTGACATCAGTGCAAGAAAGACGGCCAGAATGATGCCGGTCTTTAAGGTCAAAATGTCCGCCCCTGAACCGACTTTGGTCTCCTCTAATAGAACCCTGTTTATAAAAATCACAGGAATTATTATTATTAAAATAAATATTACAAATCCAACACAGATTTTTGTTTACAAATCTTTAAAGAGCGGAGAAAATCCCTACGAATTTTGCGGACAAATCCTTGCGAATTTTTGTTTTGCAGCATATCTTGAGATAATTACATTTTCATTTTAAACTGTTTTTTTTTCAGACAAGGTATTGAGAAACAGGATTTGATAATGATATTAAACGCGACATATTGCAAATAATTGATTGCCACTGACTTTCCGTTATGTACGCTTGCAAAAGGAAATAAATACACATTTACTCGCAATCCTTATTTACCAAAAAAAGCGCAATTCAAGCAATAAATTGTTTTGGTTTAATGTCGTCGATAAACAAAACTCCCCGTTATCAGATTATGTGCACGATGCATTCAATTTTATTTTTATTGGGCTCACATCACGGCTCAGCTTGCTTTGCACATTTTTTCTCCGACACGCAAAAAATATTTACTTAAAATTATCTCAGTTTCGGCGTTCCAACGAGGATTACGGAAATACATGTAAATATACGTAAAACAAAAAGAAACCCAACCAAGGTTAACAAATTTTGCGCTGCTTTATTACATCAAACTATAACTGTTGTTCCTTAGTGGAATTACGAAGTATTTTCGGGTTTTAAAGTTAATTACAAGAACCAAAATGCGTATGCGTAGTGCTTTATAATTGGTATTTGTTACAAGTTGCCTTCATTAAGCTCAAGAACAAGCTTTCTTTGTTTTTGTTTAACTAAATTTGCGGGTCTAATTTATCGCCTTATAACAAATTTAATATGCCTAAATATTTTGCAGTGGTTGTAATATTTGCGATTTCACAGTAATTAATATACAAACAAAAAAAACAATGGCATATAGGAACCTACAGTAAGGAAAAAAGTATTTCCATTAACCGACCATTCCATTAACCAATTTATCAATCCTTTATTTTAAGTAGCATAATTAGAACGGAATTGTATCAGGTCATGAATGACTCTGCAGTTCCTAAAACAATTGTAGGTTTGAGAAATATGGCCATGCAAAGAGTTTTCAACGTCGTTAAGGTTCTAAAATCCTGTTAAGTGAATTTCAGACATACAATGGTTTGAGCCATCACATATGAACACATCGGGCAGCATAGTTTATAAATCAGTGCAATTGCTTGCGACTGTTGATGATATGGACATAATTTCCCGTTCAGCGGATGTATCTAGGGAATCAATCCTATCCTTCACCGAAGCTGCAAAAATTGCAAGACTCAATACCCATGAGAACAAAACTAAATTAATGCTAACCTCAACAAGATAACGCACTCGAAATATGGGCCAAAACTTCTCACTAGGCGACTAAGACTTCGAAGCCTGTCGTCGTCGGTTCGTCTACCTCGGATCTAGAATCCACTCCGAAAACAGCGAATCTGATGAAATCAAACAACATATCTTAATAGCAAATATGTTATTTCGGTTAGCGTAAATACTTGAGAAGTTGTAACTTAACTCCCAGTACGAAAATTTGACTCTAGATAATAGTGATTTGGTCGGTTCTTACATACGCCTCAGAAGCATGGATGGTAACTAATGCCGATGCAAATTTATTCTCAGTCTTCGAGGGAGAGCTAATAAGAGCAATATTTGGGAGTAATTGCGAGGATGGCGTGTGGAGACACCGTTATAACCCGGAAGTATACGACCTCTATGTCCGCTTTGGAGGAGGACACGTTGTGGCCAGCATAAAGCTCAGATGGGTGGAACATGCCAGCAGAATGGATGCTAATAGAACGCGTAGCAGAATACTGTATACAAAGCCAGATGGTAGACGAACACCAGGAAGATCTAGGCTCAGATGGATGGACAATATCAAGCGCAATGCCACAAACGTCGACCTACTAAACTGTAAAACCATAGCTGGCAGGTCAATATGACAGAAGAAAATTGCGACGAAAATTACCAAGGCTTACAGACGGCTGTTGAGCAAAAGAAGATTTATTATAACACCTTAAAATTGCTTATATTATATCAATACAACTGATCAAATCAAATTACAACTGATGATCAACGAAATTTTAGCATAAATAAAACTAAAGCATTTATTAGCATCAATATAGAAGTTTAAAAGAAGTTAAATTAATTATAGTTCATAAAATAACAATTGGAGAAAAAAGTATTTGCAAACCCTAAAAAGATTTTAAATATGGCCTAGAAAACTTTTCAATACCTTGTACTGTATCCATTATTATCTACGACAGCCTGCAACCACCTTCTCACTGATAATACATTTTTTTGTAATATCATTTATAAGCTTGTCCATTCTAAGAATATTACAGTTTTTAAAGAATTTATATTTATCCAACAGATTTTTATCACTTTGATTGAATAACTGATTATTTATATCATTGATCCACTAAATGCTACAAGTTCTCAATATGATTATTAATATCAAGTGATTGGGAAGATGTAATCAATCTTCTTCTGAAATTGAAGAGTAACCATTCTTTCGTAACTCTCGCCAAGTGTTTCTGGCTGTTGTCTTAGTGGAATCGGAAGATATCCCCGGTCCTCGTACTTCCGAGGATTTAAAATACCATCAAAAATTTGTATATTTCTAGTCCCAATTCAAAATAGACCCCAAAGACCTTGATTCCATCATGTTTCCTGTGAGAATGGTATTTCGGTGATCTAACATCGACATATTCTTTCGCCAGACATTTTTATGTTATTGGAACAAAATAAACAAAACTTTAATCACTAAAAGTGACTGATTTGCGTAAATCTAACGGGTAATATAAGTATTTTTTCCTTGTTTTTCTTATTGACGAAGGGTTTCTACAGAAGGTGTCCTGTAGTCAGATCAATGCGTGATGTTTATTCCAGAAGAAGAATTAATATCACTGGCTACTTATGGCATGAAGGCATTTATTCTAATAATAGACTCTGAAAAGTTTTCTTGAAGCCTAGCTGATAGTCCTTTTGTTCATTCTTAAATATAACGGTCGTCCTCTTTCCCTGTTTTTCTGATCCACAAAGGGTTTCTTCCAGACTCTCTTTCTTATATAGTCAGTTTTTTGCATAAACGTTTATTCAAGAAGAAGAAGGAATACCATTGACTTCTTCTTGACTTGGAGCAACATAATTTGAAAAGTTTCGCAGTAGTCCGCTACAGGTTTTGGTCTACCACAGTGTTTTGATATATCTTTAATTTTTTCATTTTCAATGTGGCCAGTTCTTTCATGTTTTTCACTATATAATCTTTTGTAAATAAGATTTACATTTTTGGTAATTTGTCGCAATTTCGTCCCATTTTCTTTTTTCAAATTCACAATTTCCGCACGAGTCTCCAAAGACAATTCATAACTTTCTCTAGCCATCAGTAGTAGAACGTTAACATTCATCACTCACTTTAGAGCTGGTTGAGAAAATATTAAATTTCTTTTACTGTTATTTATTACCTCTAAAGAGTGCAATATATTTGTGTTTAATAAAAGTGTATGGTAAATATAACTGAAGAAGCATATTGTTATTTTATGGAAAATTATTTGTCGGCTGGGCCTGTGCTTTTATTAGCTCGTTTTTTGGCGAGTAAAGTGTTCACATTTTCTGAAAAATGTATAAAATTCAAATTGTTATAAAGTTATTTGTTTAAGGAGATTCTGATGGAGATACAAAAATAATTAGATCCCACTTTAAAGGATTCTTTCCCTTCGTTTTTGATAGTAAAAAGTGGCCAGTTCGGTTAGTGGTTGGACAACCATTAAAAATGATGAAGACTCGGATGGATGGAAAGGCTTTCCGTATTGATAAGTGTCGCATTTATTAACAGTCGGTCAAAAACTCATTCGAATGAACACATCTCAAGAGTAGTTAGACTTATTTAAAGCCATTCTACTGAATTTCTTTGGCATTGGGGAAGGTAGAAGCTGGCGAAAGTGGGCCAAAGAAAGCGAAGACGGTTTCTGTAGGAAAAGCCACGATTGCGTTTTCTGGAAGAAATTTACTACTAAATACCATAAAATGTTTTTTTAACTTCTCGACGCGCGTTTCGCGAACCATGTTAGTATCATCAGGAGATGATTCAGTCTAATTCTAAAACTAAACTATGTCCTATTTATTTGACAACTATACCTAATGAATTGTGTAAAAATGATGAACCATGATGTTTAAGAAGCGTTACATTAATGATTTAAAAAGTTGACTGAATGGAATAAGTACGTTATCCCAGTTCATAGTTTTCTTGCGTTTTGCTATTTGAATACTTTCATATTCATACAAAGCCTTATTATTATTTACACTTTTAACAAGTGTTAAGTTGCTAATATTTATATTATGCTCGAGTGTATGTTGAGCAACACAAGATTTCTCATTTTCCCCATATCTTATGTGGACAATATGTTCTTTATATCTGGTTAATATGGATGTTTTTGTTGCCCTATATACCTTCGAGCACAATCTTGACAACTAATGGAAAATAACTTACTTATTTATAAGAGCATTTTATTAAGAGTATTTTATCTGTAACAGTTATCTGTTTATAAGTTCTATATCCAGTGAAACTATACACCGTGACCTACAAATATCTACAGTCAAAGAGGCTATATATTCTGCAGGTTCCACCTATTTAGATAAACTTTAAAACCATCCGAATTTACTACACCAATCCAAAAGAAGACCATTAAAAGAAGATACCCGCTAGGCCTCTTTGAGCCTAGTAGTTTAAACTATATACGACTTAGTGACTCTTGTAATATACCACTTAACACATAAACTTAATATACAACACTTAACTCTGAATTAAATTAACCTATAATTCACAAATATGTTCTTTGCGGGTACATATTACCGAGCGTGTGATGGTCTGTAATTGTAAAAATATATTACTTATTGTTTTTACTGTAAAACAAGTTGTAGTAATAAATAAATCGTAGAAACTTTAAATGGTTATAAATGCTTTTATTTGAAAAAAGATAAAGAGTTATGTACATTATTTTTCTGCTAGTTGAGGTCAAATTTCTACTTCATCTTATGCAATCAAATAATAAGAACAAAGCCATAAAACAGCTCGTATTCTTATATTTTTGAATTTAAATACCACGACCGTAAAAAATAAGTTTAAAATATCCACACAATAGGTCGACGTTTGTTTGAAAATTCGCAACGATTTTACGACTTTTCTCGTAAATATTTGCAGTAATTCGTTAAAATATTCCTGGAATGTAATACGTACATAACGTGATATGAATGTGTTTGTTCTAGGTTAATTTTTTTTTCGTGGTTAGACATTTCGTACACAAGCTTTGACGTTTTTTTTAACATTAAATATCTCGATTAACTGATGCGACCCCACTAAATTTTTTAGTTACGTATTTGTTACTTAAACATAAAATAACTTGTGGATTATGTGAATGGAATTTTTTCCTGTGGTAAACATGAAATATTTGTTCTATGCATTCCTCTACTGTTATCTGGTTCATGTTAATATTTAAATTTAGTGTGTTACAGTTAAAATTAAATCATATTTGTACATAATACAATCATAACAACGATGATTGTTTGTATTTATCATCATATAAATTAGATAAATATGTCAAAAACAAGTTTAAACGTTATAAATATTTCACATTCAAGATTATAGCCCAGTGAATGTCCATGAGTCTCTTTGAAAACCTTAATTGAAATCAGAAAGACACAACACCAACGCTTAAAAACTGGAACAACTTCATTAAATTTAATTAAAAATATTATTATAAGCTCATAATTATTATTTATTATCCAAAAACAATTTTTTCAACTGATTTTGTAGAAAGATAATACAGGGTGCGCCAGAGAAACATGCCATTACAAAAACTCAGTAAGTAATAAAAATAAAAGATTAAAAAAAATTACATCAAATTACTGGAGGTAAAAACGTTAAGATGCCTTCTTTTTCTTCATAAATTCTCTTTCACTCTTAACTATTTAATTACTTATTGCACGACGCAATATTTCTAGTGAAATTTGGGTTGTTTCTCATTTCCGTTGCTATATAATATACTAGGCCGTAACAAAAGAATTTGCATTTTTGAGGTACTTAATTATTCACTGTTTAAAAAAATTATACCTAGAGGTTATTCTTCGCAATATAGGCCATTGCTTTCGATGACCTCAACCCATCTGGGAGCTTCTTAGTGGTTGTTCTAAGATCTGTAGACACAGTTGCTTTTAAAACGTTAGTATCGAGAGACCGTGAACGACCTGATCTTCTCGTATCTTGAAGACTCATGTCGCCTTCCGGGAACTTTTTAAACCAAAGGTGAGTGGTGCGGATTGATGTGTCACACTTCCTCTCTACTTCGCAAATTTCACAAGTAGCGTTAGTTGTCTGTCTATAAAATGCCCTTATTGCGCTACTGACTTCACTGATTTTAACGTTTTTATTAAAAAGCGCCGACTAAATTATTTACCACCAAAACAACAAATTTTGTGATGGGTATTTTTCAAAGAATATCTAATATGAACAATTTATAAAATTTGTTTTTTTCATGATTTGAATATATTTTTGTTTAAATCTCTAGACACAGTGGATAACAGTGACATTCATCTATGTAATGTGATTTACTATTGGGGTTCACCTGGTTTGAGTATGACTATTTCTGCTAGTTTCTACATTTCGGCCACGTATTTTGGCTTAAAAGCAGCATTAATTAAATTGTTGAGCTTTACCAATGCTTTCCTTGGAAGCTGCTCTAACACTTTCCCTGATAAATCAATAATGATAAATCCCCTGATAAATCAAGGCAGGAGCTGTTTTGGATTAACGTAATTTTTGATATCGATCATAACATCTGCAGAAGAAACACGTTAAATTAAGATGCTACAACAGCTTCTTGCATAGCATGATCATCGAGTGACCACCCATCAAACATATCATATAGCCCAGCTTCGATTTTTGTTTTTAGTTCTAAATAAGTAGTATTGGCCCATCTTTTTAAATCTTGAATGGTCTTGTGGAGCTCTAGTTTAAAACTATTTTCTTCTTGGTTTCTTTTTTTTCAGCTAGTAAGTTCCATATCATTTTTGTACAGTTGTACTTCTTTCTAAGAATTTTTTAATTCCTGAAGTATTCCACCAGGCCGGCTATTTCTAATATTTATAAATTTATGCACTTCTAAATCCAGTTGCTCTTCTCTTTTATATGCCACTATTAATATTATATTCTCTTCAAGAAATAGTTTAAAGCTTTTTAATTCAGTCAATGCAATTACACTGGTCAACAAGTTTAAAGTTTTTTGAGGTAACATTAATGAAAATAGGTGTATATTTTGTAGTCCTAAACCCGAAAATGCTAAGCTAATTAGTCTTACACGTACAGTTTTTTTGATATAAGGGGTTAGTGGTGGGAAAAAAGGGACACGACATTTTTTTACAGTCTAATATTTATTTGATATAAACATGTAAAAC
Source organism: Cosmopolites sordidus (assembly GCA_031761425.1). Taxonomy (NCBI): domain Eukaryota; kingdom Metazoa; phylum Arthropoda; class Insecta; order Coleoptera; family Curculionidae; genus Cosmopolites; species Cosmopolites sordidus. Next base: position 82,500 of record JARFXV010001353.1, on the reverse strand, counting down.
GGGTTAAATATATGCAAAGATATTACTGAGGATTATCTGAATAAAAAATGTATTACATTAAATGTCATACAGCGACAAAAACTTTAACTTTTTCCTTTTGTGTTCTGTAGCCTCATCTCTTTTTAAAAACCACCAGTAGTCACCCAACATAGATGGGTTTCACCGTCTCTGGTATCTTACTTCCATCGTTCTGATATCCTGGTGGAACGTCTCTCCTTGTTCGTCACTAACTGCACCTAAATTTTCCGAAAAAAAATCACATAGGAGTGCAAAAAAATCCATTTTTAAGGACAGGCGACACCTTAGTATTTATAGGCTTTCAAGAGTTTATCTATGAGGTTTTTATAGTTTTCATCTTTGTTGTTGCCTAGAAATCCTTTCATTACACTTACAAAATACTTCCAAGCTGCCTTTTATCGCCTGCTTTTTTATTTAATTTTTCTTGAAAATGGAAATCCCATAGAAGCTTCTTTATTTGAGGTCAAATAAATGTTGCCTTCTTTTAGTTTTGCATCACTTAATTACTTGAATGGAACTTGAAACCATTACCTTCGTTGTCCATGGCTTTGACAAAGTTTTAAATTAGTTCAACCTTAATATGGAAAGGCAGAAGAAGCACCATTTTTAGGTTAACAAGAGGGCATACTTTATGTTTAAAGTACTAGGTTCAAAAGAAGTTCTATGAGACCTATCTTTCTTACTGTAATGTTCTTTTGTTGCTCTACTGTCCTATAGATACAAAAAATTCCTTTGTACTCCAAAGTCAGTCACAAATAATTTGATACAAAGGATATGAATGATATGAAGGAAGGATATACATAATATAAAGGAGGAGCAGGTACTTGAAAATTGGACGTGCTAGACCATTTCTGTGAAAATGTCTTTTAATAAATACCTAAATAAAACGCAAAAAGAGCGTTTTGACCAATTTTACAAAAATCATGTCGACCTGTGTTATTAACCAGAGTTGGATTGTTTTGATTTATTGCTGAATGGCCAGAGAATCTTGAGATTCGTCAATGTTAAGATAATTTGCAGAAATATTTTTGACTATAAAAAAGTTAAATATGTCAGATACCTAGTTAGGATTTATTGCATTAGGATCCAGTTTTAGTTAGTTAGTTAGTTAATGTGTTTGATCCAGAATACTGAATGTCCTGTAGATATAGCTTTGGAATTATACTTGTTTACTGAACTATGGAGTTCTCTAACTTTTGTGATGGTTAGTTGAGACACCACAGTAAGTGTTTTTTTAAGTTGAAGCCAACAATACTCAAGCGCAAAACGCTAGCGACCAACTGCTGTTTAGCGTAAAGTCTTCTCTTTCGAATACTGTACCTCTCGCTTCTGTAAACAAATCCGAATAACCGTAGCGTTTGTTCGCATTAGAGTTGTTTTTTTGTTTCACCGGAAAAATGTTAACTGTAACAATAGAGTAACGAATTGTTGTAAAATTTCACTTGAAACTTGGAAAGACAACTACTGAAACTTATAATTTATTGAAAGAAATATATGACAATCAATGTTTATCGCGTGCACGTGTTTTTGAGTGTTTTAAGCGTTTTTAAGATGGACGAGAATACGTTGAAGATGATCCCCGATGATGACCGGGGATCATCTTCATCCAGTAGAAGACCGGGTCCCTTCTACGTAAAAAACGGATGACAATGTCGAAAAAATCGGTAATTAATCGTCGGTTAAGTATTCGTGCGATTGCAGAAACTATAGGAATTGACAAAGAATGCGTACAGCAAATTTCATATAACAATTTTAACATAGAAAAAGTGTGTGCCAAAATGGTGCCTAACATTCTCACATTTGAACAACAAGAAGCTCGCAAAAATGCAGTTTTGAACACTTTGAATGCCCTTAAAAATAACCCAAACTTATTGGAAAGGATAATTACATGTGACGAATCCCGATTTTTTATTTATGGTCCTGAAAGGAAGCGCCAATCCATGTACTGGAAGAGTCGAAATTCACCGAGAACCAAAAAAGCTTGAATAAGCAAATCAAAATTCAAAGCTATAATGATTGTTTTTTCGATATTCATGAGATCGTGTACCTTCACTGGGTTCCTGAAGATCAAACTATCAATCAACATTAATATCTTCACGTTCTTGCTGAACTCCGTGAAAGAATAAGGAAAAAACGCCCCGAATTGTGGATGAACATGCCATGGGTTCTCCACCAAGACAATGCGCCGGCTCATTCTGCATTGTCTGTCAAGAGGTTTCTAGCCGAGTACAGCATCCCAGTGTTAAACCATCCGCCTTATTCACCGAATTTTGCGCCGTGCGACTTATACATGCTTCCTAAGATGAAATCGGTATTAAAATGAACAATATTTGAGTCCGTTGAAGCAATATTTGAGGCCGTTGAAGTTGTCAGTTGAAGGAGACGATTCAATCTCCTGATTAAACTGAATCATCACCTGACCATGGTTAGTGAAAAGCACTTCTAGATGATAAAAAAACTGATTGGTATATAGTGGGTATACTGATACTGATTGGTATATTGGGGTATAGTGGTAAATCTCTTCGAGTTTAAATGATTGATTGGTGAAGTGGGTCTCTAATACAAGATACAAATCAATGGTTTCAGTGTCTACTATTACCAAATTGACCGTGTGAATTGAAATGTGTTTTTGATAGAGATTGAAAATTATATCATTTGAAAACATGATATATAACTATTACAGAATGTCTACATTTGGGGAATGTTATTCGTAACAATGTTATTCGTATAACAAAAAAACGAATAGAAATACAAATCTGAACTAATAAAACCAATCGCCAAGGAAGTCTGAAGTTAGGATTAACAATCATTAAACATTCACGAAAATCCAACAATAAGCCAATTCCGCAAAAACTCACATCGTCATATTCGCAGAAACCAAACTGATTCCAACAATGACCAAACAAAATCAATACCTGTAATTAACAGATCGGAATATGCGGAACTGCAGATCATAAAAGATAGAGCGAGAACAATAAGAGGGGCGTTCAAATTATGCACACCTTCAATTAAACGAACAATCGCGAAGCGGCAGAGGTGCCAGAACATTTTTCCGCAATTAAAATTCATAGCGAATGCATGCGGTTCAACGATAAAAAACTGACGCCGCTATAAAACGATGGATCCCTTTTTAAGTATTCTGTGAATAATTTATTATTTAAAAGGGTATTTTATGGTGTCGACTTTCAGATAAGTGCCTATATAACAGAAAAATGTTGATAATGCGTTCAATATGAGCCAACATGATGTAAAAAGTTCTTATACGAGGAGTGTAAATAAAGTAACGATACGGGTGGCGTAGCGTTCGATCTGGCCAGAATATTGGAATCAAGAAGTGATGAAAATATTCACAGAATTCGGGATTTTATGCGTTTTAATCGACGCTTGGCGGTCAGAATGATCGGGAAAGGGTTGCATTTGACTCACACAAGCATTCATCAGATTTTTACCAATGAACTGGGAATGAATAAAATTTGCGCGAAAATGATTCCGAAAAACCTTTCACAGGATCAAAAGGAAAACAGGAGGGAAGCATGTGTTGACTTTTTGAGGCGTATTGAAAATGGTCATAATTTTCTCAAACGTGTCATGACTAGTGATGAGTTAAAAGCGCACCGTTACTCGAATTACCACTCATTTTTAGATTCTCACTAGAAAAATCAAGTTAAAAAAATTAATTGCTACGGACCACCAAGGGAATCTAGAAAGCCCAAACTCGTACTGAAGATGTATCAGATGTTGGCCTGTCTTCCCTCTAAGGAGAAAGCCAAGAGTGTTACCAAATCGACACTATGCCCCCAGTATCATTACTTAATTTACACATCGTATAATAGGTATAATACCTAGATAGGGTGATTCGATTGTCTAATAGTTAAGCCTTGAAAACGGAGCATTGGCCAATTTTCGGTGCAAACTTCAGCTTGAATTTGATTTTCATATATCGTTACTTAAAATGTTCAAAGTTTTTTCTGCATATTTATATTAATATGATATTTATATCATATCCTATTTATACGTTATAGATATAAATATGAATAAATAAATCAATGTATATATATATATATATATATATATATATATATATATATATATATATATATATATATATATATATATATATATATATACCGAAAATAAACATAAAACTTTCTATAAACGTGGGTCCTACTCTCAATTAGTATATAGATAAAGGGGTAAACATAAACTGAAATGTTTAAGATTTTTTTATTATTACTTTTATAATAAATAGTTAGGCTACGTTTAGCAGTTTTCAGAAATACCTCCATTTACATCCAAACACCTGTCGGCTCTCTTATGAACAACTCGGGTTGTTCCTTATAACTACTGGTGCATTTACTATCCGGTCGAGTAATGCATCTCTAGGGTGTACTTTAGTTGCATATATTAAGGATTTTACGCACCTCTAAAGACAATAACCCAGAGGATTAAGGTCTAGTGATCTAGCTGGCCAATTGTACGAACCACCTCGTCCAATCCACCGGTTTGTGAAGTTGTTGTTTAAAAAATTTTTTACCTATAAGCTGTAGTGTTCAGGGGCTCCATCATGTTGTAAATACAGGTTTTGTCGTACATTAAGTAGAACATCTTCTAAGAGGTTTTGCAAATGATTCTGTAGAAAATGTAGGTAAACTTCTCCTGTGAGATGACCGTCGAATATGAATGGACCGATGAATTAATTTTTTAGCATACCATACCACACATTAATGCTAAATCGATGTTGAAAATTATGTTCAGCCGTAGCGTGAGAGTTTTCGTCGGACCATCGATGTTCAATATGAAGATTATTTATGCCATCACGAGTGAACTGCGCTTCATCTTTGAACAAAACATACTTGTATAATCTCCGATTTAAATTTATCCAGTTACAAAACTGCATCCTTGACGCAAAATTATCATCTTGCAAATACTGCACCAGTTGTAAATAAATGGATATATACAATTCATGTGAAGAATCCTCCAAGCAGGCGATTGTGTCATTTGGCAAATATCTGCAATCCGCCTTGTACTCACGCTTGGATCATTTTCAACCATCTCAAGGATTGCCTCTTCTTGTTCAGGATTAAGTTTTGAATTTTTATAAAAGAAAAGCATATGAAGTAAAACTCCCTTCTGCTTTCTAAAATGTACACGCTTATAACATACCTACATTTATACCGTACGTACCGAATAAACAAACCTGTACTATTTTTATGAAAACTTTAATAAATCAGCACGTTGTAATAAATGAGTACGTTGTAAAAAACTTCAGGCTTGTATTTAGTTTCTGCGTCCTACTTGATAATATTTCGTGCTGGAACATTGCTCTACCCATTGATAAAAGCTGATCATTTGTTTTTTAATATATCCTGATACTGTTAGTAGACCGAGTTCCTGGTGCAGTTGTCGGTTGGTTACGAATCCTTTGGCATTCACAATGATTCGTAATATTTTGTTTTGAAGAACCTGTAATTTTGTTTGCATAGGTAAGCGATGTGTTTCCCCAAATAACGCATAACGCAAGCCTAAGTGATTAAAGACCGAATTAGTGATTGGTACATTCTATTTATCCGGAGTAGGTAAGCGGGTAGAGTTGAGCGAAACGTATCCTCTATTAATGGCTTGCAGTCGAGCGATCTCAGTCTCCTTTGATTTTAATGATAAACACCACCGCCCTTTTTTATTTTAACTACAGCAGCTGAGTATTAAATATTTCCTTTTGGTAAGAAGCCACCTTACGCCAAAAATGTATTCATGTTTTTCTACTTTAATATAAATTTGTGGGTGATTCATAATTTAGAATATTTGTTGAATTTGTGTTGTAATGTTGGTAGCGTTTGGCCAGTATAAAAAAAATGTCTTCTTCCCCTGTGGGACATTGGAATAATCTGCTGGAACAGCAATGCATAAAATAAAAGTAATGAAAAATATGCTGTTACCACAATTAATCTGAACTGTTTACGCTATATATACAGTTTTGGTCAAAAAAATAAGAAAATAAAAAAAAGAGTACTAAATAGAAATCATATTTATATTTTGCATCAACGAATAAACTAGAACAGAACAGTTTATATATACACCAAATGAAGTAATCGACTGACATATCAAATAAATAGAAACAAAAAATAATGTAATCTAAATTTCAAAAATACATATATTTCATAAATAAGAACTTGGTCATAAAAATAAGAGTTTTTAGAAATAGCACGCACAAAAAAAGAAAAAGTAGTATAAAAATGACAAACTAGTCAAAATCAACTTATTAGATAGTATTTGGTTAGAAAGCCTTTTTTCCAAAACTGCGGCACATCGTCTAGGCTTGGAGTCTGAAGATTGTGGAAACTTCAACTGGAATGGAATACCAGATTTTTTGAACAGTCTCCCGTAATATTTTGATATTTGATGTTTTCCTTAAACTTACACGCGTCTTTTTCCACAAATTTTCTATAGGATTCACGTCCGGTGACAGAGATGGCCAAGGTAAATAGACAATATTGTGGGTATCCAATATAGTGTTTGAAAAAACACACTTTTGGCGGTGTGTTTGATATTATTATCGTGCTAGACGTTCCACCGTAATGGCATATGTTCTTTGGCATAAGGTTAACATAATATTATGTAAGATGTTTAAGTAAATTTCTTTGGTCATATTCAGCTTCATCCAATGAATTGGATCAACTCCGGTATATGAAAATGAAGCCCAAATTTTAATATTGACAAACATGGTGGCGTTTGATGAATAGTATTTTTTTATATTCAAATATTCGTTCACTCGACGCCGCACACGTACTGTTCCATCATTACTACATAAATTTATTTTAGTTTCGACGGAAACAGAGCATTTTTCCAATGTTCTCTGTTTAAATTATTTCGTGCAAACTTCTTACGTTGTTTTAAGTGTTTGTTCAAATACAAAAATTTCCTTGCAATTCTGCCATTATAGCCAAATTGTTGCAACCGTCTCCTAATACTTCTAGTACTGGTATTAGTCTAGTATTGGAAAGTCAAAAAAAAAAAAAAAAGAATATAAAGAATATATATATATATATATATATATATATATATATATATATATATATATATATATATATATATATATATATATATATATATATATATATATATATATATATATATATATATATATATATATATATATATATATATATATATATATATATATATATATATATATATATATACATTCTGTCAGTACCGAGAATTGATCATTTGAAAAACCCGCTTAAAAGGATTGTCAAAATTATTTTTATCGCTAAGTAGGAACAACTGTCCTCTATACTAACGCGGAGTTTGAGAGTCATCTGTCATTTAGTTTATAGTGCCGAAAGACCTGAATTTTCTTCAGAAACTCAATCGCGTAAAGGTCGCTGAAGACATGCTAGAATGAGTCAATTCCGACACCACATTCATAAAACGCATTGTAACTGGTGATGAGACATATTAGTATACGAGTTTAACATGCAAATCAGTCTACAAGCTTCGGAATAGCGCCTTCCAACTGAGCGAAACCGAAAAAAACACATCAAAGTCGATCAAAAGTTAAGCTGATGTTGACTGTTTTCTTTGATTATCGCCGTGTTGTGCACTCGGAATTATTGATCAGACGGTAAATAAAGAATATTATCTGAGAGTTTTGCGGCGTTTGAGAGAACAAATTCGTCGAAAATGCTAGATTTATGTAAATAAAACTCTTGGATTTTGCATCACGACAACGCACCATCTCACAAGGCTATTATTGTGAATGAATTTCTGGCCAAAACTCGGCAAATACCATCGAATAACCACCGTATTCACCTGATATGGGTCCGGCCGACTTCTTTCTCTTTCCAAAACTCAAATTACCACTTCGAGGCACCCATTTTCAGTCGATAGAAGACATAAAAGAGAATTCACGACGAGAACTGAAATCGATTTTCAGTTCTTCTAAGTACTCTTCTTTCCAATAATAAACGCATGTCCTCAGTTATTTTGTGAGGATCTATATATCGCAGCCATTAATGCCTACTGGCCCAATGAGTGATTTATAGATCTTATGATTTATCTTCTTGATATATATTTCAGTATATATTTTCAGGTTTCGTAAAAATTTTCTCAGAACAAACTACAGGGAGTTTTTTTCTTACCCTTCATAATTCTATTTATCATATTTTCTGAGATGATATTTACAAAAATGTGTCTTTTACATTTCTTTATTCGCCAAAATAAAGAACACTATAAGACACAAAAAAATAATAGGATTAACACATGAAATTCAAACAGAAAATATAAAAAACATATTTGCAGAAACAGTTACCCATGAATGTCCTGAATTTTTCAGTTGTAGTGAAGTTTGGCCAATATAAAAATAGCAAACTACAGACCGTTATTCGATGATAATAATTCTAAACGGTTTATTGCGACCAAAGAATTTTTATTGTTCTAAATTAGAAGGTGCAACAGTTTATTTTCGGCAGTCCAAATTCATTGCCTTTTGGTGCTGTATGTGCACGTGAGTATAAATCTCGATTAAATATGGCCGGCAATAAACATCAATGAAACAAAAAACTTAGTCGACTTTTATACAGGATTTTTACTGGTTGAAAACGTGCTAGTTTTAAATTTGAAATCTTGCAGCTTCGTTTAAATGAAATTTAAACTCATAAAACTACGATTCCCTGAATGCGTGGTCATACGAGCAGCTTTACTATGTAAAATGGGTTTAAAATAATGTTCTTTCCGCCTGACCTTTGTTTAGAAAATGTATGAAAACATTTTTGCTGCAATGAAAATGAGAACAGTAAAAGCTAAATTATTTTTCTTTAAGTGAACTACTTTCATTCACTCTGAAGACCGTTTAAAATGTTTTAAATGTCACATTTCTTCATTTACAATAGAATAAGAATAATAGAAAAAAAACTTTTAAAAAGTTTGGTAGAAGGTAGAGGAAAACTTTTAAAGGTTTCTATAATAGTTTCTTTACCATTAAGGATTGAATAATGTACAGTGGTATTTCCATGGTATTCTAAGAATTTAAGGGCAGTTGTATTGTTTTCTATAATTTAGTTTGTTTCTGTCTTGTTTACAATATAGTCAAGAATTTCTTGACTTTCTTGAGTATTTCTTTTTTATTATAACTCGATTTTATATAAAATGACGCAAGTTCTAATCGGCAATTTTGCAAAAATCCAGCAGATAAGATTTGTTATATATGCGGACGATTTATTTTAAAGTCACAACCTAGATATATATCCGAGAAAGTTAAAAATCTGTATCTTTTATATTTTCAGTACCAAAGTGAAGATTAAGATAAAAGTTGGGCTCCTCATGTTTGCTGTGTGAGTTGTCACGTAAATTTAGTGCAGTGGATGTATCGCAAGAAGAATTCTATGCCGTTTGCTGTTCCTATGGCATGGGGAGAACCTACTGACCATGTAAGTGATTGCTACTTTGTATTTGATTGCTTATCATTTTCGGATTTAGGACTACAAAATACTTCATATACACCTATTTTCATCAATGCTACTTCAAAAAAGTTTAATCTTGTTGACCTGTGTATTTGTATAATATGCCAATATGAACTGACATTTAAACATTTTACCTACAATATAACCATTGAATTTTATTTCTCCAACATTCTTATAAATTATCTTATATAATATATCTTATAAATTGTAGAGGTCGCTGTATGCGACACTTTTCTTTGATTGAAAGATCACAACTTTTTTGTGCCTTAGTGTAGACGCGTTTTTAATTAAAATATTATTTTATCCACCTTTTTTACTTCAAAAAGGTATACTTTGTAAATGTCGCTCTGAGTTACCGTTTTCTTGATATCTGCGTTTAAATTGTTCATTGCACCGTTGTAAATTGCGCTTTTGAAACATAATATTTGAGTTTGTTTTCCTTTTTTTTTGTCTTAGTTCTAGAGGAATGTTGTCTAAATATTCGGGTAACCGAGTTTGAAGAAAATTAAGATATAGTTCGCCGTTAAAATTAGGTGATAATTCGAATGGACCATTGGGTTATTACATAATCACCACAATCATTACATAATCACCAATAAGACCTCATCTAACTTTAATTTTAAATACGTGTTGGAAATGGCGTTCGGATACTAATAAGTATGGATTTTCTAAATCTCACGCATGTTTATTTTTAATATTGAATACACCTCTACGTGTAAATGTTGCTTCGTCTGTAAACAATATATATTTTGCTACAATATTATTTTGCTATACTTGCCTACCCCAACTCCAAGAGCAATGCGTCTTGTACTTACTTCAGGGTTTTCGGTTACGCGAACCACAATTTCTTCTTCCTGGTCGGTGGTTAGAGTCTTCGGACGATCTGCGGAATCTCGTTTCGGTCGGAAATAACCTGTTTCACCCATTCTGTCGTGGAGATTTTTGAAAATCTTAAAATTCCGCTGTCTTCGACTCTGTCTTTCGCATCCTTTCATTAGAAAACAATTTGTCTGGGCATTTTGTTCTTGACTTAAGTGAAAATCTTTCAAAAACTCTTTTACTAGAGTGTATTAGAATTATTATTATTATTATTATTTTAAACTATTTCAACTATTTAAATACTCATAATATTAAATATTAACAATCAATGCAAGTCTTACTTAGTACTTTACCTACCTACCTACTTAAGAAAAGTGTTATATATTTCAAAAGCGCAATTTAAAAGAGTGCAATGAACAATTTAAGAGATATCCAGAAAATGGTGAAAATGGAGAAAACTTGGGGCGATATTTGCAAGGTATACCTTATTTACGTAAAAAAGATGGATAAAATAATATTTTCATTAAAAATGCGAATACACTAAGGCGCAAAAAAGTTTCAAACGTAAAAAAGTGTCGCAGACAGCCCCCTCTACAATCTGCATAAAAATTTTCGAGATATTTAAATTTCTTATAAAAAAAACCCCACTACCAAATTTCGATCAAGAAAGATACTTTTTAAGAAACTTATTGCCGAAAATTGAAAATAAAATTAAAACTTTAACACCAAACTTTAAGTTGAGTTAAATCGCAATATTTTTACCAAAAAAATCAGCAGTTTGTACCATTAATTAGCGGACACCCTGTATATATACAGAGAAATCGAACTATTCAAATAATTTTTTTTGTTGTATCTGTGTTTTATGAATAAACAACACACCTCGAAAACATCCAAATAAAAATTAATAATTTCAGAATCTTCTACTAAAGTGTTTTACGTTGTAAACATTACAAGGACACTTAACTTCATTAAAAATAAAACCTTTATTATTCTGTATTGTATAATTAACGTTCACTGACACCATATCAATAAGAATAATTTATGTAGACGAGTACAGTTAACCTATAAAACTATAGATAGCCATAATAATCGAAATTTTTGCGTTGCCACACCTTTAGAGAATGTTAAAACATTAAAGTGGAGAGCTAGACAAACATTGTTCATTTAAGTTATTTCAATGTAATTTATTCATTGATAGTGTGCTAAAAAATAAACAAATCCAAGTGTTTTGTCAGAGTACTTCAGAAAAAAGTTTCCCACTTATTTATATTTGTCCTGGGATGATATTATGTTTTTGTTTTATCAGTAGATTTAGATATATATATATATATATATATATATATATATATATATATATATATATATATATATATATATATATATATATATATATATATATATATATATATATATATATATATATATATATATATATATATATATATATATATATATATATATATATATATATATATATATATATATATATATATATATATATATATATATATATATATATATATATATATATATATATATATATATATATATATATATATATATATATATATATATATATATATATATATATATATATATATATATATATATATATATATATATATATATATATATATATATATATATATATATATATATATATATATATATATATATATATATATATATATATATATATATATATATAAAATATGTGCACTATTTTTTTTGCCATGATACGGGCAATATTGGTTATATTATCCTAACATTATAACGTATACTGAGGATTAAAAAAAGTGCAACACTTAGTACTGTATTTACTTGTATATTTGTAAACTTGATACATTTTTGGATTGTTTACAATATTTCTCTATGCAATTGCACAAAATTTGCAAGTAATTATTAAATTTGCAAGTAATTTGTAAGTAATTATTCATATGCCACTAAGCTAACCAGTATTGTTCTGCTTCTATTGAAAATACTAAAATATCACGAGTTCACGGACTACGCCATTTCAGTCAATTATCCGAATTTGAGGCGGGATGAGATGAGCTATTGGTATGAAAAAAAGCACGTTTAAGTTCTCGTGAAACAGTAAAACGATTGGGCATAATAGCTTCTAGTGTTAAGAGGACATCGACAAGATAGAAGAAATAATCATTATTTTGGACGAGGTCCTGACGGTCCTAGAATTTTCCAAAAACGTGAAAAATGACAACATAAACTTATCGCGGTACGAAATCCATCAAATGCGTAATGCCTTTTATTGCAGTTACAGGATTCTTTAGGGGATGACTATTACCCCAAAAAATATGGCTATTATCCTAGAAAATATGGTATGGGTCTATATTGAGAAGTAAAAGGTATTTCGGTTAATAATGGCGTTACTAATACTTTTATTGGCATAGACTAATGACGTCTATGGAGTTTTGTAGAGTAAACATACGCCATCAAAAGCCAGTTCGTTATTAACCTGCAAGAGAAGCACTGGATAAGGGATACCCAGGGGCGAATTAATAGTGTTTTTCTCTTATGTCATCCCCTATCATCCCCTCAACGTGACCATTTGGTCACGTTGAGGGGATGACTTTGAGTTGGAGAAAAAAAAAATTATCCCCACTACAGATCATCCACCATAGCCAGCTTAAGATGTAAATACTAACAAAAATATAAGCGACCGTAGTCAGTCTATGCGTATACGCCACCCAGTGCTGCTGTTGTGTCAATAAATAAAAACCGTTAAATAACCTTTTTTGCACAAATAGTGTGTTTTTTTCGATCTTGACACTGATTGTGGTAAGTAAATCATAAATATTATATTTTCTATAGTATTTATATTGAAAACTTTGATTTTTAATTTGTAACATTTATTTATTGGTTTCTTTCATTTTCTATTTAGCTCAAATTGAACACGCGTTCTCGTACTCGCGAACGAGTAAGTAAAAGCGAGACCGAATTGGTTTTTGAAGAGCATTGTGAACTTTATCTAACTAAATAAACATATTTTTTAAAATAAAGCTAAATTATGTAATAAGTATCTGAAAGTACATTAAGTCCCCTTTTAAATGCCGTTGGAAGAGAGTTTGTATCGATTAATTTCGCCTAGATATGATAGTTTGAATAGAACACCTCATTTTAACATTTTTTTTGCTGATTGTTTCGACGGTATTAGGAATACTACTATTTTTTGGAACATTCTATAGATATAGTCTTTTTCTATACTGATTGAGGTTTAAATTTAAAAAAAATAAAATAACAATTATTTTAAAATCACCATAATTCCCTATCGAATCCTGTAAAAGGAAAAAGGCTTTGTAGTGTATTTGGTAGCATGATAGGGAAGCTTTGTATTACGAACTGCTGAAACCGGGTGAATCTTTTCATCAAGTTTCAGCAGTTCGTAATACTGGCCATCGATACCGACAACAACAAAATTGGACCGAGCATTAAAGAAAAAACGACCAGAATACACCCAAAAACACAATAAAGTAACTTTTCAACATGAATGCATGCATTGCAATATAGGGCTAAGCATGTTAATGCTTAGCCACATATTGCAAAATGTGGAAAAAACTATTTGAAAAACGTTAAACGGGATGTCCTACCATACCCGCCGTATTCACCGGACTTAGACTCTTCGGACTACCACTTATTTCGATCGATGCAGCACAGACTTTCATAACAGCACTTAGATTCTTAAGAAAAAATGAAAATTTGGCTTGATGAATAGTTGGCTTCAAAAAACCAAAAGTTCTTTTGGCGCACTTACATTCTTTGACAGAAAAATGAGAAAAAGTAATTGCTAACGATGGCCAATACTTAAAATTCAGCACAAATTAAGGAAATTAAAATTCAGCACATTATATAACCGAAATATTGGTGTCCGGTCATATCACCTTCTAGTGAAATATCGTCAGGCATACATCATCAAACAGTTCAATTTTTAGAAGAGTGAGATAACGACAGTTAACTGGTCGGCGAGATCCCGGGATTCATCGCTGAGAGAGTATGTATGGGATACAATTGGTTAAAATGTACAATGGTTAAATTTATTTGGGGATTAACGGGGTTGGAATACATCACCATAAGAAAACATACATCGTTTGATTCGACCTCTGTTTGGTAGATTTACCGAGTGTTATAATAACAATGATGGACCAATTAAGTATAAGAGTACTTGATTTTTTCTCATTGCATGAAACCGTCATGGTGTAAAAAAAATTATAAAATTAATCCAATAAAATATATTTTTCATAGTGTTGTATATTTTTTGTTCTCCAGTATACTTATGTGAGAAATAAGACAAAACAGTTTTACAATTATCTATTTTTGAAAACATTTACACATATTTTCTAGGGTCATAGTTCCATACAAAGGAGAATTGTCATTTGTTATGAATATGCAAATATTTTACTAATATAATGATGTACAAATACATACATGTGTACATTGACGTCAACAAATTGCAGTCAGCACTTCTTGCAGGTTATTCGTCTTTAATTTATACTCAATTCTAGAATTGGAATTCTACCTACTGAAAAGTGATTAATACATCTTAAAATGATTTTAATCTTAATTGAACTGCTTCATCAGAAAAACGATGGGCTGATAGATTGAATATATATATATATATATATATATATATATATATATATATATATATATATATATATATATATATATATATATATATATAGGGTGTCCTGAAACTCAAGGTCAAGCGGGTGCCGAGCGAAAGGCCAGGTTATACCAGTTCTGCCAAAAATATGAAAAAAAAACCATGTCACCGGTTAATGATAATAAGCATATTTTTGAAAATCTTTAAATTCGACATTCTAGGATATATCTTTAGGTACTGTGATCATAAACTTCCCAATTTTGTCAAGTCAAGTTTTATATATATATATATATATATATATATATATATATATATATATATATATATATATATATATATATATATATATATATAGCAATAACACAATATAAATTTTATGAATTCCAACCTTTCCGATGGATTCAATTACAAAAAGAATACTCAATAGGAGCACGGATACAGGAAGGTTTATCCTTTATGTTTATAGGCTGATGACAGAACAATATCGATACAGACCAAGGAGCTTACTAAGATGTGTAACTCAGGAAGACCAGCTATAAAACGTTATTCTTGGAATAACAAGTTAAGAGAGGTCAGGAGCCGAACGAACTCATTAATTTTATTACATCAATGGCAACTTTTTTACAGCAAATATTCAGCGCCATGATATAAATGATAAATGAATGAAGTAATATAAATTGCCGCTTCAAAAGAAAGAAAAAAAAGTGTCTAAGCATTTTCGACGACAAATTAATCCTTCAAAAGCAGCACCTCTCCCTAAAATTTGAGAGTTAGCTCGGTAGCTTTAACGGATTAACAGGACTTCGAAACTTTCTTCGTGAGATTTACGGCCAAACTGAAAATAAATACACTAATCACTTGTCTCGTTCACGACATCAAAGACTCCTAAGAGTGTCCATCAAAAATAAAAATGGCCGTCGGACTGAATGGCACCTGACGACGATATTTGATATTACAAAGTTTACGTGATCAATTACTTCCAACTAAATATGCTGAAGAGCTTATCGATACGAGGGTAATCTAAAAACTTTTACTCGTATCGGGTCAGAGCATAGCTCTCACTTAAAATTAATTTCTTGGATGCAATGAAAAAAATTAGCTGAAACATTATATGAATTTAATAAAACCGTATGTTCAAAGTTCACATAGCCCAATGTTATCCGAATGTAAGTTTTCAAGTTCGATCAATAGTTCTTACAGTAACAATGTTCATAGTCTTATGGCAGCCTGAGTTAAGCCGGTGATTATTAGCACCGTCTGCTTTCGGATTAGGCTTTCCGCACAATGTACAAGAGGATATATATATATATATATATATATATATATATATATATATATATATATATATATATATATATATATATATACATATATATATATATATATATATATATATATATATATATATATATATATATATATATATATATATATATATATATATATATATATATATTATTGGTTAACAAATTTTGGGTCATGCTAGTCTGAATTTGACCCTCCCAATATCATATGCTCCATAGGCATGCACATTTGGTATTATCAATGCATATCTAGAGACTGAATAAGTCAATTTTAGTCTTTAGACACACATTAAGAATGCCAAATGTGACCTTGGCGAAAATTCTGCACTTTCACAACAAACACCAAATAAACACCCATAAACAAACACCAAAAAAAACACCAAATTAACATTATAATGAAGATTTGAAGTATCGATAATGTTTGTAAATATCAAAAAATCTAGATTTCAATTTATAAACGTGTATGGGACAAAATACAGTGATAATCGGTAGGAACTACGTCAGGTATACATACCCGACCCTTCAGAACATGCAATGTCGTTAGAGCAAACTCGTTAATTGACATAACTGTGTGGTTAGGTGTATTGCCGTGATACAGCATCTATGTATTGATAATACATGGGTGCTGTATCACCAAACCTATCGATAAATAATTATAATAATAATTTTATTGCAGTAGATTTAACAATGATCAACACAGAAAATAGCAATATATTGCAATGTAATAGAAAACGCACATAAAATCAGTGCAAACGGACGGAGATGGTAAAAGTACGGATTTAGAAACCTCAGCTCTAATTCTTATTTAACCCATAGTATATAATAATCTTATAGGCAATAAATGAAAATTCAAAAATATATTATTGTTCATGTACAATAAAATAAGAAATAAGAAGACAAGTCAAGGTAATAGAGGCACAGACAAAATCATTAACCGTTAAGGTAGACATATTGCTTCGAACTGCCTTTCATACAAGTAGTTATAGTAACCTTTTTAAATCGGACATATTTAAAGTATTTATACTCTTAAGGTATATCGTTGTACATATTATTTATATTATATCAAGACGATTGTATCAATAATCCGATTGTATCAATAATATGGAATGAAATAAACAGCCCGCGTGGAGTTGCCATTTAAATAACATAAATATACACGATTAGACCAGCTTGTGGGATATAAGTTGAAACCTTGGTATTCCATATGAGAACCTCTAACAAGATTTCTGCAATGGCTCAATCCTCTTAGCATCAACTGTGCTTAAAAATGGCCCATAACGCACATCACAGTAATTCGTATGACTTAAAACAGTTACTTCCGAGAGTCTCAGTTTCTAACTGAGACTGTTTCAAACTGAACAAACCAACATAGGCTATTTTGAGTTTAGATGTTGTAAACTTCCTAAGTTTTATGTCAGTGTCTATCTCCATTCAGAAAGTCCTGACACTGTGCACATTCTGCAATACAATATTACCAACCGTAATAATCATTTCCTTATCTATACTATTGTCAATCCTTACCAAATACCATAATAGTACCTTTTGTTGAATTTATTGCCAATTAATGTATGTCCGATAATACAGTTAGCTCTGCAATATATTCGTTAATCAAGACAAGCATTATGTAAGTCATAAGAGGGAAATTAATCAAGTAACTGTGTATCATCAGCATACATCAATGGAGTACTCTATTTTAGGCATTTAGAAATGGCACATGTGTAGATGCAGAACTGTAGAGGCCTCAGAACTGAGCTTTGTAAAACTGCACAGTTGATATGCCCTGTGGAAGATTCAACTTTATCGTTTTTTACAAACTAATATCTGTTACTAAGATAGTCTAACCAAATGTCAAAACGTCGTTCAAAAACAACTTATCAACTTGTTTTTGCTACATTGCATTCGTTTGAAAGGCTTCCACGAACGCCCATTTGGAAAAAAGACGGAACAGGCAACAAGGCTTAAATCGCACCTGACACCGACTTTCTGTATTACAGACTTTACATGATGTCTCACAGTGATTATCGATTAGATATGGTAAATAGTTCAATATTATCTGGTGCGGGTACTTGAAGTTAAATTTATATAAGACCGCTGGAAATTGTGTATTCGTATTTCGTTTATATTTATACATGAAATACACAACATACGAGCTTTTTTTAAATATTATGTTCAATCGAAAAAAATAAACAAACACAAAGCGTACAAAAATCAACACGAACTCAAGGGTATTTTTGTTGTAAAAGAATATTTAACATATGTAAAATTATAAAAAAAAAGTTTGTTTATGCCTGATAAATGGTGCTATGAGCCAAAAAATAGCGTTTACGAATAATAAGTTCTTTTTATGGACAAATGTGATTTATTACTGAAAATTATTGATGTGATATCGTATGTCCAGTCAGGAGATTCGGTAGCATTGGGTTGTCTGGAAAGTTCGTAGAGATTTTTTTGAAGAGAAAGAGAAACAAAAGGAGTGCATGTAAATATTTATTTAGTTTATTATGAATGAATGATGCTTTATTGCCTAACAGGCCACTGCCCCATTAAAAGACAATTCAAAACACATGTAGATACAGGATATTTAGTGCATAACCTGCCAAATTAAAATGGCCGATAGGAGGGGTCTTTTGCTATCTCATCAGCCTACATAAAGCATTATTGGGCCCACATTGGGCAAACATTGATTATTAAGATTTTATTTTTCTCGTCCAAAGAACGGTAGTACCATTTGTAAGAAAGAGATAGCAGCCAGACTTCTACTTACTTAGCGTGTGTTATTTACGCAAATAAGTAATATTGAATATCATATATCAAATAAGTAATATCGAAAATAATTTGAACTTAAACTAAAAAATATCCATCAAGGTCATAGAAACGATCCGGCCAATAAGAGGCCCAATTGGTGCTAGAGTTGCAGCAGGAAAAGCTGAGCAGCATACACTCTACCATCATCCAGAGACTAACAGGAGAATCTCTCCAATAACAGAGTGTGGCTATAACCTCTGCAGGGGTAGGCACCATCCAGATTAAAAGATAGATACTATAGAAAACGCCGCTGAACCTGCTCAAGACGAGAAATATGTGTAGTATATATTGCCGACCAAACAGGGGAAGGATACATAAGCTTACATCATACTAAGGCATTATACAAAATTAGAAAACAGCTGATATTATCAAAAGTTTTTATTGATCTAATTTGGAGACCAAGCGTTGTAGTTGCTTTCTATCGATATGTATTTATATTATTTTTTATTATTATTATTTACTTACAACTTTTTGCCAACGTAGTTAAAGGTTCATAATGCTTTTTTGCCAAAAAATTAACATCTTTATTGCCAGAAAATGTCGACAGGTTGGTTTTTATCTCTTCTTTCGATTTAAAAGATTTTCCATTTAAACAATTTGGGAGGGAGCATAATAGATGGTGGTTCGATGGTACGATGTCCAATAAGGTGAATGTGACAAAACATCCCAATTAAAGCTCAACAGTGATCTAGATTGAAGTGTATCATTGTGAATTGTCATGATGAAAGATGGCGCCTTCCGTCAATCTAACTGTAAAGAGTAGAGATCGGTGTAGATGGTTTGGTTGCCACATCATTTCCTTCAGATGAAAGCCGACTTATACCGTACTTGAAACCGCTGACCCTGGCAACATGATTTTTTCATTGTACCTTGTCGAACACAATCTACTTGTCATCATCAGTTACCATTCACTTTAAAAAAGGAAGTCACCAAATTTTTTTCAGTAAAAGATCGCACGAAGAGATTCAGTCCAGCAAATTTAGGTGACTAAGTTCGTGAGAACCCGCACATCATATCGGCTGACGTAGCAACTTTTTTTTAGATAGTCAAAAAAAATCTTCTGGAATAATTTCATGTACTTTGTTTGAGCAGCGTTCTTGTCCTTCTTGAAATAATAATGATACCGCGTTAATGTAATTTATTGACCCACATTTTCAATTTGAGTCAATGTGACTAACTGAAGGCAAACCAAAGGAAATGTAAACATAAACATTGTAAATAAAACATGTATTAATAATATGGGACTAAAAATTACTAACCCAACCCATATTTTTGTTTACAAGCATTAAAAGAGCAAGTAATGGAAAATTGGTACGAACTTTCCGCACAACCCAATACAAACAGACAGAGTGGACGTCCAAAAAGTCTCACCATAAGTTACTAATGATGGGTTGTTCTTGGATTTTGAGAATATTCAATTAAAAATGAATGAGATAGTCCGTAGGCAGTGGATTTCGCGCCGGAAATACTAAAACTGTTTTTGAATATGCTCGTTATGCTGGTTCTAACGGTAAATATATATTTTGAAATGTACGTGTAGTTTTTGAGATATGATAGAAGTCAAAAAAATATGTTTATTTCATATTTTTTTACCATTTGTTGCATCATGAACACGGAGAAAGTTTTTTATTCGTGATTTCTTCGAGTGAGTTCCTTTCAGGCACTCACGCACTCCAGCAGTAATTAGCCACCTTTACCTTTCTTCCATATTTTTTAGGTCCTGATCAAATCGCTCTCCTTGTTCCTCACTGTAAGAGCCAAGGTTGTCCGGAAGTTTGTTCAAATGATTATGGCTGTAGTGAACTTTGATGCGCATGTTACATCCAGGCTTTCTGAAATTTTGCACCAATTCGCAATAGTTTTCGTTTTTATAATTTCCTAGGATTTTTTTTACAACATTGATGAAAAAAAACCATGCTAATGATTCTATATCATTCTTCGCTAGTACAAGCCTGCCTATTTTTAGATGTACTACATTCTGTATCCGAAATATCAGACAGGCCACGAAAAATTGGAACAGGAGCATCTTCTGAATGAGATACAGAATGAGATTTTTTTGGTAATACCATGTACCTTGACTAAGCAAAAATAATAGTCATTGTAGCGATTTTTCGGTTCCCTCCAAATCATAGACACACCGAATTTCAAGTGACTTCTTTTACCATTCGTCCATTGCCTTCAAGCCAAGCATTTCGCACAAATTCAGATATAGGTTTTCGAACCATATACTCGCCACAAACGCAACAAAAAGTTTTCGAGTCGTTTAAACACAATCGTTTTGACGATGGCATCTTTGTTTGTTGTTGAACAAACAACAAAAATAAACTAGTTAAATGGCTAGCGAGAAGAAAATAGTATTAATGTGAGTATATTAAAAACTGTACGTACTGTTGATAATTTAATGTTACTGAGGGTGTTGCTAGATATTATATTTTAAAATTACGCTAAGTCTTGGTGGCACTATTTTTTTTTATTTTACAGATCTGTGTTATTGAAATTTTCACTTTTTTTTCATAATACATTATGTATAAGTAAGCTGTGCCTAAGATGCAGAGGAATCCGCAATATTAGGATTACTTTAACAAGAATAAAAGCAATTTTATAGGTCGTTGCCTTAAAATAATCACAGACACAGGGAATCAAAGGGGTTTATTTAAGTGGGAGTAATATGATCGTTGTCCTGTTCTACAGAAACTATAGATCATAATCTTCCAGCTACTGTGACAAACAGAAATCATCAATATTCATTCATCAATTATATGAAAGTTTAAAAAATTAATTTTCTAAATTAATCAGTTTATCTTGTACCACCTTGTACTATTTGTATTTAATTGAACCTAATGTTGAAAAAATGTTTTATTAAACGAAAATTTTGTTTCGATCTCTAGTTAATGTTCATATTAAAGTTGAACAAATTGTACATACTATTCACAAGTGGACGAGCATTTTTATAAATGACAACATATTTGCTACTCAAATACTTAATACTAAAAATTTAGCTTAGAAATTTAAAATACTTATTTCAGCGTCTTTTCCAGCCTTTGAAACAGTTTTGATGTTTGACTTCTGATATTTTTCACACAACAGCTAGCAAAGTCCTGTTAAATAGCTTCTATGGGGTCAAAATAGCACCCACGAAGTGATGTCTTTTATCGGGGGAATAGGAAACAGTCACACAAATATATCTGTACGAATATTTTTTGCGATAACGAATTGCTTTTAACACAAATGTGGAAGTTAATATCTACACTACTATCTATACTACTGTCTCTTACACTTAATACTAATACTAATAATGTTCTTCATTGGCTGACGTTGAAGGTTTTCCTGTACGAGGTTTATCTTCAACTGCTTCTAGAGCATCACTAAAGTATTTGTACCACTTGTAAATATCATTTTTCACAACATAGCTTCATTGTCTTAACATTTTCTTGACATTTTTAATGTATCAGCGCAAGAAATTTCATTTTTAGATAAAAATTAAACAAATAAATTTATCCAATTTAATAAATTGCTGACAAAATTTACAATTTCAAAAAACAAAAAAAGGACAATTAACAGTATCGATGCATAAAGCGCGGGATTTTTTAAAACAAAATTCACTTTAATTTTATGGACTAGAATAACCGTTGAAAACTCCTTTTTGAAATACTCGTTATTCTCAAATTTTATTATCAACAGCAGCTTCAAAATACCAGGTTTATATTTACTCAGCAGTTTATCTCAATTAACTATTCGACAAATCAAAGAAATTTGATTTTAAGAGCTTATTTGAAATCGAAATACTGTATCGAGAGTTTCAGGCGAGTATCCCAGTTTCAGGCGACGCTTTTAGAAGTAGTCGCCGTATTGGTTTTCATCAAGGTTTAATTTTCCAATTTAGTCGATGTTACTGTTAAGAATGATCAATATTATATTCGTATTCCAAAGTGTATCTCTCGGATTTAAATTATGTAATATATGTTCATACTAGTGATTCATCCACTACGTTATACGATAGTATGTTCGCCTTTTTTGTACACAAAGCTGATTGATATACAATCTAAAAAACATAACATAAACTACAAATCGGAAGGTTTTCCTTTTTCTTTAAAGCAGCGATTCGGAGGTCAAAATGCAGCGTGGGATTGGCACTTGTATCACACGATCACGATCGGCCTATATCGATCAACAGTTGGATGTAGGCCTTCCCCTTCAGTTCGCTGCTTCTCTCATTTAGCAGGTACCGGCTATTAGTTTTATGACATCCACCAATTTGGTGTTGGGTCTATCGCTAGATATGGATCTTGTTCTGAGGCTCCACTCCAAGATACGTTGAGTGCATGTATCATCTGTTCTCCGGGTGATATGCCCAGACCAATTCCATTTTAGTTGTGAGGTTCATTATAGAACATCTTCCACTTTAGTTTGTTGTTTTATTTACGTGTTCTTGTTGCTATTTTTCAGGTTAATACCAATCATTATTTTTTCGCATGTCCATTTTTGATATAATTTCTTTGTTATGCACCAAATCTCGCCTCCATATCAAGACAGGTAGAATACATCGGTTGTATAGCTTACATTTTAGGATATTAGATATTTCTAACCTAACTACAAGCTTTCTAAAAGCCACCCTGGTCAGGTTTATTCTTCGCGCAAAATCATCATCATATATAGTGTGTCGCATTTAAGATGAATACACTCCCTTATTTTTGCTATTTTAAAGAATACAGATTTGAATTTTTGCACAGGTTGATGGGTCACATTTTTTAAGATACTCAACTGAAATCTTTAAACTCAGCCAAGTTATTAGAAAACGTTGTTCAGAATATTTTTTTAACCTCACATACCGGGTCTCAAATTTTTTTTCATTATTTTGATCTATATATAAAATTATTACAAGTTTATTTTTTAATTTGATAATTAGTGTGCCATGTTATTATCCATGGCACACTAATGACACTAGTGTTAAATGTCAGTTAACAAAAACACTTTGACACTAGTGTTAAATGTCAGTTAGATTAAACTTTCAGTTTATTAAGTTCTAATCAGTGATCACATAATTAAAATGTCATTGACTTTAAGAGAAAAAATTGATATAATCCGGTTATTTAGTGATCTTGCTCGTAGTAGCAGAGAAGTTGCTGCAGAGTTTAACATGAGGCATCCCCAACGTGCTCCCATTACTCATGAAAAAGCAGCCGCTGTAAATACTCTTTTCAGTGAAACTGGCAGTGTTATTAAAATCCATCAAAAAGGTCAAGTTCGTCGAATATACACGCATCCTGAGGATAACGATATATTGGCGGCAAATCGAGCAAATCCATGCATGAGCCTTCGAGATTTATCGTTTCAACCGAAGATTAACAAGGATAAAATCAGAAGAAGTTTCGTTCGTCACAAAATCAAGCCCTATAAACCGAAGCTTTACATACATTTAAAAAAGGTGATGATAATAAAATATTAGACTATTGTTAATGGGGCCAAGGTAATTTTTTAAATGACAGACATTTCCTGAAGATTATATTTACTAATGAGGCTACATTCACCACTAATGGGGTTGTATTGTCTCAAAACTGTAGATACTGAGTCAAAGGCAATCCTCACTGGGTTAGAAATTGTAAAGGCCAATATTCCCAGGAAGTCAATGTTTGGTGTGGAATTTTAGGAAACAGAATAATTAGTCCCTTTTTTTTTAATGAATGTTTATTATAATATTATATTAATGTTTAGTTAACTTCCTCATTGGGGAATTTTGGGATGCAATTGAAAATCATCTTAATGTGCAACAAGATATGTATTTACAGCTAGATGGTGCACCCATCCACAATGCAAGGATTGTTCGTCAATGGTTAAACCAAAAATTTCGCCAACCAAAAATGCGCTGGATAGGAAGAAACAGTCCTTTTGAACTGTGACCTCCTGAATGGTCAAAAATAAAGTTTATAAAACAAGACAAAAATCGAGATGAACTTGTGCCAAATAAGGCAAGCCTGTCAAGAAAGTTAAATAATATTCTGAATAACTTTTTCTAATAACTTTTTTCGACATATTTAACGCGAAACAAAATATCGAGAACTAACCCTATTTGTGAATTCTTAGTAGGCTGAGTTTTAAAGTTCAAATTTCAGTTTAGTGTCTTAAAAAATGTGACCCATCAATCTCTATTACTGTGTAATAATTCAAATCTGCATTCCTTCAAATAGTGAAAATATGGGGATGTCTTCATCTTAAATGCAACACACTGTATATATTTATATATGTCA
Source organism: Cosmopolites sordidus (assembly GCA_031761425.1). Taxonomy (NCBI): domain Eukaryota; kingdom Metazoa; phylum Arthropoda; class Insecta; order Coleoptera; family Curculionidae; genus Cosmopolites; species Cosmopolites sordidus. The sequence continues at coordinate 57,230 of JARFXV010001353.1, read as the reverse complement.
TCATTTTCTATACGTCTATCTCCATTCCCACTAGTTTTGAGTAGTAATTTAAGTCGTTGGTCGTTTCTTGGGGCTATTGGAGTTTGTTATTAATAAGAATGATGTCATCCGAAAATCTAAGGTATTTTGAATTGTATCAGAAAATAGATTAAAGAAAAGTTTCCAAAACGGTGATGAAAAGTTTTGGTTACATGTATGCTACATTGTACAAGAATTTAAAATCTGACGAGGAATCGTCCCTTAGTCACATTGGTAACCAAGTTGGAAACCGTAGGTGCATAAGGTTTTCTAGAGAATGAAAGGTTATGCACAAATCTAGGGATGACAGCCAGAGATGATGTGAGGTTAATCGGTAGAGCAAGGTCGTGGTTTAGAACCCTCGTTACGTTGTCGGTCCAGTAACTAAATAGTCTGAACTGATAATTCGCCTCTAATTCTAAATTCGTTTCTGTATTACTGTTAAAAAAAAAACATTTGAACCCCTTGCAATATCTCTACACCGAATACATTCAACTATTTTACGGACAATTAAATAAATAGATACTCGCAAATATGCAGTCATTAAATAAATCTCCAACCTTGACATTGCTCGGACCAAATGCGGAAGCGACCATTCAACAACACAGTGAATAAGATATTTCAATTAGATAATTACAAAATTGCTCGGTTTGGAATGTCATACCTCGACACAGTCTAGAGTTCACAGATCAAATATTAGACATAAACAAACCGCTAATTGCAATCAGTAGAGGTTATCTTCAGCTGTCGTTTAGCGTTATTTAATGAATCGAGAAATTTTCGAAATACTCATTCTATTTTAAATTATACCCTATGAAAAATTACATCCCATTGATCAATTATAGCCTTTTTGGTTCATAAATTGCATAAAGGAATTGATACAAAATTTGCATGAGTATAATTATGAAAAGGAGTGCGTAAATAACAATATTGCTCTGATGAAATAGAATCTTGGTCGGTACTGATATTTTGTTTCATAGAGAAGATATATATATATATATATGTATATATATATATATATATATATATATATATATATATATATATATATATATATATGTATATATATATATATATATATATATATTATATATATATATATATATATATATATATATATATATATATATATATATATATATATATATATATATATATATATATATATATATATATCCTTTGATGTTAATAAATTATATGTTGATTTTATGCAAAATGTGCATGATGCTATTGATAGAGTTGCAGCTTTGAAATTAGCAATACCTAGAAAGGTCCCTTGGGTAAGTAAAGAGCTAAGAAATGGTCGAGTTGAAAGGGACAGAGCATATAGAAAGTTATCTTTATAAGCAGAAGAGAAATAATGCACTGTCCGTAATGCGACTTAAGAAAAAAAAAACTTTAATAATAATAATATCGATGCTTGTAGAAAGGACGGGAGGAAGATATGGAGAACAATAAAAAATTTACTAGGCAATGGTAAGGGGCATGCCCATTTTTCTCGAATCGACTTTGATGGCCATTACGAACCTACGGAGAAGAACTTCAGCAACTTTTATTTCGATAGTTTGAATGAAGTAGAACAGAATATGGAATGGCGGGATTAGAGCGGTGATGTCAAGTATGCAAGAATCTAGATTTTCCTAAATTAAAAAAATCAAGAAAAGTTGTGTTTAGCTTACAAAGTCAAAGTATGAGTGACAATGAAATTACGATAAGGCTAAGAAAATATTTTTTTTGTGTCATCGGTTATTCTTTATTGTATTTAATTAATATTGTAAATAAATAATTAATACATTTACATACATACAGTATTTAATTATTAATTAAATAACTTAAAAAACAAAAACCATTATTGTACCGATTCCGAAAATACCAAAGCCTAGACCACGAAGTGACTTTAGTGGTTTGTTACCTGCTGTTGATATACCTGAGTTGAGAGCTTGTTTTGAAATCAATGAAAATTCTTCAGGGTAGTGTTCTGGGCCCGTTGCTGTTTTTGATATAGTAAGCCAACGATCTTTCTATAATATTGGATAAGTGCTTTATTAGTCTTTTTGTGGATGATACTCTCATATCTGTCTGGATATAATTTGCCTGAAATAATTGAAACATTGAATAGTGAACTGGCAATACTATTTAAATGGCTATATAAAAATAAACTTAAACTAAACGAACTGAAAACGAGGGGCAAGGTGATAGGGAATAAAGCAAACTGCAAAATATTTAACGAGTTGGAATTAAAAATAAATATAAACAAATGTGATATTAAAATTGTAAATTAAATTAAATACTTGTGAGTACTCTTGGGTCCTCAGATAACATTTTGTAATCATATCAGTTATTTATGTAGAAAGATTGGACAGAAAATAGGGTTCTTTAGTCGTATATGGTCACATTTATCATCCTGGTCGAATAGGCTTATATACAATACTATTGTTTTGCCCCATTTTACTTATTGTATGTCTGTGCTGATAGCATGTAATAAGGAGAGTATTGGTAGATTCTAAATACAGCAGAACAAGGCTATGAGTGTACTATTGAACTGTAATAGATATACATCGATAGAGCTAATAACATAATTTAAAACATAATTTATTACCACATTACTTGAATATTTTTTGGTGCAAAGAGCAAACATGCATTCTTACAATGTCCGTTCTAAGAACAATTATGATGTACCAACTGTGAGAACTACTGGTCTCCAGAAGACATTGTTTTGGGAAGGTGTTTGCCTCTTCAATGCTTTGCCGGATAAGGAGTGCTCCTAATGTGCATCTTTTTAATAAAATGTTAAATTATAATTTGAAGCAATCGAGCGTTTTATCATTTGAGCAGTGTTAATTATTGGCTTTTCATTGTATTTTCTTTTGTTAAGATTAGTTAGAATTTTTCTTTGTATATTACCTTTTTCTTGTTACTATTAGTTGCATATGCTAAATAAAATGTGTATTTCTTTTACTATTAGTTTTATTATTAGTGTGTGTTTGTATTTACAACTAGGGTTAAAACCTAAGGTTTCCACGAAAAAAATTGAAAATTTATTAAAGCATCAATCCAAAAGCTATGATAAGAAATAATATTTTTAGCAAATATGTATAAAAGCATATTTTCCAAATAATAATTGGTTATTATCTAACAAATAAACTATAAATAAACTAATGAACATAGTTAAAGCAATTTTTATAAAATTAAGAATCATGCCCTACATCAACCAAAATTGATGTGACAACGATGGCTAAATTGACTAATTGAGATGATTGCCACGACAAAGAATTTTATTTCTAAATGGCGACAAAAATTATTATAATTAAGTCAGTGCGTATGATAATGCTACCGTATGTTGAAGAAGGAATTGGGGAATATCAGGCAGGGTTTAAAATGGGCAAAGCACTTCTTCACTAATCACAGTCCGTTAAATAATGGAGTAAACGCTGAATCTGATACTCCCTTATTACAGGTCTTCAGTGACTTTAGGCAGGCGTACGACCGCATACAAGTAGCAGTACGAGGACAAGGCAGATAAGCTTATTACATTCACCCGGATGACGATGCTAACTCTTAGGCAGCAGTAAAATTTGAGATCGGAGAAGATTTGCAACAAGGAGATGAATTGACACCTGTTTCGGTTAATACAGTATTGAACAAAGTTTTCAGTGAAACAGACAAACGTCAATGGAACAGAGATAAATAAAATAAAACTGATACTAGGATATGCTGACGACCTAAACGTGCTAACCCAATTCGAAAAGAGTATTAAGAGAGATATATGGTGAAATAAAGATGAATCCAAAGTTATCGGTCTAGAAATAAATATAGTCAAAACAAAGGTGATGGAAAAGATTACTGGATAATCCGCGATGACATTGAAGTTATGAATGAATTTGTGTATCCGGGAAGCAAATTAGATCCAAACAACATAACCGTAGATGTGCCTTCAACATTCTTATGTTGAAAACAATAATTAAAAATAAATAACAAAAAATAATGTACACTTATACGTCATAATATGATATTAATATATCGATCAGAAAGTATTTGCAATCGTTTGCAAAAAACTGTTTTGCAAACCGTCGACACTACAAAATTTTAATCAAAATTATTTTGGTGGCTTTTTGAGGTTTTGGAAAGATACATCAATTATATGGGTCTAAATTAGGATAGTATGACAGATAATCGACACATTCAATGCTGATATACTTTGATTGTTGTAAGGCAATACTCTACTTATGGCACGCAATGCCTTCGCTATATCAGAAAAACCAACATTTGCTTCTTCCATACCAACATTTCGCCTCTTTTCAAATTTGAATAATTGCCGAAAAGGGCATGGTGAAGTCAAGTGACGTTAAGAATTCATATTATTTTAGCAGTTTTGTTAGAACCACAACAGTACTGTTTAGCTGGGTATTAGTATATTAAGAAAAATATCTATTATGGGTATAAATATCATTGATAGACTCTTTTGTCTGCTTTCATAAAGTGTCGTTTCAAAAAGAAAGAGTTACATAGAAAATATTCGTTTATCACGCTGTAAAAGATCTCTTTTGTCGACAACCAAGCAAGAAGTGGCCGACTTCGCGAAAATAGGACCAAACAGGACCATCAAAACGGCCACTAGATTTACAACAGGAAACGGAAAATCATGGACGGATCAGAAAAACAGCGGCAAAAACAGAAAATCACAAGCCGAGAGATAAAAATACCGCATCATTAAACATAGAGTTTGGAGTCTACCCAAGATCTACTGGATGGTAATAGACGGTAGCTCTACGTAACATAAAAGCCACGAGAGCGAAGACGATATTTCAGTGTTAAATTTTCACTGCTAAATGGAAATTCAACTGGTAAAAATGACAAAATTTACGCTTTTAGATATCACGAAGTTACCGTAAAAAATATAGGAAAGTGGAAAGCGGTCATCATCTGGTTTCAATGTTGATTTGGTGAGGAGTAACATACGACGGCGTTACACAACTGCATTTCCACGGTCAAAATGCGTGCAACAAACTACCAAAGCAATGTTTTCGAGAAGATAGTAAAACCACTTAATAACAACTTGTTTGTAGGATTCAGCGCCAGCTCATAAGAAGAAATTCAAACAGCGTCGTTTGAATGTCAATTTGTCTAACTGAATCGCCACTAAAGATTGGCCGTCAGGAAGTCCAGATCTCAATCCGCGACCATTTTAGAGTTAAACCATTAAAAACGGTAAAAAGCTAATTTAGTGGAAGTAGCAGCTTCGATATTGAAAAAGGGTGAGAAAGCGTTTCGCAATAAAATGACACAAACTTAATACATCTTTGTTTGTTTTTCTATAAACCCTTTCCTTGTATACTTATGTACAAAGGACATACCTTATAACAGGACTACGTATATCTACGCGAAAAAAAAAAACAAAAAACTTTTCAGGCAATTTAAAATAAACACACTAACAAATATGCACTCATTAAATGCCCAACCTTGACATTGCTCGTTCCAAATACGGAACCGACTATTCTATAACAGAGTGAATAAGATACTTCAATTAGATAATTATAAAATTGTTCGATCTGGTATGTCATACTTCGATACGGTCTACAGCTCACAGACCAAAAATTCAATATAAACAAACTACTAATTATGCTTTACAAAAAGATTTCTCGTGTCATTGTCACATTAACTTTGCAATAATACTCAATAGATTCGCTCAGTTGTTATCTAAAAGTTACGTGTGTCGCAATAAAATTATTAGAACAGAGATTTTTGGTTTTAGCTTTTCTTATTAACGTCTGTCGTATGTTTTGTCATCAGTTGCGTAGAGTTTTGTGAAAAATATAGGTGATTCATAGTAGGCAGTGTCCATTGTCGATGGTATTTCGGTGAAAAAGTTTACGCTTGATGGACTTTAATTATTCTATTTGATTTTTGTGGTTTACATTTATTTTTCGTAAGCCACAAGTATTTTATTGCTCGCATATATTTTTCCTAGACATGAGATGTTTAGTTTCCAAGTAGTATTTGAATTAGTCACTGGATAGTAGTATATTTACGAGAAATCTGGATAAACAACCGATTTTTACTATCGAAAAAATATTAATTAATAATGTTTCACCCAAATCTTAAGCATTAAACTAATTTCCTGTAACTTAAAATAGCGTATTTGAAAAGCTAAATGATTTGAAGTGCAAGTCATTTCTCATCTGTTAAACTATTTGAACTCTTATTTGACAGCTACCATCTATAAACTGAAAATTTAGCACGCTACGCTATTTCAATGCAGACCGCCTGTAAATCGTTGAATTTACGAATATGGTTTGCAATATATGGACTATACTTCCATAGAATTTAATACTAAAGAAGAACACTATTCCTAACTTAATTAAAACATTTGGACAGACTGTGCCAGTACAAGACATCAAGCCTCTAAACCGTGAGCGTCTCACTTGTTCGGAACAAAATTTAGCCCCAGTAAGAGAAATTACTTGAAATACTCTACTAATCTTGTCATATATTAACAAAAAAAGTCTAGGCCGAACGGAGCAGTGCTGTCCACCTGTGTGGAATGATTTTTTTTAATGCGTCCGAACATTAAATTCAAATAATTTAAACAACCAAATTAGATGCATTGAAACTATTAATTTTAGGTGAAATAACATTCAATGGCATTAATGTTTGAAAACAATTTCGGACAAATGTCCGCCGTGGCTACTTCTGACAAAGCATATTCTGTCAATCCAACGTCCGACCACTTTTTTAAGCAATTAGGGTCGTATGCCCGTAATTGTCCGGATTATGTTGGCTTCCAAGGCGTCAATAGTTGCTGATTTATCGCCATAGACCAAAAATTTAACACAACCGCAAAGAAAATAATCTAAAGACGTTAAATCATACGACCTAGGTTTCTCGAAATAATTTTTTCCATCCAATCAAATTCGGAATTAAATAATAATTGATCATTGCTCTGTAACGATTCCCATTAACGAATTGACAAGTTTGAATATTTATCAACATTGCCAGCAACAGCGGCGATATTTTCTTCGCAACGCATAGTTTTTTTATCTTGTTCTTGTTTTTATATCGAGCAGCTTGAAATGCGCTCGGTTAACTTAGTTGGGTGATTATATGCACCATAAAATTCACGAAAAGTTCTATAAGTTTGGCCCACAGAACACTGAATTCCGAATTTTGACTGATTTATGAATTTCGACAATTTGCAAGCGCTGCTCTGATATTAAATCTTCCATGATGATTTGCTAGACATTTGATGTGCCATGATGCTTTGATAGCGATTGCCATGATGATTTGATAGCGACCCCTATCGGAAGTTAGGACACATTATAAAATCACCTTTTAGATGATATTTTGGAAGACAGATTCTCTTTTGTAGCGAGGGTATTCTTTGTAGCTACCGTATTTAAGGCTCGGAAAATCCACATCAAATTCAAGGAAAACCAATGCACGTGGATAAGTGAATATGTGCATTGAGTTTTATGGAAAATCATTTTTTAGGTATGCTACATCCAGAGTGTCCCATAACTTATCCGTCATAGAGCAACTGGTAATAGTATACATCAAAATAAGAGAATTTAGTCAATAAATGTGTTGACAAATGTTAATTATTAAAAAGATACAGGAAGTTGAAAGCGAAAATAAATTTTCGAAAAATTGAGATAATTTAAAAACGGTTGAAAATATCAGGATCAAAATCGGAGTACTTGGATTTTCAAAGGTGACAAATCCGAAAGTTGTACTAGTTTGAGCCTAGTTTCTAGAGGACGCTTGCTACCTACTTTGTGAGGAATTAACTCGCTTATATTTTTTGACCTTATAAAGCTGGGAATATTTTGACTTCAAAATAGAGAAGAGTCATAATTCCCACGTAAAAAAATACCACTGGTTAATATCGATATGTCACGCCGTTTGCGAGATATTCGTGTTCGAATATTCCATTGCACATCTTGTCTATCGCTGAAAAATCTGCAATTTACAAAGTGCGCCTTGAATGTTTTATATAAATTATTATGTCTCGATGACAACTGTCTATGTCTGTTTTCTATCTCTCCTATTAATGAAAACCCAACTACCCCGATTTTGAACCTGATATCTTCAACAGTTGTTAAATTATCTCAATTTTTCTACAATAATTTTACTTACATTGGCAATAATGCAAGTATATAAATATACAAGTATATAATATGTAAGTTGACATGTACAAAAAAATATATTTACTTCCTATCTTTACAGTATTATATAAAAATTAATATACATTATTTTTCAGATTTGTTTTGAAAACCGGAGAACACTTCCCGAAACGTTAACGTTCATAAGTTTGTATTTATTTTAGAAAATGTTTGTATTTTTTAAATTTTTGTTCGTTAGGCAAATTTATTACAGAAAAAGAATCACTGAGAAATTCGTCTCCGTTTTGTTTTTTGTTTTTTACCCAGTGATTTTTTATTTACATAAGAACAGATATTTTTGATTTTTTTTTGAGTTTTAGATCGGGGGGAAAACCACAAAAAAAAGAAAAGGAAATATACGAACATGCCACAATCGTTCGACAATACAACATGTAATATTTTTTTGGCAATAAAGATGCAAGTTTTGGCAAAAAGGCATTATAAACAAGCCATTACGTTTGTAAAAGTTGTAAATAATAATAGTAATTACATAACAGACTAAATAAATATTTAATCAAACTATTTGAATCCGGCTGGGGTGGTTGGATGGGCTAATCACTCGTCAGACAATCCAATGGTCCCGGGTTCGAATTCTAGTTCGGGCATGAATATGTATACAGTCTACCTGACTTGACTGACCTTTTTTTTTAATTGGGCATTTTGAAATAGTGTTATTTCTGCCTAGTAAATATTACTGGAATCAATCGAAACTGCCGTAGCAAGTGGACTTATACTGATTTAGTCTCACTCAAGACGCCCGGTCCCTCACTCAGAGGAAGTGCCGATCCCAACGTTTGATCATATATTTCGCTAAAATGTTATATTTTAGAATTTTTGAGTTCCTAGGCAAAAAATGTATGCCATAATTAAATTCAGGGCATCACATTCGTATGAAATCAGCTCCAAATACCCCGGTGTTGGCCTGTGTTATCCAATAATATTGTCATACCACTTATATAAAAAAACCTTATATATCAACACTACCAACTATGGACATAGAACTAGTTTATTTTTTATTTAAACTTTACATTTTACATTACACTTTATATTTTCTAAAATAAATCTTTATTTGAATAATATGTATATTTTTATTACAAGCATACTGAGAAAGTCATTCAATGAAATGATGTATGTTTTGAAGAACATAATAGTATTTTTACGAATTTGTCACCATTTTATCTCTTTGAAAAATATGAAATTCTATCGGACCACCTAATAACATCTGTTATTGCAAGAAAAGGGAATATTATATTCCCGACAAAGTTTCTCTACTTTTGTTCACTACCAATTCTATAATTAAAGATCTCTGAAACAGCGTTTCAAAATTGCAATGTCTTTCTCCCTTCCTTCCTTTACCCAATACGACACTACAATTTGTTTCGTTATTGATTTATTTTGATTGAATCCACCAAACAAAGGAATAAACTCAAGAAAAGCGCATCGATGCAAATCCAATTCCATCTGGATATTCAATCTGTGCCAGTGGCGGAAATGCAAAATTTCTCATTACGTTCAACTTTGAAATTGACACGCATTATCTGACGCGTCAATCAGGCAGTGGCGTTACCGCCAAACAAACGGCCAGCAAATAACATCGGCGATTAATTAAATCATAGATAAGCCAAGTTGGTGGGTCCCGCATGATGGAAACAAGCGGCGAATGGAAATTGCCTTTCCATCGTATGGCCCTTAAAAGGTGACTTTAGATATCGCAACTAGGTTAATTAGAATGTTTACTCATGTGGATTCGTGAGCGATAGTAAATTCGTTCGCAAAATATTGTTTTAATGACGGGGCGATTTGCATTATGATACACTCGCTTATTATATTATTAAGGTTAATCTAAATATTGTTATAAGATGAAAAAATAACTAAAATATAAATAGTTTGAAAATGCAAACAAGGAAGATCTAATATTGACTCGTCTCAAAATGAGCTCAAAATGTTCGGAGATAGAGTTTCGGAAACAGTCTGCGATGCCGACATATAGATTTTAATAAAATTCTGAGCAAAGTCCACAATCTAATAAAGATGCACCAACAAATCCTACCTCCACGTCCTGGTCGTGTGCCTTGGGCCTTGCAGTACATACATTAGGATGTGTATAACGCAGCTAACAGATGAGAGTAAGGGCGAATCTACAGCGCCTAAAAACTAGAACCCATCCGTTAAGTTATGATAACTCCTACAAAAAAATCCCCGGTTCTCCAGGATAGGTGGATTGGAAGAGGGTTTAATAGTCCCACCCCAAATAATAGGGTTTTTGAAAAAAAAAAATTGTCGATTTTTTTACTTTATTTTAAAACTTTATCATAAATAATATTGATAATATATGCGAAAAACTTTTTAAAAACTTGTTACAATTAATTATAAATCAATTAAAATGTATAAAAATCACGTGACTACGAACCTGCCGCGATTGGCTGCTATGTTTGTGATGTCAGAATACCAAAGTTTTCACGGTAGTAATGTCAACGGCTTCTATTCGAATATATACAGTCAAAATTATTGTTGGTTAAGTGCAAAATAAAATATTGTTGATTACTAATTTAGTTCAGTAATGTGTGACAAAGGGTTCATAATGACTAATTCTGATAATATACATGCTGTGGATATTTTTATGGTCACAGATTTTCTGCAAAATGGCATTCGGTTTAATTTAGCTGAAGTTCGAGGTGCTAAAGCATCGAGGTATGTTTTTTAAAGCATAATAATAATGCAAATGTAAATAAGAAAAAATATTTCTATTATATATAATTAAATTATTTGTAGGGTGTCACGAGACGAAGTTACGATGACACAGGGTTTGTTCAACTTAAACGAAAAAATGGTATTTGCACGGTAAAAGAACATGTATGTCCAGAACAGAAAGTTCGGAGTAAAGCTTATATAGTTACCTTAATTATTAATGAGAAATTAAAAAAAGTCTCAAGAAAGACACTCAATGTCACGATTAAACGATTCTTTTGTACATATTTGATGACAGGTGATTGTACACATGCATTAGCATTACTCATATGGAAACATCGGAGAAGCGAAGATCCAACACCCACTGAAAAAAAATGTTAAATATTGAGTAACCAAAAGATATTTTCTAGTTTTGTAATTATTTTTTAAATGAAAAAACAATATAAATCATATTTAGAAAAATATAACACATACATACTGTTTAAATCACTAATTTTATTTCAATAAAAATACACTTGTTAAATATACATAATAAAACTTCCCCCAACTTGGATAATATATTACAGTAGATTATAATATGTAAACTACATTAATAATCAATTCAGAATAAAATAATCACTACCCAAAATTATACACATGTTTGATTGCATCCATTAAAGTTTGCAAAACTTTTAAAACCACACCGATTCTTCAAACCATCACACTAAACTCTATTAACAATATTTTTAAAAAAATCCACCCATACTACATTATTGCTTTAATTAAGATTTTCAGTATTTTTAAAACCATGACGATTTTTCGCCTTACATGCTTTACAAACCACAGCATTGACACTTAATTTAATAATATTTGCAACTATAAATAAATCTGACTGCTAACTAACTCTAATGCATGACCAGCCAGAGATTTCCCAACTAAGAGAAGGCACCTAAACCATTTTTTTTAGGGGAAAACTTATAGTCGAAGTGTGGGACTCTCCTGTTAAGGTCTACCCACTAGAAAACCACTCTGTACCACAACATATCCTGGAACCACTGTCAGTCTACTATCAGTCTACAATGCCTATAATAAATTTCTAACAATATTTAAACATACCCTATGAAATGAATATGTTCAATCAATAGATGAAATGTACCAAAATCCTGAAAAACAAAATATTTTAACTGTTTTGTTTTTATTTAGAATATAAATATACCATTTTCTTTACTTTTTGTTTTGATTCCATGGAAAACTGCTTTGTCAGTCCTTAATTTAACTAGTTGGTGTTCATCTAACTGATCACACAAATTTCTGTACTCTTCGACCATCTACAAATTAAATTATCGTGTAAAACTTTCATAAGTATAAGACTTTTCATATACGATTACCTTCCAAATCGGTAGTCAAATTTTGTTCTAGCCTATCCTTGTCTAATTCTTGAATATTATTATTCGTCTCCTACAAAACAGACGATCCTGTAAGACTTTGTCATTGTTACTACCCTCGGTTGTTTTGCTACATGTAGATTCTTGGCGAACATGCAGGAATATTCCTTCTAATAAATTTGGCACGTTAATTTGTTTTCCCTACATGAATTAAAGAATATAAATAAGTTATAAAAACGAATGCAAAAAACAAAAGGAACTCTAATCTGATTTCATTCTGAACTTACCTTTGAGCCTGCATATCTTATGTAAAGATATATGAATATAACGTCGAAAACAGTACCGGAAAACCTAAATAGCAATTAAAAGCAAATATATTTTCAAATCGATAGCAAACCAACAAATTCAGTCAAAGATATAGGTTAAACCTATAAAACAATGACTAAAATCGATAAATTGTTTTATTTACTCCAGACTTCGATTCTTTCCGAACATTCAGAAAGAGCGCGAAAGAAAATTTCGGTATAACTTGAATGCCGAATCGCTCAGAGCCGAACCGATATTGGCGATATTAGCCTTCGGTACAATTGTGAGGTCACAACGGTTTCGGTTTTTCTGGATCTGATTTTCAACCATTTGATTTTGACCAATAAATGATCAAAATCAAATGGTTGTGTGAGTTAAATTCAACCCTTCCCCGATCATTTTAGCTGTTAATCGACGAGCAGAATGCACAAGATCCCGGATTATGTGGACATTTTCACCACTTCTTGCAATGGAAGGCGTCTTCGTCTTCAATCGAGCTTCGACCTTCTGGGATTGCCTTAAACCACCTACTGTCAGATCGAACGCTACGCCACCAGTTCTATTACTTAATTTTTTAGCATGCCTTGTACACATATTCAGATTAGATTGATTCAATATATCGATAAGGTTGGAGGCGAAGGTCAGAGGATGTTAAGACTCACTAATGGGCTGTAGCACCATAGAAAGAAAAAATTGCTACGTTTTACGTATTGATACAACCATTTGTTTTTTATGTTGATATTAGTATCCTTGGCATCTAACAGATGTTTTCTTATCATGTCGCTTGTTTAGTTAGAAATTATATCATCCTGTATAATGCACTTCTTCCGCTAATATATTAAAAAATGAAAGAAAAAATGTTTACAATTGGTACAATGACTTTAGTGATGGTGGAGAGGTAGTTGAAGATAAATCTCTTTCAGGAAGATCTTCCACGTCAGCCAATGAACAAAACATCGAAATTAAAAAATTCGTACCGAGTAATTGCCAATTAAGAACTAGAGATATTATAGATATTAACGTTCAGATTTGTTGCAAAACAATTTATGGTTATTTCTCATCACGATAATGTATCATCGCACTCCGCAATAATTATTCGTAATTTTTTTAGTAAAAAGCACACAGTCACCATTCTACAAATACCATATTATAATCAGATATGGCACCGTGTGTTTTTTCCTTTCGCTCAATTGAAGAAATCACTTCGTGGGTGCAGTTTGAACACTAGAGGTCGAGAAATGAAAACTGTTTCAAAGATTGGAAAAAAAAACATTGGAATAAGTGTATTGCAGCGAGAGGGTACTACTTTGAAGGGGATAAAATAAGATTAGATGAATAAATACTTTATGTTTTATATAAATTTATATAAAGACTTTTTGTTTCATTTAAAAAGTCATCTTATTTTCTGATCATAGCAGTATTGATTCCACAATGCTTCTTATTAATCCCATTGCGAAAAAGTGCGAAAAGTGATCTAGTTGCAGTCAATGTCCTAATATATATATATATATATATATATATATATATATATATATATATATATATATATATATATATATATATATATATATATATATATATATATATATATATTCATAGTAGAAACACCACGAGATAACATCGCGATGATAACGTTCGTACTTTTAGTTGTTAAAAATGAAGGTGCTACGTTTAAACAAAAACAAGCAAAACATCAGTCTTAATATTCAAAATATAAAAATATTCAAAACTAAATATACTCCCACAAAATGCCAAATTTAAAATCTGATAGGATAGCGTAGTAAATAATATAAAGTTAATTATAAATAGTGATATCATTTAAGAAGAAAACATTGGATCCATCGTTGTCGAACACGTGCACTAGGTAAGGCCAATAGAAACTTAAATCTCATTTAGAAAATCGAAATGCAATCCCTCAAGATAGTCATAAAATCAATAATGTCTGATCATAAGGCATAAAATCTGTTAGCAGCGAGTAATAGGCGTCCCCGCGACAGTGATAAAACAGTGACTTTGGGTATTTAATAATAAATTAGTTCCTCTATTGGAACCCACCAGACAACACCAAATCATTTTATTTGAAGTCTCAATGCACGTTTCGCTAACCATCTACCGTTTTTGAATCTAATTCAAAAACTAAACTATATTCTACTTATATGACAACCGTACCTAATGAAGTGTCTAAAAATCATAAACCGTAAGGTCGTGAAACGCGCGTAATGAACTTAAATAAAGTGATTTGGTTTTTAGTAGCAAATCTCTTCGAGTTTAGTATTGAATGATAGTTTGATAATCTTAAGGGTTTTGTTATCCCCTGTTTATATTAATTTAGATTATTTATATATTCAGTTAAATATACTAACGTGGAAATTCCTACACTCAGAAAAGAGTGTCCGATTTTAATATTTTTTTACACGTTTTTCTACATATGTAATACAGCGAGGAGAAAACGATTGAAGTTTTGAACGAAAAATATCAAGGATGTTTTGTTAATTTTGCAAATAATGTGTTCGTGCACTCTAATTATATACGCACTAAACGTGTATTTCATCGAGTGAATAACGTGGTGTACCTGTACCTGGACTTGATGTCTCAGAGCCTCTGACATTCTAAATATCCTTTATGAGCTAACTGAGCAATCTGATAACAGTTTTCTCAGATTGACATGGGCCTCTCCAAAATAAGTTTAGTTAGGTTGATCTTGTATAGCAGTATAACATGTTTGGAACGTTAAAAGTAGACCTTGTCCTAATTACCCATCGACAATAGATAACGTTATAGAAAATCGGTCCCTAATGGTCCTAATTCTTGTTATATTAGTTTGACTTCCGTTCTGATGTTTTTTCGATCCAAAAAGCCCTCTCTTGTAAACCTATAATCTCGTATCTTTCAAATTCACTAACCTGACAATATGTTACGCGTGATCATGTTCTAAACATTTTAATAATACTAAAACTGGATATTAAAAAACGCGAAAAAAACATAAAAAACATCACTTCCCAAACAACTTTTTTGAATTAGATCAAAAATTGTTGTTTACACGACAACCAGTACCTATTTCCTCGCCAAATTTAGATCGTTTAATCCTTGACTAATTGCATTCTTGTCTAAAGCATACCACCTAATATTTTATAACAAAAAAAACTATATGAACCACAGGGGTCATTCGCAAAGTCTTTGGCCTGACAAAGAAAATACAAGATGTTTGAGTTTCTTTCAATAAAAGAACCTTGCAAATCAATACATTTAGATGAACGGTGGCCAACTTTCTTAATACCCTCAGTATAATGCGATTTGTCCTGCAAAATTCTGCAAAATAAGTGGTTGCCTCCTTTTTTTTTTCATTTCCAAATTTAGCATTCAGAATATTATTTTATATATTCTACAAGCCAAAGTACTGACTTGGGATTATTAATTTCATTTAAGTTTACGTAACCACGTGAAGAGGCGACTACCCCAATGGCGGGTCTACCTTTTGTTGACTGTCTGTTTGACCAGACGGAGAAACAGTCACAAATAATTAAACAAAGTAACAAACACCCATGTCGAGTATGGGAAACTCGCTCGGGAGAAACCCGCTACCACGCGCCGACAGACCAACATCATAGACACTCCTAACGGGGCCGGCAGTTGTTTACCGATAAACCATTTTCTTTTTGACTAGATGTGGACGTTTAGCCTGAATAGTACCCTTCAATTGGTCCAGCAGGGAATCGTAATACTCCCGGTGATGGTTCTGCCTTGTACCAGGAGTTGAGTAGATGTAACCATTTTTGCTTTCTCTGACGCATTTTCACCTTCCCCCGCCCAATGCTTGAACCGCTGCTTTATCTCTGGCATGTATTTGTATTTGTATAAAAGGTCGAAAAAACTAAACCCAGTCGCGTTTTAAATAGTCTAAACAGGCTTGAGAAATCTTCATTTGAATGAATCTTTGACTGACTGTTGACAAACGCGACACCTATTAAGCGGAAAGTTTTTTCATGACCAACATATCGTGCAAAACATACGGTTATGTTCGCGTACTTTCAGCCGTCGGTCACTTAATACAATAATGTTGATTTGTGTGACGATTTTTTCGATCGTGGCGATTTTTTGATAACCTAAGCGTTCATCCTTAATTGATGTAGAACCATATTTCAATTTAGCAGCTCTGAACTTTCTTTGAACTACAGGTAGCGAACAAAGGGAAATAATCCTCTATAGTATAATCTAATACTTGTTATATGTCCATCGGAATTAAATCCTTCAAAACAAAGTACATTATAGCAACTCAAAATATCCATTTTTAGAAAATATCAAAACTGGTTTGCTTTCCTCGATCGTCACAAACTAAATGCAGGCGTTTGACATTTTGCCATATAATGCATCATACTTGACAAATATTATATTAATTTGTTAGATATAGACAGATAAGCTGTAAAAAACTTCTTGTTCAAGAACTCAAAGATATAATGTTTCATAAGCATATATCTGTTAAATCATTTAATAAAATTCAGAATGATCTTCAGGATATATTGAGAAGTTGTTATGGTTATAATAATTCAAGTATTAAAATTAATCATATATTGATAAAAAATATTTTGGCACCAAACAAGACAACTTAATATAGCAACAAATATTGATTACATAAATTAATCTATTGGGCTTGGCTCCTATCTAAAATACACTGGAGGTTGTTCATAATTTCTTCCTTTTGTTCCTCTACATGCAATCAAGCAATAATGTATTTTGCTAATAGATAGACATACCTCTCTTAAAAATATAACAGTTATCAATCTAAAACGTGAACTTGATATGTTGTTTGACAACTGACAAGCAACCTTACGTTATAAATAAATTATTTTACTCTACGAGCGATCAATTAAGAATATTTTTGTTGCTTAAAAATAAAACAAAAAATATTTTTCATTCTTTGATTTTCTGGCCGCTGATATGTAATACGATTCTCACATCTGATAGACTTCGATTTAAATAACCTCATATTTCTCTACATTAACTCAAAAAAAAATGAATGAGTTTTGCAGGCCCATTAAAAGATCCTTTCTCCAATATCATCTTTACAGACGGCTGAAAGTTTACCAAAAAAACAGGTAGGTTGCTCATTAGTCCACTTCCTCAATATCTCTTCCATCAACCTCAGGCATAGTCTTCCAAGAAGCAGCCCAGCAATATTTTATCAGCCGAGCTTTTTGTTATAGAAAGATCTCTTCACTACATCATTTCCTGCACCCCCTTCTCATGGCTTCTATGTTCTGATTCAGATAATGTTTTGTAATATTTTGTATATGAACTTTTTATATATTTCACGCAAGAAATATGTATTTCTGGCATAAATAATAATTTTATTATTTTATAGAAATTTGGCTCTTTTATATGCTTTCTCTGAGTCCCGAGCCAAAAATGCAATAAAGGTAACGTACTCGTTGACCGGGAGGCAAATCTGGTTTACAGTCAGCCAACCTCATATTCCTATAGTATATTTCACAATATTGACTGTCATTTAAAGAATCTGTTTCAGAATGATTGTGACATGTATGAAGATTTTAATAAGTTCCGGTCCATTAAGCCTCTTTTTTATTAAAATCTATCCATCTCCCCTTCTTCCAGGAAACTATCAGGGATCTGGTACAGACCAAGGATTGGTATTTCTTCTTTCTTTCTTTCGTTTCGTTCTTTCATACCAATAGCTCACTCTTTTTCAAATAATTGCCTAACGACGTAGTGTATGAACTTTAAACACTTTTAACAGAAATAATGCTAGCTTATGAGTTACTTTGCCACATTTTTAGAATTTCATACAGAAAATAAAGATAAATAGGCAAAAAGAATATTAGTTTTTATGTTCAAGAGTACTATATAAATAGATATTTCAGATTGATTAAAATGTGAATACTGCGTGTTGCAATTTTTTGTTCCTCAGCATGTAACATAAAAAAATGTTTTCGAGTTAGAGTAGTTAAAATGTTTATCTTGCGAACCTTCGATAAAACATGCGATGATAGCAGAAATAGACGTGCGGTACACTGAGTGGCTGTGACGCCACCACTAGTATACATTGATCTTAAAGTGATGACATATTAAATTTTTAATGAAACCTTTGCTAATATGGTTGACACAGATTAGGCAGATTAAGCGATTTCGACATATCTCAAATAGCGACACTTTTTCAAAACCATCTTGTGAAAATATGGAATCATTAATTCGGAGAGCAGAAAGCGTCAAAAATAGTTGTGATAGGTCAAACATATGGGCAACATCCGCCTTTTTCTTGTATGACGAATTTATTAAAAGTGAAAAAAAAATAGTAGGTCAAATAAACCGCTTCAAGGACATTGTGTATACCGATTTGAAGGATGTGAGAATTATCAACAAAGGAAACACAAGAGGAAAGTTACCGAAAATAGTAAAAAGGAGCAACGTAAGTAAACATTTTATAGATGACTTACGAAGTCCTAATTGGGAACGAATATGTAAGCAATAAATCATATAATACTTTTTTGCTCTTACAGAATGTATACAAATATATTTTAGTGTAACAAAAGCCCGATAGAGAATTGTTGAATTATTAGTACCCTAAACTTTATTGTTTTTCGCTTTAAAATAAGTTTATTTGAGCAAAAAAATTAGTGTATTGATCAAAATAGTTATCATTACTTTTAATAGTTTTTCTATATTTTTTTTAGCAAACGCTGATTATTGCGGTTGACAACTGTTATTCAGTTACAATAAATGATAATAAAGCACGCTTTTTGATCCCAGAAAAATTATTAATAATCGCGAATACTTGTATTTGCCGTCCATATGGAGACTGCGTCAGGATTTACAAGCCAGGAAGGCAAAAAAAAACTAACGATTTAATTCTACATTTTCATATAACTCGTATGGCAGCCACCTTCATTGTTTTTGTACCTATTCAGGTGTTTTAAGGAGCAAAATTTTTATTTTGTAATGTTTCTAGTTCGCTTTCCACAAACGATTGTTCTATGCGTCCTTTATCTTCTACACAGAAATTACTTCTGAAACGTTGAAACCACTCTCCGTATCTTCGTTCCAATACATACAACCCGATGAATATGTTTGAAATGGGGATATTCCTTGATTATGATTTCTATTTGGGAGGTTATTTGAATAATAAGGTATACATTGACCACCACAAAATATTGCCGGGTAAGAACTCAGAATTGATAAAGAAATAATTGAGATTCCAGTAGAAATATTGACCATTATAATGAGTAATATGTGGTTGAATGTTTATGAAGAGACAAAGGTCATCTTTAAAGAATAAAAGGCACAATATTAGACACACCATATAAATTTCAAAAATACCTAAGTTTTATTATTATTTTTGTATGTTTTTAATTGTTTCAAATAGAAGTTAAAATATTGGAGAAGGGAAAAACTTTAATAGACCATCATCGTAATATAAAACAATTATATGCTAAATATATATTTTTTTGGGCATCTAAATGTTAGGCACATTTGTTAACACACCATTAAGATTTCTTAATCCCCTACAGGTTTAGCCGGTCGCTTTGGTGCGGGCGGCATTGGAGCGGTAGTAGCTTCGATTTCAGCGCTCGGATGGTTGTTTTTCTTTCTTTCTTCTGTCTGTTTACTTCCTAAATGTTTGTGATTGTTTCTAGGCAAGAGTGTAAAGTCCGACAACGAATTACCCCTGTCACGCCAGTTAAAGGCTGGGTAAGGCCGGATGCTTTCTGAGAAGTGTTCTACGTTGGTCACTCGCCAGTCGGTAGGTTTCCTGATAGACTTATGGGTAGGCACATAACCAAGGGTTTATAGCCTGAGGGGGGTGCTGGCCTGGGTTTGTCGGAAGCTGATGACCGTGGTTCGGAACCCACGTTAAGCTGTAGGTCCAGTCTCTAAATAGCCTAGTTACTGATGCGCCTCTAACCCTAACACTTTACCTTTTTTTTTACCCTACAGGTTTTATCAAAATTGTTCAAGTTAATTCAATTATTTATCACTTAAATCTTGTGTGAATTTGTATAGAAAAAAATTTAAAATGTATGATAAATAATGGAAAAAAACAAGTGTTTTTCAGAAGATGATTAATTTTTCTGTTACATCCGGATGGGATCAGTGGTAGGGACATAGAATGCCGCGCATTTTGCGCAACTTTATCGAATTCCTATAAGACTGCAAGAGCAATTGCTGAGGAAGCTAAAGTGCAAAAAAGGAGTTAGGAATTTCCAAAGAATATTAAAAAAGTTTAAAAATAATATAAGATAAAAATTAAAAAAGAAACAGAGTTAAATAATCACCACAAAGGGCTTTCGCTGAAAAAGTCATGTCAGTGGAAGAAAATCACTTTTTCTGCAAAAAAAATAATTTGGATGGATCTGATGTTTTTTTATTTTGTTTTCATGATCTCGGGAAGGATTTTTTTTTATTGAGATGGTAAATGGAAGGAGGTAGTGTCTAGGTTTGGTTGAGTATTGACTATAAAAAAAGTAACTTAGTGTTTCTCATCGAGTTGACTCTCAAGAATATGAAAACGTATTAAAGCAATAAAAGTTAACTTTTAATGATATGAGTGAAGCTTCGCCAATGTTTCAACAAGATAATGCTTCCATTCATTTCGAAAAACACGCCAATCCAATTTGGGCAATAAATTAATTTTGCCTGTTGTTTCTCCAGATTTGAATACCATTAAAAATGTGTCTTGGGGATGCTTTCAAGAGTTTCGAGTTTCAAGTTTATAGTGAATCAAGACAATTCACAATTATAAAATATTTGAAAAGTGCTATGCAGGCTATGCAAAACGAAACTTTGATTTAAAAAAAATGGGGGAAAAGGTTTTTTGTTAACTTCCATTTTTCCTATAAAACTGAGGATGTGTCTAACATTTAACTAATAATTTAAAAAAAATAATAATTAAAAATATAAACTTTTGAGAGAAACATTTTGAGAAACGTCTTCAGTTTAACTTAAGAAGAGAAAAAATTCATTTTACTGCAATTTTTAATTGCAGTAGAATGAATGAAAAATAATTGTTCAATCGTGTCAGATTCAAGTATGCACTGAGTATATATTTATAATTTTTAAATCGATTCATTATTGACCATGTGTCTGCCGCACTGTGTGTAAACTTCAGACATTGCGCGATATATTTAAGCTACAGTTTTATTTACACTCAAATAACCTGTAAGGAAGTTAACGAAAAAGATCAATTACAGTAAACTGTATAAATTCTTTCATACTAGTTCAAGCATATATATGTGAACGGAAGAAACAAGTTTATAAACTAATAAATAACATTAGGACCAATAAGTTAATTTTTTATATGGACCCTATTGTACCAAGCCTGGCACCGTTTTAACAGTTTTCTGGCCAACAGCAGCAAAAATTTCATTCTTCTTAATACGATATTACCTTTAATATCTAGTTTCTATAATATGTTTAAGCTACTTATACATTAACATAAGTAGTTCTTCGGCATTTACCATTTCATTCGTATAATTTGCTCTAAAACAAAGGATTCCTTTTGAAGGATAATCCATGCTTTTTATCTGATCTAATCAAAAGTTTCAAGGTAAAACTTAAGGTATCTATGTATATCGTTAGTTTTGATACAGATTGATGAATAATTCAACAAAAAAGCCTCTCCACAACGTCATTAATATCAGAATTAAGTAGGGCCTAAATTTTCCTCTAACATACTGGTTACATGAGTTTTAGTAGAGCTCGTGGAAATTCTTATACCACGTTAATCAACTTGCTTGGACAATTCTTCTATTGGAACCTTCGGTGTGAAACACTAAATTTGAAGAGATTAACCACTAAACACCAAATCACTTTTTTTGAACTTCACGATGCACGTTTTGCTAACCATGTTTGCATCATCAGGAGATGATTTAATCTGAATCAGAGGTTGACAAACCGTGCGTCGAGAGGTTCAAAAAAAGTGATTTAGTGTTTAGTGGTAAATCTCTTCAAGTTTAACTTGCTTGAAGCTTGAATTCCAATCATGTATTAAGACCAATTACTGAACAGTTTGTTTATCATATAATTCTAAATTAATTCAAGCAATTCATCAAAATCAAAAGCATCCGCTGTTTGTGCTTTGTTTATATATTTATGCATTGTTTGTATGTTTTTTCTAAGCAAGAGTATAAAATTCGACAAGAAATGGCGCTTCAGTCAAGCCCCAACCCAGGCTGGCTGAGCAACGCCGGATGAGCCTCCTGAAACATCTTCTTCGTTTGTCATTTGCCAGTGCACAGGCTATTGGAGAAATAAAGTTTAATAATAACCTAAAGTTTGAGAGCTTATTAGAGCTGTAGATTGTGGCTTGGAGCCTACATTAAGATCTAGGTCTAGTCGGTAGAATTTAAACCTAAAACTTTACTTTAACAGAAAGATAGCGCGTTTAAACATTAACAACAATTTAAAGAAATTCCACAAAAACATCTACTGAAGTTAAGTCCACCCTGTATATACACTAAGTAAAAATGCAAAAACTCTCCAGGCTATAGAAATACTGACTGTCTAATCGTTCAAAACAATGGCTTCAAAATTTACTATCCTTAAAGAAAGCAATTTTCTTTAAAACCAATTTTTTCTTGTCCCCTTCTCTCTCACACACACAGAGATTATTTTGCATAATAACATACCCTAACTGGTCTAGAATAATGATGGGGTCCAGTTGTCTCGGCCTCTTAAATTTAAATTGGCCTGCAGCAGTAATAAGAAGCTTCCTCATAGACTATAATTATGACCGTACGTTTAGTTCCCCAGGAGGTAAAACGTTAGGGAGGTGCTACAGAATGGATTCAGTGACATGGTGAAATATGGTACAAATCTAAACTTGATAAAAGTGTATAAGTGAATTTTAATGAAGTATAAGGTTAGAATACAATTATGAAGTTTTTTATGTAGAGGTTTTCTTTTAATTTTAAGGTTTTAATCGAAATTGGAATTAGCAAAGGGACTGGAAAAACAACAAAAATTTGCAAACCAGATGGAGTTGAGACAACCAAATGGTGTAATATACTAGAAATATCCCGAAACTTTTATAGCAAAATATGTACTCCTCATGAACACATTCAACTGTAAAACAAACAAATTAGAAAAAGTTATAAATGTGGGCTTGAAGGATATTCCAGATACAAGAATAGACGAATTAGAATATACATTAAACAAAATGCCAAACATTACATTTCAGAAGGAAGGATGAAATACTCGCTGATATATATAAAATTTGGACGAAATAAATTGAAAAACGAACTACAGATCTCTCTACATAATGTATATAAAATGATAAGATCCCACTCGGCGGAAATAACACATTGATTATTCAGATACATAAGAAGTGCGATAATAAACTACTACAACATGACAGACCTGTCAGTTTATTGTCTAACAGGTATAATCTATTAACAAGGATAATAAGTAACATACTGACATTGACATTAGATAAGTATCAACCCATACAGCAAGCAGGCTTTAGTGTGGGATAAGGGAACGATCGCCTTTAAGGACTAAAAATAGTAATAGAAACATGTAATAAATATATCTGATCGTTAATATTTTTTTGTAGATTACGAAAATGCTTTTGACAAAATATAACTTCATGTCATTATACAAGCAATGAAAAATTGGCTGATTGACTCTAAGTATACTAGCTTAATAATCAATATACAGGGTATAAGGGAAATAGCTTTCGTAAATTTAACCAACAATTAATCCTTCACATCGTTTGTCTGCAATTATCAAGCTGTTTATAATGGGTCAGAGAGCGCTACTCTAGATGAAATGCTTATGGCATTCAGAGGTCGGTCATACTTGATTATTTAAGTATGAACTCAAGATGTGTTTGTGTGTTGCATCAAATGGTTATTTCAATAATGGTTATATTTATTCAGGAGGAGGGCCAGATGGCGAAATTTTAGTGGAATAGGAAAAGAAACTTGTGGTTCCTACTCAGTGTGTGATACGTTTGACAAAAGTCTAGTATGGCAGTAATAGAAACATGACCTGTCACAACTGGTTCATGTCTATAGAATTGATTGATTGTTTGAAGAAGAGGGGTTGTGTTGGTACAGTTCGAAAGAATAAAAAAGAGCGTAATCCAGTTATTTTGGCATATTCTATACATCACACTGAATAAATCACACTGAAGAAATCACACGGGTAAATCAAAAATTATAGCATATTATAATTCCACAAAAAATGGAGTTGATGAAATGAATAAAAACTGTGTTATTTACTCTAGTAGCCGCCGAACAAGACGTTGGCCTATGGCTATATTTTACCCCATGTTGGATATTAGTAATGTCAATCAATACCTATTATATCAGATTCATCACCCTAACAACAAAGACAGGGGATCGTTTGTAAAAGAAACAGTACGCGCATTAGTGTTAGAGCACATGCAGAGACGAGTGCGTAATATAAGTTGCCGCTAGAATTAAAAATGAGTTTCTCAAGAGTTTTAGGAACAGATATGCTTGAACAGCCTCCACCACAAGTTGATTATGAGAAAACAAGAAAGACATATCATTCTTGCCCTCCAAAACTTAATCATACATACAGGTGTTATTCCTGTAAAAAACATGTGTGCCTACAATGTGCTAAACAAGTCTGTCCAGATTGCATGTAATTTTCATATAACTATATACGTTGTAATTTTTTTTTGTAAAACCTTTAATTTTTCTATGCTATGTTTTTTGTTTAGTTTATTTGTTATCAAAATGTAATGTTTGTTTATTTTTATAATTGTTTATATGTTTTGGTCAAAATAACGATCTCTTACATTAAATGCCAAAAGATTAGTCTGATTTATATCGATAATAAAACACTAATAATTATTGAAATTTTGTACATTTATTTCTTTTTTTAATTTATTATAGACATTTGATAATGTGCTTATCAACATTCACTATAGACATTTGTTATGAACATTTTTATAGGCATTTGATAATGTAATTGGGCTTTTAAACAACATTTTTTTGTCATAAATGAAAACATCATATTTAAGTTTTATGACAAAACTATTTTTATTTTTATTTTTTCGTTCTAATACAAAAGTTATATCATATTGAAAATACATTTTTAAACCCAGTTCCGATGACACGCCGAAATTCAGGTTTAACCTATATCTTTGACTGCATTTGTTGGTTTGCTATCGATTTGAAAATATATTTGCTTTTATTTGTTATTTAGGCTTTCGGTGCTGTTTTCAACGTTATTCTCATATCTTTACATAAGATGTGGAGGCTCAAAAGTTCAAAATTAAATTAGATTAGGATTCTTTTTGTTTTTTTTGCATTCATTTTTTTTAACTTTTACTTATATTATTTAATTCATGTAGGAAAAACAAATTAACATACCAAATTTATAAGAAGGAATATTTTTCTTATAGTAACAATGAGAAAGCCCTACAGGATCGTCCATTTTGTAGGATACGAATAATAATATTCAAGAATTAGACAAGAATAGACAAGACCAAAATTCGAGTACCAATTTGGAAGGTAATCGTATATGAAAAGTCTTATACTTATGAAACTTTTACAGGATAATCTAATTTGTAGATGGTCGAGTACAGAAATTTGTGTGAACACTTGGATGGACACCTACTAGTTAAATCAAGGACTGACAAAGCGGTTTTTCATTGAATCAACATCTGATCATCATTGATCCAACATCATTGATCCAACATCTGGAGGAGTATGCAAAAAAAAGAAAAATAGAAAAGCAAACCTAGTATCCAAACAAAAAGTAAAGAAAATGGTATATTTATATTCTAAATAAAAACAAAACAGTTAAAATATTTTGTGTTTTTCAGGATTTTGGTACAATTCATGTATTAATTAAACATATTTAATGTTTAAACATAGGTTACAAATTGATTGTAGGCACTGAATACTGATGGTAGGCTAACAGTAGTTCCAGGATATGTTGTGGTACATAGTGGTTTTCTAGTGGGTAGACCTTAACAGGAGAATCCCACACTTATTATTAAAAGTTTTCCACTCAAAAAAAAAATGGCGGTCTCTTATTTGGGAAATCTCTGGCTGGTGATGCATTAGAGTTAGTTAACAGCCAGATTTATTTATATTTACAAATATAATTAAATCAAGAGTGTAGTGTGGTGGTTTGTAAAAAAATGTAAGCCGAAAAATCGCTATTGTTTTAAAAATACTGAAAATTTTAATTAAAGCAATAATGTAGTATGGGTGGATTTTTATAAAAATAATGTTAATAGAATTTAGTGTAATGGTTTGAAAAATCGGAGTGTTTTTTAAAGAATTGCAAACTTCAATGAATTTAATCAAATATTTGTTGGGTAGTGATTGTTTTATTCTGAATTGATTATTAATGTAGTTTATATATCATAATCTACCGTAAAATATTATCCATATTATCCTAGTTGGGGGAAGTTTTATTATGTATATTTAACAGTGTATTTTTTATTGAAATAAAATTAGTAATTTTAATACTATATATGTGTTTTGTTTTTCTAATTGTGATTTATATTGTTTTTTCACTCAAAAAAATAATTATAAAACAAGAAAATATCTTTTGGTTAGTCAATATTTAAAATCTTTCTTCAGTGGGTGTTCGATCTTCGCTTCTCCGTTGTGTCCACATGAGTAGTGCAAATACATATACAAAAATACTTCAATAATACAAAAACCATAAGAAACATTTGGATGTACAACGGCGATTTCTAAAGTTTCTTTACTTTAAATCATTTGGCGTTTACCCGGGAAGAGACTTTGATCATCATCAACTGCTGATTATGAATAATTTTGAATAATTGGAGTTAAGATGTTATCATTCTGTGAAATTTTTATATAAATTGTTACATAATAAAACTGATAGTCCATGCTTGCTCGGTCAGTTGAGCTTTCGGATAATGAGGGTGGAGTCTAGATTTGCGTTGCCATTTTATTTGAATCTGGCTTTGAATAATGTTTCCATTAAATCACCGTTATACTCTATGTGCTCTATTTTTAATAGTATTTCAGCGGATTGTGATATGAATAATAGTTCATGGCGCCACACATTGACATGTGTGCGTAATTACTTTATGTGGCAATGATTGAGTTTTTTTTGTTATATTTATTAAAGGTAATACCATTTTTTTTGTGTAACTTTATTTTCATTATACACAATTACTTTCAACCTAATTAATTTATTGTTTACTTCATTTTCTCTTTGAACGTTATTTTATTTTATTTTTTCTATTATAGTATGTTATTTTGTTCAATATTGTAGAGATTAGTGTAATTATTATTATATTTTGTAATTGATTACATTAGATATTAGTAATTAGCTCTGTAATTGGGTTATCCTGTTGGGCTAACAAAGCATTATTATTATTATTATTCTCATCGACTTGGTATCACTCTCTCAGCTCAAAAAGCTGGAAACCATTAACCGATTCCTCCCTCGCGATGTTGGAGTTCGGCTCGGAGCCTGGGGATAAATTTCATTATAACCCAGTATTCCGTTGGCCTTAATACAAACATTTTCGAACTATGTGGCAGGTTTGCAACAATATAGCCCGTTGTCCCACTTTTAGATATTTCTATTTAGCCCACAATTTGTTAAACTTTTGGAGAACCTGTGGCTCACCAAGCCCTCTGCGGAAATTACAAAAGGTTCGATGTTCACTTTTTCAAATTGCCAGATGTTCTTCAATTCATAAGAAAGATTCTCATACTTAGAAACCTTTTCCACCTCCGTTTTATGTATATTATGAGACAGTGGTATGGCAATATCAATAATTGTTCCCCACTTATCTTTTTTATTTATTAAGACTATGTCTGGTCTATTGTAGTCGACAGCCCTGTCAGTTATTATCGGCCTATCCCAGTAGAGCAGCACATCGTCAGACTCCAGAACAGCTTGAGGACTGTATTTATAATACGGCGGAGTAGATTTTGGTAAAAGACCATAATTAAGTGCCAGTTTCTGGTGGATTATTTTAGCAAGCTAAAAGCTAGCATTATTATTATTATTATTAATAATACAAGTTTACAATCACCTGTCATGAAATATATATATATATATATATATATATATATATATATATATATATATATATATATATATATATATATATATATATATATATATATATATATTTTGTATTGTGTATTACCTGCTGAAGCTGCACAATCCTCACATTAGGTGTCTTAGACTTTTCTTAATCTCTCATTAATAATCAAGGTAACTGTTTAAACTTTACTCCGAACTTTATGTTTTGGATATACACGTCCTTTTACCATGCAAATACCATTTTTGTATTTAAGTTAAACAAAACCTATAGCCTTATCACCGTAACTTTCTCGTGACACGCTATAAATAGTTTAATATATATAATAGAAATATTTTGTTTCTTATTTACATTTACATTATTATAATTTTTTTAAAAACTTACATCGATACTTTAGCACTTCGAACTTCAGCTGAATTGAACCGAATGTCATTTTTTAGAAAATCTGTGACCATAAAAATGTCCACAGCAGGTATATTATCAGAATTAACCTTTATGAACCCTTTGTCACACATTACTGAGCTAAATTAGTAATCAACAATATTTTATTTTGCACTTAACCAACAATAATTTTGACAGTATATATACGAATAGAAGCCGTTGACAGCACTGACGTGAAAACACTTTAGAATTTTGACGACACAAACATACCAGCCAATCACGGCGCGTTCGTAGTCACATGATTTTTTTTTTAATTTTACACATTTAAATTAATTTATAATTAATTTTAACAAGTTTTTAAAAAGTTTTTCGCATCGATTATCAATATTAAAGTGTCCCTGTATACACCTAATATATTACGTTTACCATCCTAGCAAAATAATTTCCAACTATATTACGTTTCTGCAGATACAACTGATTCTTTTTTTTTCAGAGACATCATAAAATATGAATATTGACACCAGATTAGCAGAAAAATTCGAACTTCATACGATAAATCGATATATTTTATATGGTAATACAGGAATAGTTTCTATATGTATTGTCAGGTAGCTTACTCAGAAAATCCATATACACATGATATCGACATATTGTTAACGATAACGGAATAGATAACTTTTTCATATTATAGTTAAATATATCTCTACAAAATTAGCGATATATACAGAGGCTTCATATAATTCACAATTACAACAAGTTGGTAATGATTAACACGAAATGGCTAGTTTTACATGACATAAGTTTAATGGTTTTTTTGCAGTTTTTATAAATATTCTTTTTGTTATTGTTAAATTTGTTTTGCTTTGCGAAAATCTTTTGTTAAAGAGCCTATATTTAACAATGTACCGCGTGTGATTAGTGATTTATTTAAACTCAGGAAGTTTAATTTTTCCATGTTGAATTATTTAAAGGTGATATAATTTGTCAACAAAAATATTACTAAAATTTCCCCTAGATCTATCATCGATATGCTATAATAAATCAATGTTCATGATGTTTATTAGTCTCTATGCTTCTTAAGCAACAAAAAACATTTTAAAAGCACCTCTTAAACACATTCGATTATTTAAAAGAAATACTTTTCGTTGTTTGTATTTTATCAATAATATTTTCCATAAAAAAGCTACGACATGCGCTTCTCTTCTTTTTTCTGCCCATGACATCTGTTGCGATGGAGCTATTTGAACTTTTTTTAGTTTCGATTCAAAATAATGTATTACTACGTTTATTTTCGTTATTGGTGCTAAACTGTGAATATATAATACAAAGAAAAAAATTATTTACAAAAAAAGAACGTATGTCGTAGTTTAAGAAAATTTGTGATTTCGTGTTAATCGTTACCAACTTGTCTTGTTGGTTATCCACATTTATAGGCCACGTTGGTTTCGGGATTAAATGAAGGCTCTGCATATATATATATATATATATATATATATATATATATATATATATATATATATATATATATATATATATATATATATATATATATATATATATATATATGAAAGATGTATGCTTGGCATTACAAGACGAGACAGAAAGTCCTGTGCATGGATCAGGGAACAAACAAAAGTCTGTGACATCATTGGAAGAGTAAAACAATTGAAATGAAGATGGGCAGGCCATATAACGAGGCGATGGGACAACAGATGGACCAAGGCAATCCTGGAGTGTATACCGCTTGATCGCAAACGTCCGCGAAGAAGACCGAAACCACGATGGATTGATGACATCATTAAGCATATTGGACCCGAGTGGCAGAGGAAAGCCCAGGACCGTGAGGGTTGGAAGCATGCTGAAGAGGCCTTCATCCTGCAGTGGATCGATACGGGCTGATGATGATGATGATATATATATATATATATATATATATATATATATATATATATATATATATATATATATATATATATATATATATATATATATATATATATATATCATTAAGAAAAGTCTTCGATCAGTGCGTCCTGCCGGTTATGACATACGGAAGTGAAACCTGGACAATCACATCGCAATCAATTCAAAAACTTCGGATAGCACAGAGGGGAATGGAGAGATGTATGCTTGGTATTACAAGACGAGACAGAAAGCCCTGCACATAGATCAGGGAACTCTATATTTTTATAAAAACTAAATAGCCTATCTGTATGTTTTATTGTACAATTCGTATCGTATCGTATATTTATAGTTTTGAGAAATAATGGAATTTATTTGAATTTAAATGTTATTTTTTGTTACCGAAGCTAATAAGCGGCGGAGGAAAATATACGAAATGGAAGATAAAGCGGTAGTGTCAATTCTTACGGAGAAAAAGGGGTTTGAATTAATAGAAGCAAAAGATAATTCCATGGCAGTTTGAACCGCTTTACCTAAAATTATCACAAAAGGTATTGTGTCGCTGTAGGATAGGATTATTTTGAAGGGAACAAAATTAAATTTGGATGAATACATTCTAAGTATGTATTTAATTGTGTTATTTTCAGTTTTTAATTTTTTTACAAAAAAATTAAATTTGATCAATATATGATTTGAAATCATCAAGGAGGTGGCATTGCATCGTAATCCCGAAAATCGAAAGTCGATGTGCTACGTCATTTGTTGCGCATAGTACTTGATGAGTGTTAGTATGAAGAAACACCCGGTTTGTGTATTGAATATTAACAGCCGAAAGTATAAGATCCGACAAGTATAAGAAAGTAAAAGAATACCTACTGAACAAAATTAAATAATTTTAATTTTATGCATATTAGTTCTAAGGAAGAGTAAAGGAAACATTAACGGAAAATTGAAAATTACCGAAACAAATATATGGAGTGATTAGCTATTCCATTCACGAGTTTACAATTGATTTGGTGGTATGATGGGTTAGGAATCTAATATATTACAATGTCACTGGAGAATATTAATTGACTATTTTAAATGTACTGCTATACGACTATGCACCCACGTAGTGATATTCGTCAATTTTTGGCTGAAAACATACTATACATTCCCTGTCTTTGCCCAATTTGGCTCGAGGTAAGAGTTTTTTAATTCCAAAACTTAAAATTCTAATATAAGGGGCTCGTGAAAAGAAAACTGTCGAGGCCGAAATATCTGTGTTGAACGAGATGTTAAAACTGAAAGAGAACTGAAACAATATTTATGAGCGACAGAGCTGATTGCTTTGAATTTTAGATGTACTTCAAGTATTTTTTTAAGCTAGAACGAAACATTGGATCTGCTAAGAAAATCTGTATGAATATTATTTTGGTTAACTTTTTTGATTACCTTATATTAATATATTTGCCTATATCTAGATATATATATATATATATATCATATTATTGACTCATGGCAATCACATAAAATTATTATTCGTTTCAAAAAACCTGAATATTTTTAAACATAAACTGTTTGGTTACTCCATGCATGCAGATTTTGGAGCGTCGAAGCTTTATTTATCCAAAACAATTGCATTGTATCATTGTGGCTTCAAACGGATATTGTAGCTGCAGTTAAGCGAGAAAAAATGCATCAATATTCGTTTAAAAATAGCTAATGCATAATGGAGAATTGAGAATCGGCGTTTAATTATAAACAACTTCAATGCGGAAGATTTATAGGAGTATTTTTAGGTTAATCGTAGCGAACGCCACGAAAATGACCTTATTCTAAAAATTGCTTGTTAAAATCTTGATTCAAAGAAGAGTGAGTGTTTTTATAATCGTAACGCAGTGGAAATTATGTCAGTTCTATATTATACGCAAAAAATAAATTCAGTCGGTTGAAACAAAAGAGTGATGAGGGATGCGAAAGAGTTTTCTGCATTTGTAATTTGAAATATATTACATGAGGGTAAATTATTTGCTTTAAAGCCTATTTATTCCTATATCGGTTAAAGCAAAAATAAACGATCGTAGATCTTTCCTTTGGTCCTCTTTCGGCCTCTCTCATGTCATCTACGTAAACAACTTGGAAACGTCGGTCGCTTCTTCACAAACAGTTTAAATTATTTTTTTGACACATTTATTTAACAGTTCTAACCTAACGCTCAAATGGTAGTGTTTAATATTATTATGAATACAGACACGATATGAAACACCGTTCAAAGTTTCGGTGATTTACAAATTTTCGGTCATTACACACTGCGTGTATTAATTCAAAGATTGTGCTACAAGTGGACCGAATGCGAATAAAATTATTTAATGTTGCTTTGCTATACTTTTTAGAGTAAAGCAACAAAACATTTAATCTGCACAAGACGTTTTCATGGTTTCATCGTCTTTGAGATTTTTAAACAGATCATCCAAAATTTTCCATCAGTAATCCATCAGGATTTTATTATGAATACTGATTACAAAGTTGGAGAACCATTATATCTACAATTTTTCCATTATACATTATACATATTACAGAAATTACGCAAAAATATGTTGATAGAGTAGTCTCGTGAAATTAAGAGCAATTGAGACCAATTAAGTTGGAAATATGATGGCGCTCTTTTGGATGTACAGAACATCTACACAGTAAGTTGGAAAAAAACGGTATTTTTTAAATTTAAAGAACCACAAGATCCAGGTTTATGGAGATTTACTAAAAAATTCTACGAAAATCAGAAGAAATCCCATCTCTTCTAGTTTACAATACATTACTACATAGTGATGAACAGTCCGTCAGACACAGTCCTTTTGATACAAAATGAAGTGAAAGCCCACACACCACTAGTTGGTGTAGACATCAAACCTACATCACCACAAGATATAACGTTAGTAATTAAAACCCTATCGATTATGAAAACACCGGGCTACGACCGAATACCGAATATAATACTCAAAAATGCAAGCAAAAAGTTGTTCCCTACTAAGTTCACTGTTTAACTCTTGTCTAAAATTGGGATATTTTCCACGAACATGGAAGCACTCATACATTCTGCTTTTCCCAAAGCCTTAATTACTATTACGGTATTGCTTAGAAATTACTTGAAAAAATGTAGAATTACAAATTAGCATTGATGTCACTCATATGTGATTCATGGCTTTGGTCACTGCTTCGGGCGATTTCCAAGCGCTCAGCTTGAATCGGCTAGGGAAACACCTGCAGGCATTTTGATGGCGGCTGAAGTGGTGAGCAAAGCATCCACGTGGAGAATAGGTGAATTTTCTTTTGCTTTTTTCTACGGACCTACTATGTAACTTTTCATCAATTCAAGTATCCCCTCATATACATGACATGTATAATAATTCATTAGATTTAAATTACACACACGATACGCTCCTTTCAATAATGTGAACGAACTATATTAAATATAATATATTTATGTATAATCATATATTAAATCAGAACTCTCTATATTAGATAATTGGCTGCGCTAATAATCAAACCTAAATTCTCAGAAACAAAATATATGACTCTCGGAACCATAGGTAGAAACATAGCTTTTGTGTATTTGGTTTTAGATAAGACATATGCATAAGTTCAATTTCTGAACAAAATATATAAAAGGTAATTCGATTTGGCTTTCCGCATAAAGATATTAAAAAAGAACATTGAGAAATTGAAAAACATAAAACATATTTATTTGCCCTTTGAGGTTATTCAATTACAATTATGTATGAAAGATGATATCACATAAATTGAGGTGCTATGCCGGCTATTTCGCGTCTGATCTCCTGTTTCAGCTCTGCAATGGTGTTCGGTTTATTCTTGTAGACTCTGCTCTTTAAATACCACCAAAGGAAAAAATCTTTTGGAGTTAAAGCACATGATCGCGGCGGTCAATTAATGTTGCTGTTACGTAAAATAATGCGACTTGGAAACTTGCTGGGCAGTAATTGTATCGTTTCTTCTGCTCCATGGCAGGTGGCACCGTCGTGTTGTAACCAGAGATCTTCGATGTCCATGTCTTCCAACTACACCCAGAAAAAATCTGTTATCATAATCCGATAGCGAAAAATGGGCCAATTTCGCCTCCGGACCAAAAAGCACACTAAACAGTCACCTTTTGAGGATGCATTTCCGTTTGAGCAATTGCTCCTGGATTTTCCAATTCCCAAATACGGCAATTATGCTTGTTTACGAAGCCACCAACGTGAAAATGTGCCTCATCCCTAAAGATGATTTTCATTGAAAAATTTACCCCTTCTTTCAGTATCCATTCGACAAATACACGGCGCTGTTGATGGCCTCGACTTCAATTCCTGTGTTATTTGGAGTTTGTATAGATGTAACTGTAAATATTTTGTTAAAATTCGCTGCGTAGTGGAATACGTAAGGCCCACTTGCTGTGATCAATGACGAATCAATATACGACCGACCTCTACGACCTCTACGAGCATGCTGAGAAGATTTGTTGTTTGTTACCGATCCAGTTTGCTCAAATTTTTGAACCAAATTCCAAATTGTCCTCTCAGAAGGTCGATTTTGCGCGCCAAAACATTTACGTAAAGCATGAAATGCACTTTTCCTCGATCGGTCATTTTAATACAAGGCTTGAATAATGTTAACACGTTGTTCGGTCGTATAATGCTCCATGACTATTTTTGTTTATGTTTCCAGCTTAGAAATCTGACGTTACCGTTGACAAATTCAGTGGCGTTTCAAAAATATTTTAGATTCTAATATGGAGACTCAATTTGAATCACCTTTTATAAATAAATATGAAAAATACAAATATTTTAAATATATTTTAAAAATTCAAAACATATATGCTACTATGATAAAAAAACTGATAAATTACTGGCGATGTGACATGGATTTAGGCTTATGACCCAGAAACAACTGTTTAAGCTTTATGTTCGAGTCAAATGGAAAAAAAATGTTCAGATCTGTGACACAACAATTCATGATTTTTGCATACCGCAATAATTACTTCTACAAGCAACATATTCACGAGATATGATACCGTGAGACTTTTCCTGATCCTTTGATTGAATAAACCACTTTGTGGACACGCTTTTGAGTTCATAGAAGTTATTTCGAAGATTTCACTGGCTGCTTTGAAAGAAAAACCAATAAATAAAATGGAAAAAATGTTGGAACGGAAAAAATGGAATATGAGTTTTGCAGTGAGAGAGAATTATTTTGAAGGAGACAAAAAATATTTGAATGAATAAACAAATAGTTTACGTTTAATCTAAACAGTCACTTTACTTTTAGATCACAGGAGTTGATATAAATATGTAAATACATAAAAGAATATAAAAATTATATGAAGTAGTCAAGTAATAGCCAAAAGTTTTAACAAAAGCACACATGGATGGATGGATTACCCTAATAATTTAACTATTTGAAAATAATGTAACAATTCAACACAATAAAATTAAATTGCCACATCATATGTAACCAACTAGGTGCCAAAACGTTTCTGTGTATTACAATTTTGCTAAGTTGGCAACAAAACCATCGTTAAAATTCTATAAAAAACACAATGTTTATAAATGGAATAATAAAAACATTGCACAAATTAAAGCACCAAAATCAGCAGTTTACTTATTTTATTTAACTAAGGTTACATAAACAATGGCTTTTTCAATGAGCCAGGAGATGAGTTCATTTTTAAAAATATCCGAACAGATACGACACCGGCCCATTCAATTTTGTTTAAGAAAAAAAACTACTGATTTCGTATAATTTTGAATGATAAATTCAAGGATCATTTAGGTTAATATTCATGAATGGATAAAAATCTATTAGATCACTTTACACGTCATTAAAAATATTTATATACATTTATTATTATACTACTACTCTCTTCAATATCACATTGGAAAAAATAATAAGACGAATAGGAATTAATACTAAAAGGCTTATATTTGCTGGAACGAATGAAATCTTAACGTATGCAGACGATATTTAAAAGATGTGTAGAAAGAAAAATTAGAATATATGTTTAGACACTTCGAAGAGGCGGCTTCAGGAATGGCTCCAAAAATAAATTCAACAAAAACTAAATGCATGAGATCAACAAAACAAAGAAAGAAACAAGTGGATACTGACCTAGTATAATTGAAAGATGCATTGAAAAAATAATAGTGTTTATAGTTATATATATATATATATATATATATATATATATATATATATATATATATATATATATATATATATATATATATATATATATATATATATATATATATATATATATATATATATATATATATATATATATATATATATATATATATATATATATATATATATATATATATATATATATGTAGTGTTAGATTTTCTTGGACTGCGTCCAATGAGACAGCAGTAGTTGAGTGTCATCAGACACCCAACCGTTGGGTTCCACAATCTCATGTGGAACACACAACAACCTGCGTCTCCGCCTAAATGAACACTTTTGTTGGTTGATTGACCGGGAAGAGGCCCCGGACGCAGGTCCAAGAAAATCTAACACTACATATATACGCCATCCGACGGGAGGTCGGCGAAAAACATGGGTTGTTGGCTGTGGATAGGGTCTCCCTATTTTTGATGGTATGGTATATGTCGGCGCCCAGAAGACTCTGAACCTCGAGAGACGAAACATATGTCATCCAGTTGAAGGGATACGTGGGGCCTCTTCCCGGTCAATCAACCAACAAAAGTGTTCATTTAGGCGGAGACGCAGGTTGTTGTGTGTTCCACATGAGATTGTGGAACCCAACGGTTGGGTGTCTGATGACACTCAACTACTGCTGTCTCATTGGACGCAGTCCAAGAAAATCTAACACTACATATATACGCCATCCGACGGGAGGTCGACGAAAAACATGGGTTGTTGGCTGTGGATAGGGTCTCCCTATTTTTGATGGTATGGTATATGTCGTCGCCCTGAAGAGTCTGAACCTTGAGAGACGAAACATATGTCATCTAGTTGAAGGGATAAGTGGGGCCTCTTCCCGGTCAATCAACCAACACAAGTGTTCATTTAGGCGGAGACGCAGGTTGTTGTGTGTTCCACATGAGATTGTGGAACCCAACGGTTGGGTGTCTGATGACACTCAACTACTGCTGTCTCATTGGACGCAGTCCAAGAAAATCTAACACTACATATATACGCCATCCGAAGGGAGGTCGGCGAAAAACATGGGTTGCTGGCTGTGGATAGGGTCTCCCAATTTTTGATGGTATGGTATATGTCGGCACCCTGAAGAGTCTGAACCTCGAGAGACGAAACATATGTCATCCAGTTGAAGGGATAGGTGGGGCCTCTTCCCGGTCAATCAACCAACAAAAGTGTTCATATATATATATATATATATATATATATATATATATATATATATATATATATATATATATATATATATATATATATATATATATATATATATATGTCATCCAGTTGAAGGGATAGGTGCGGCCTCTTCCCGATGTATTCCATTTCGATGGGAAATTTTATAATGTATAGTATCATCAACAAGTGTTCAAGCTGAAAAAGTCAAATGTTCAGTATTAATGAATCGCAAGGGTAATATGTTCGATTTTTACCATGACCCGATTGAGTTTTAATCATGTTCTGATGATGCTAACTTGGCTAGCGAAACCCGCGTGAAGTGATTGATATGGTGCGAGTCGCAAACGCATTTAACATTTTGTAAATCACAAAAGGTTAAATTCTTTTCGTAATTTAAATTTTTAAGTTGACTTAGCGATACTAAATAATAGTTAAACAAAACAGTGTATGCATTACCGTAAATTAATTAACTGCATAAATGTTATTTTCTGCTCAATCAGGGTTTAGGACAAAACATCCTTGTGAGACAGCTATTCAGTATGTCTGCGCAACATGAAGGAGCGATATAAAGGTCGGAAAAACTGTGCTTAGTGTATTTATAGATTTAAAGCGAGCATTCGAAACTATTGACCGGGATATACTGTGTAAAAAATTATTAAGCTATGGTGTAAGATCGAAAGCCTTAAAATGGATCAAGAGTTACTTAACAGACATACATCATAGGACGAGGGTTGAGGGAAAAGTGTCGGCAAAGAGGGAAAGTGCGTGGGGAGTTCCTCAGGGTAGTGTTTTGGGCCCGTTGCTGTTTTTGATATATATCAACGATATTTCTACAATATTGGATAAATGTTTTATTAGTCTTTTTGCAGAAGATACTCTCATATCTGTGTCTGGGTATAGTTTGCCTGAGATGGTTGAAACATTGAATAGTGAACTGGCAATACTATTTAGATGGCTATGCAAAAATAAACTTAAACTAAACGAACTGAAAACAAGGTGCATGGTGATAAGGTCTAAAGCAAACTGCAAAAGATTTAATGAGTTAGGGTTAAAAATAAATATAAATAATTGTGATATTGAAATTGTAAATTAAATTAAATACTTAGGAGTACTGTTGGATCCTCAACATTTTGTAATCATGTCAGTTATCTATGTAGAAAGATTGGGGAAAAAATAGGGTTCTTTAGTCGTATATCGTCACATTTATCACCATGGTCCAAGAGGCTTGTATATAATACTATAGTTTTACCCCATTTTACCTATTGTATGTCCGTGCTGATATCATGTAATAAGGAGAGTATTGGTAGACTTCAAATACAGCAGAACAAGGCTATGCGTGTACTATTGAACTGTAATAGGATACACCGATAGAGGTAATGTTGCGGTCATTGGATTGGTTTTCAGTTGCGCGGGCCATTGAAGGGTCTAACATTCGATTGATATATAAAATAAAACATAATTTGTTCCCCATTATTTGAATACTTTTTTGGTACAAAGAGTAAATATGCATTCTTACGATGTCCGTTCTAAGAACAATTATGATGTACCAATTGTAAGAACTATTGCTCTCCAGAAGACATTGTTTTGGGAAGGTGTTTGTCTCTTCAATGCTTTGCCCGCCCACATAGGGAGCGCTCCTAATGTGCATGTATTTAATAGACTGTTAAATTATTATTTGAAGCAATAGAGTGTTTTATCATTTGAACAATGTTGGTCATTGCCTTTTGATTGTATTTTCTTTTGTTAAGATTTTTTAGAATTTTTCATACTTTTATTTTTTTTTGTATATTGATTTTGTTTTGTTACTATTAGCCGCATATGCTAAATAAAGTGTGTATTTATTTATTTTATTTATTTATAAAAAATATTTGACTTATGGTAAAAAAATAGAGATTTTTTCCGACAGTCCTGTAAAATATTCATAAAGAAATTTAAAATTCACACGATGTAAAAGATAAGACGTATTGTTAACCTTTGAAGCTTGTTATCATTTCTCAATGCATACGAAACCAATTTGCTTAGCTTACACAACATTGTTAGTACATAGATACAAATGTAAAGAAACAATTTTATTGCCTATTTTGAACACTGAAAAATTCCAATTATGTGAACTTTATTTAACACCGTTACGCAAGTCTTCGTCATCTATATATGAGAGTCTTCTTGAACTTAGGTTATCATGAAGTGATTCATTGCCATCGAAAAAATAAATATTTCTGTGCATTACTTTCTTTCGCGCTGTCTTCTATATACATCTTATGATTTGTTTTTGTAAACTTTTATTGGAGCGTAACCCACTGCAAATGCCACCCAAATATGCAAATATTTACTATACTTCTATTCTAAAATATGCATATATCGGTATACAGGAGAAAGTGACCAAATCTAGTATTAATAGTTTTAAGTTAATGGCATTTGAAGATTCACGGGCAAATATAAAATCATTCATTTATTGCAAGTTCGTCAATCAAGTTCGGTGAATCAATTGTCGGAGCCAAAGTATTATTATATCGGTCATATATTATTATTTACTAATATTTATTACTTTTTTTATTACAAATTGACAATTATAATAAATTGAAAATGAATGAGAATGAAAATGAAGTGGAATACAAAAATATTCTTGACATAATACTTCATCATCACCGCTTTCGTCTTGTGCAGGTTCGAGGCACTTGTCTTTTAAGGAGCTGTTACTTGGAAAGTTCATGTATATCCCATGATACTCAATGGGAATTATTCCAATTTGCCAAAGTTTAATTAAGTCATCTTTTTTGTTTTTGGATATTGGCAATGGTTCTAAATAGCTTCTTCAAGAAATAATAGATTTCTTCAAATCTGTTTCTTGTGGTATGTTACTGGGTCTACCTCTTGCTTTTTCTTTTACATTTAGAACTTTGTATTACTCTTCATAATTGTACCTGAACATTATTAAATTATTTGTTTTCTTCTCATACCGTAAATGATCCATCTTCAACCATACTATTTTTTGACCATTTTCGTCTCGAGTTATATTTTTTAGTGTTAACTTGCTGAGTTGTCTTAGGTCAATAAATTCATTGTAGCTGGTTAACACTATAAGCATTAGAAATTTTATTCTTTCCTCTATGGATCTTGCTATTGTAATAATTGTTTTCCAATCACTCATATCAAACACAGGGATGTACTTTTTGGCTCATTCTATCGCACTATGCATCGAATCTGCCTCCATGTGTGAATGTTCTTTTTCTAAAAAGTTAGGTCATAATTCCTATAGGCAAAAGAGCAACGATAAATATAAAGAAGGTAGCTATGTATTGGTTACGGTTTTGTCCGCTGCATGTGTAGCTGAAGACTGATACTTCTATAACTGTATCTAGTAAAGTTTTAAACAATTTCTGTAACGATGTACCTATTTCATTGCCTCCTTCTTCTTCTATTTGGGGCTGCCTCATACACGATCAAGTTATATGCGCAGTTTATATGCAGTATATATGCAGAGTTTCCGGTTGCAGTAAAGCGGCGATACCTCGGAGTATTGAACTTGTAACAACGCTTTGTAAATCGAAACTAGCCGATACGAAACTTTCGTCATTACAAACCCTTTGTTTATCTAGTTCTTTTACTCTATTAGCATCATCTCTACATTTGATATGAGAAGAATATTCTTGTGACTTCTCTAAAGCAAAATAGTCTTCAAGGGTAACTCAAAATTACTTGAACTTTATCGTAAAACTATTGACCATAAAACTCAAGTAATTTGGGTCAACTTAGAAGACAACTTATTCTGCTCTAGTCGGATTCAATAACAACAAAAGCCGATAAAGCCAATTAGGCTTAATAAAAAAAAGCAATATTCGAGTAGGATATAAGTTTAAGAAAATTAATGTTTCACAATTTTACATCATGTGTGATTTGTTTTCGAAGTGGTCAATAGAAAAAGAAACATGGTCAAAAGATGATCTTTTCCTTAAACCTATGATATGGTAATGAAAAACTGATTGTTTGAAAATTCAACAAAATGGTAGTACCAATAAAAAAAAGAAGTGGTAAATTACCATGATCAAAAATTAAGGTGAGTAAATACTACACAAAATATTTAGTTATTCATCCAAATTTATATAAATTTGGATGAATAACTAACTATCCCTTTCTATGTAATCATTTCCCAGTGCAATACACTTATTTCAATGTTTTTCCAGCATTCGAAACTTTTTAAACTATTTCTATACTCGACTTCTGCTTCACACCAGCATCTACGAAGTGATTTCTTCCATAAAGGGGACATGAAAAAGGTACACGGTGCCATATCTGGCCAATATGGTGCTTGTAAAACTGA
Organism: Cosmopolites sordidus; assembly: GCA_031761425.1. NCBI lineage: Eukaryota > Metazoa > Arthropoda > Insecta > Coleoptera > Curculionidae > Cosmopolites > Cosmopolites sordidus. The sequence continues at coordinate 14,689 of JARFXV010001353.1, read as the reverse complement.
ATTTGTTTGAGTTTTAGCCAAAGAATATTAAATAATTATTGCAATGTGTGACTGTGCGTTATGGTAATGCAAAAACCATGAACTGTTTTGCCAAAAATCTAAACTTTTTTTTCAAATGGACTCACGCAAATAAAGCAGAAATAATGTCCTGTAATAACTACCAGTTCGATCAGTACGAACAAACTCTTTGTAGACAATACTACTGTAATCGAAGAAAACAGTTAGCACGACTTTGATTTTTGACTGGCTTTGTCGTGATTTTTTGACCCTGGTTCATCTTTAGCATGATACTGGTTTGACTGTTAAGATATTTCTGGGTCATAAGCATAATTTCATGTCTCATCACAAGTAATTATGCATTTCAGAATGTCATCACCCAAAAAAGAATCTTTTCAGCAACTTCAACTCAACAACGTTTTTCAACAAACTGCAGTGTTTTCGGTAGAAGACACACCAAACAAAGCTAAATTATTGTTCAAAACTGTTGAAATGATATTCCAATAACATCTACAATGTCTCTGATTCCTAGTCGGTGATTACTCAGTACAGGATCCTTGATTTTGTAAATATTCTCTTCATTGGATAGCTTCCTCGCCATAACACTTTCTAAACATTTCTATAGAATATTTATTCGCTTTTAAGGCAGTATTTAATTCAAATTGTTTGGTAAAATTCTTTTGGATAAATATATTTAAAACAATCTTAATCTAAAAAATTTTAACAATTACTGAACTAAATAGTGAATTATTTAATACCATTCCCAAAAGATATACGTAGGTTTCTAGATATATGAAAGTTACTGCGTTGAAAGTTAATATGGAAGCTATTCCTGAATGAATGTTACATGGTTGTTTTTCTAACTTCGCTATCCTATCAAGATATGTCTATGTCTAGTACCTATCAAGCTATGCATGCACTAAGAAACTTTATTTTAAAAATCATAATAATACTGACCATCCTTTGCCATACAGAGAATCAACCAAAAGAACGTAACATTATATATATTAGCGTATGCTTGTTACAGTCTAACATATTTATCATTTTCTTAACACATCGGTCAATAAGTCCCCGGTCTGACAAATAAAACACAATTTTCTTTTACAAATTTTGACTTTATTCATCAATATATTTCACTTGAAGGGCAATACAATCATTCCAATGCTTTTCTAACATTTCTATGCAGTTTTTATAGAACGATACTCTTAACGAAGAACGAACGAAGATAAGTCGAGAAAACGAAAAACGAATCTTTTGCCTGAAAAATGTCCTTCGTTTTGGCAATTACCTCTTCATTGAAGCGAAATTTCTTTCCGACTGGCATTTTTTATGTCCGAGAACAGGAAATAGTCTCTGAGCTACAAATCTCGAAAATACGGTGGATCAGGAAGCAATTCGACGTACAATTCATGCAATTTAGTTATCGTTGCCAGCGATTTACGACATGGTGCATTGTCTTTGTGGAAGAGCACGTCCTTCAAACGCCCCAATAAAGCTATGTAATATTCGCTATTGGTGGTTTTACGTTTCTCGAGATAATCAATGAAGCATATCCCAAGCACATCCCAAAATACAGAGACTTTGCTTGACACTGGTTGTGTTTTTGGTCGTTTTGGACGACGTTCACAGGCTGCTGTCCACTCATCTGACTGCCGATTTGACTCCGGAGCGTGGTGATGTGATGTGAAAAACATATTTTTGTTTGGCTTGTTTTTGTTTCGACAGCTCCAAACATTGCTCAGAATCATTAATACGTTGTTGTTTTCAGTCCGCTGTGAGCAAACGCGCTAATCATTTCGACAGCAATTTAGGCATTCCCAAATATTCATATAAAATAGAATAAACACTTCCTTTCGATATCTTCATGATATCAGCTCTCTCTAGCAGCTTTACAGTTTTGCGAAATAATTTTGTGACATTTTCTGATATTGTCTGGTGTAACCACCACATTTGGATGTCCAGAGCGTTCAGCACTATCGGTGCTTGTACAGCCACATTTGAATTTAGCATACCAATCAATTATGGTTGACTTTTCTGGGGCTGATTCCGAGTAATGTTTATCAAACCATTGTTTTGCTTCAACGGTATTTTTCTTCATCAAAAAGCAATGTTTAATCGACACACGAAATTATTTTTTTCATTATTTCGAAAATAATGAAAATAGCGTCACTTAAAGCACAACAACTCAGAAACTAATAGATCGATTGTCATGAAAGTATAACATATGACGTTTGAAGGTTTGCACTATCGATCAATGGTAAGGATTTTTCTTAAGTGACCCCCATCTATATGTTAGACCGGCCAATATGGAGCTCGTAGAACCGTATTTGTTTGAGTTTTAGCGGAAAAATAACAAATAATTATTGAAGTGTGTGACTGCGTTATCATGATGCAAAAACCATGAACTGTTTTGCCACAAATCTGAACGTTTTTTTTAATGGATTAACGCAAATAAATTATATATAATATCTTGAAATAACTACAGACAAGAAAACTGCAGACTGAGGCAACTACAGACTTTTTAAAAGTAAAACTGACAAAAGAATACTCAAAAATACACCACATCTCGGTGTTGCTTTCGCTATCTCAAGAAACATTCTTGGTTCTATAACTAATGTCCAGCCAGTAAATAATCGACTTATGACACTATCCCTCAAGTGTGCTAACAAAAACTATACATTAATCAATGCACACCTCCCAGTTAACGAAGAAAATCAATCTAATCCTGAAAGAGTAAATAAGTCGTGGGAAATTCTGGAAAAGACTATCTCTAAAATTCCCTCTAACCGTGTAAAAATCCTATTGGGTGATTTCAACGCCCAGCTAGAGAAAGAAAAAAAGTACAGGAAAACAGTCGGCAGTTTTCCCGCTCATAAATGGACTAACCATAATGGTAGAAGATTGGTTGAACTATGTTCGCAGTTTAATCTAAAAATAATGTCAACATATTTTAAGAAGAAAAGAACAAAACAGAAGACCTGGAGGTGCCCAAACACGTACATAGGTGAATTTCAAATTGACCATGTTGCCATTTCGTACCCCAATTATAAAGAGATTTTGAATGTTCAAGTCAGGAAAGGACCTAACATAGACACGGATAACTACTTGACTAGAATCAAACTTAGCTTAAAACCTCGAAAACTTATTCAAAAGAGACTGCTAATAGCAAAGTTCGACCCAACGAAAATAAAACCAGCCCTAACAGAAGAACTTGATAAACAACCAGCACAGAACTGGCAAGAATTGAAACAAAAAATTATTAAAGCCTTAAAGTTGGTCCCTTTACAAAAACGTAGAAAACATCCATGGTGGGATGAAGTTTGCGAGCTAGCAGTATTAAGCCGAAGTAAAGCATTCAAAGATTGGAACAGTCCAAAAACAGCAATAAACTATACCATCTTTTTGGAAGTAAGAAAAGAAACATCGAAGCTAATTAGACAAACTAAAAGAAAATATGAAAACAATCAACTTAATGAAATAGAAAAAGATTTCCAAAAAAATAACACCCGAAACTTTTACAAAACATTTAAAACTAAATTAACAGGCTATCAACCCCAAAGTATTTGCTTCCAAAAGGAAAACGGACAATTAGCTCTAAATAACCAAGACAATTGTAAAGAACTTGGTTGACCCAACGAAAATAAAACCAGCCCTAACAGAAGAGCTTGATAAACAACCAGCACAGAACTGGCAAGAATTGAATCAAAAAATTATTAAAGCCTTAAAGTTGGTCCCTTTACAAAACCGTATAAAACATCCATGGTGGGATGAAGTTTGCGAGCAAGCAGTATTAAGCCGAAGTAAAGCATTCAAAGATTGGAACAGTCAAAAAACAGCAATAAACTATAGCATCTTTTTGGAAGTAAGAAAAGAAACATCGAAGCTAATTAGACAAATTAAAAGAAAATATGAAAACAATCAACTTAATGAAATAGAAAAAGATTTCCAAAAAAATAACACCCGAAACTTTTACAAAACATTTAAAACTAAATTAACAGGCTATCAACCCCAAAGTCTTTGCTTTCAAAAGGAAAACGGACAATTAGCTCTAAATAACCAAGACAATTGTAAAGAACTTGCGAAATATTTTGAACAAATACTAAACTGTCCTGAGCCTTTAAACAAATTACCAACACTAAACCCTAAACAAACAAACCCAGATTCATTACCACCGAATGAAGATGAAATAATTAGGCAAATCAAGCGGCTTAAAAATGACAAAGCTTCTGGTGAAGATGGAATCACTGCTGAACTTTTGAAATATGCTGGTCCAGGCACAATCAAGGAAATAACCAAAATTCTACAAGAAGTTTGGTGAACCGAACGGATTCCCGAAGATTGGAAAGATGCTCTAATCCATCCACTACAGAAAGGAGATAGAACGGATGTAAACAACTATAGAGGGATATCTCTTCTCCCAGTTTGTTACAAGATTATATCTCAATGTCTACTAGACAGAGCACAAGGACAGTTGGAATCTAAAATTGGTGAATATCAAGCAGGTTTTCGACCGGGCAGATCCTGCCCTGAACAGATCCTGAATCTAAAGTTGATCCTAAGACATCAAAAACTGTACAATAAAAATCTCGTCTGTACATTTGTGGTTTTCAAGGAAGCATATGATTCTATAGACCGCGAATCTTTATTCCGAATCTTGAAAGAACAAGGACTAGATTTGAAAACGCTGGCAATTATTAAAGCAACATTAACTAACACAAGGTCAAAAGTTAAATTCATGGGTGACATCTCAGAGCCCTTCGAAATTAAAACTGGAGTGAGACAAGGGGTTGGACTCTCGCCACTCTTATTTAACTGTGTTCTAGAAAAAGTAATACAGGAGTGGCGTGAAAAAAAGTCGGCCCAGAATATTGACCAGCCCATTAAACTGGGGAGAACCAACATCAAAATTGATTGTCTGGCGTTTGCTGATGATCTAGCAATTTTGGCTCAAGATGTATTAACGGCACAGAAACAGATTGAAATTCTAAACGAAATAGCAGAAAAGGTAGGACTCCAAATTTCCTTTGAAAATACACAATACATGACCTGCAACAGACTAAAAACACCATTTCTAAAAACAAAATATGGTAACATCAGACGAGTCTCTCAATTCAAATATTTGGGTGAAATAATCATGGAAAATGGGTTGAAAAAAGCGGCCAATAAGGGTAGATGTCAAAAAATGGAAACGGCATTGAGACTTACACAAAATATTTACAACAAAAAATGCCTATCCAAAAACACAAAACTGAAACATTACAACACAGTTATTAAGCCAGAATATCTATATGCTGCAGAAACGCTCATTTTGAATAGAAAGAGAGACATCGAGGACATTGAAAAGAAGGAAAGAAAAATCATAAGAAAAATCCTAGGCCACAAACAAATAAATACAACAACATACCGACTTCGAGAAAACCAAGAAATTAAACAATACACAGATATACATAGCGATATGAGAAAAAGAAGACTTAAGTTTTACGGACACATAAAACGGATGAATCCAAATAGGCTAACTAGACTAATAGTCGAATTTTATGAAAGTAGGAGTAGAGCTAAAGTAGAAATAATTAAATGGATTGCTGCAATTAAAGAAGGCCTAAGATCAGCAAATATTACACAAAGTGAAATTCAGGATAGAGGCTGTTTCAGACACAAGGTTGACGTTTGGAGGGTTAGCCAGAGAGAAAAATGTAGGAAGACTGGAACAACTTGGTCTGACGAAAGAAAAAAAGCTCATAGCGAAAGAATGAAATTAGTATGGGCGCAAAGGAAGGCTAACAACAACAAACGCCTTTAATTGTACTTCGCGTGGGCCACCCGGGCTCATACGTGAATAATAATAATAATCTTGAAATAACTACTTGACCAGTTCGAAGAAAGTTTTTGTAGACAATACCACTGTAATCGAAGAAAATAGATAACACCGCTTTGATATTTGTGAGGCTTTGGCGTATTTTTTTCACCTTTGATTCATATTTAGCATGATAATCGCTTGACTATTGAGTTATTTTTGTGTCATTATCATAGGTCCATGTAAATATGCATTTCAGAATGTCATCACCCAAAAAAGCATCTCTTCAGTAACTTCAACACGATAATATATTTCAACAAAATGCAGTATTTTCGGCAGAACACACGCCCGGCAAAGCTAAATTGTTCTTTAAAACTGATTTAAATGATATTCTAGTAAGATCTACAATGTCGCTAATATCTAATCGGCGATTATAACAGAATCCTTGGTTTTGGAAATATTCTCTTCATTGGTTGACGTGGAACGTGTGAACGTTGAATGGGGTTAATCTTTAACTGCTTCTTTACCATCACTAATATCCTTGTACCACTTTTTTTGACATACCTTCCTCGCCATAATACTTTCTAAACATTTCCATAGAATTTGTATTCGCTTTTAAGGCAGTATTTAATTCAAATTGTTTGGTAAAATTCTTTTGGATAAATCTATTTAAAACAATCTTCAACCAAAAATTTTAACAATTACCGAACTAAATAGTGAATTACTTAATACCATTCCCAAAAGATCTATGTAGGTTTCTAGATATATAAAAGTTACTGCGTTGAAAGTTAATATGGAAGCTATCCCTGAATGGATGTTACATGGTTGTTTTTCTGACTTCGCTATCCTATCAAGAGATGTCTATGCCTACTACCTATCAAGCTATGAATGCACTAAGTAACTTTATTTTAAAAATCACAATACTGGCCATCCTTTCCCATACAGAGAATCAACCCAAAGAACTCAACATTATATATATTAGTGTAAGCTTATTACAGTGTGAAATATTTATCATTTTCTTAACACATCGGTTAATAAGTTAATAAGTTCCCGGTCGGTTAATAAGTCCCGGTCAATCGACCACCGGGAAGGATTTTTCATAAGTGACGCCATCTATATGTCAACCCGGGAACTTTTTAACCGATGTATTATTTTGTAAGAGTTGCATTTTTATTGCAGCTTAATAACAACGAATGCTTGGGAATAACTAAAAACAATAAAATGAAAAACGCAATCCATAATCATTTGCCGAAAATAAATCAGTACAAAAGAAGGTAAATTGAAAATGAATAAAATGAGAAAATCAGCTATTTAGAAAAAAATCAAACACAAAACAAGTAAATCGACTAGAAGAAAGAAAACAGTTTTGTTTAGATACATAAATAAACTGCGTAAAACAACGACAAGAAAAATAAATACACATTGCGAGCAGCAGTAAAAAAGAAAAACCCTAACAAAAACTGCTAGGAAGAAATTAAAACAGCAAGAAAATCTGAAAAAGCATAATGAAGTAAAGCTTTATAAATAAGTAAGAAAATATACATTTTATTATTATAATTATAATTTATATAAATATGTTTACTAATTATTTTGCCTAGATTTATTTCACACGTGCGTGCTTATATGCATTAACTTAAAAATAATTTGTTCTAGTACATATGTATGTAGTAGTATGTAAAAATAAGTACACAATGTTATAGCTGAATTATACCATCTGGTCGCACTATTAATATAACGATGTAAAATCATTTTCACCCACACAAGAAATGCATTAAATATATTCCCGTAAATGTAAAACATTAACAACCACGCAGGAAAACTGAAATCTCATAAATAATTAGAACCTGTGGTTCAAATATTTATATCCCAAACGAAATAATGGCGAAAATTAAAACAAACATTATTATGATACAGTACCTGTAAGATACAAACTTTTTATAATCTTCATTATTTAGTCAAGGAAAAACTATTTCATCATGTGCTATATTGTCATGACCTAGTTAGTTTAACTTATCAGTCTATCTGAAAATGAAGTTTATTGCACTTGTTAAACATGTGAATAATATGCAGCCTGAATCACTTTTCTTGGGATTACAGTATCACAAAATTCTAATGTCTAAATAAATTATGACTTAATATAAAACTTTTCTTAAACCATTTTTGGCCAATGGTGCGTATACGCACCAACCTACTAAATATATTTTTAAGGTTATGTGTTGCAATATTTTCTATATGCCGAATTTTCCATCGAAAAAATAATGTTTACCAACCATGTTTTGCTTACTTATATGTATTTTTTTACCGAGAAATATTTGTTAAAATGTACCGAATTGTGATAACTTTTACTAAAAGCGCGGACATATAAACAATGAGGAATAAAAAATATTTATTGCTTACATATATTGTGTTTATATATCTGACATTTCTACTAAAGTACTCTAAAGTTACGTGGCATACTTGAAATATCTTAGATATTTTCCGATAATAATAACGTTGATTAAAAATACTAGTGGTGGGTATAGGCACTATTGGCGCAATATACGAACTAAAAGTAAACACACGAAGGGCTTAAGTTCATCACATTTATCAATTACTACTATTACGCACCAATAGTAGACTTTTCTTAGATTCTGCCTCAATGCATCGCCTCTTTACTCAGTTCTACTTTAGTTGCTAGATAGAACAGTTGGAATTTATAGTGTTTAGTGCAAACGATAGATGTTTAGTGAAATGGTGGGAAGAAAGTTTTTTTAACGCAAAGAGAATTACAGGAGGCAATGGAGGAAATTATGGATAAATTGGAATCATGGTAAGTGGGTAAGTGATCTACTTTTATTTTATGGTTGTGGTAGATTTTAACGTTGTTTTTTTTCAGAAATGGGTGTATTGAAAGTTGTGTATATCCCGCCAGAGGTTGATGAATTAACTGATGAAAAGAAAATTGATGAAAACGAACTATTGAATGAAATACCACTGGACAGGGAAGGCGCTGGTCCATTTGGAATAAATGTTGGAATTGACGATTATTCATATGATGAATCTGAGGAAGAGCTTCTTTCAGAAACAACAAGTGGTTGCCTGTGTCAAATGAAGGTGAAACCTTACAAAATCGAAAAGACTCTTTCGAAGGAAAAACACCATTGGAAATTCTATCTATGATAGTGGACTTTTCTGTCAAATATTCTCGAGAAAATAATCGTTTAGATTTTAGTTTCAACAAAAATGATCTGAAAAATTTTCTTGGTATTCTAATCCTTTTTGGTTATCATATTTTACCACACACTGATCTTTACTGGGGCAAAGACGAAGCCAAAGGTGTTAATATTGTAGGAAAATGTATAAGTAGAAACAAATTTAGAAGTATTAAACGAATCTTGCATTTGTCAGACAATGCAAGTCTAGACAAAACTGATATATTGGTTCAAAATAATTTGTGACAAAACTGCGTCCATTTTTTGAAGCTATGAACATTCGTAATAAGCAATTTGGAATATTTTCGCGCAACCTTGCTATTAACGAGCAAATGGTACCAAATTTTCTTATGCTCATTTCAAATCAAATTATGCTCATTTGATGGATACCTCTACAAATGTTTACCATACGAAGGAGCAAATGCTAAGAAAGAAAAATCTCCTTATGGATTGTGAGGACAAGTAGTTCTAGATCTTTTGGCAGCATTAGAAAATCCACTACACCACAGGATTTTTTTTTTCGAAAACTTTCTCATATTCATTATATATATTATTATACATATTATTCTATACATTATTCGATAAATTACATGAAATGCAATATTTTGCAACATGTACCATAAGAGACAATAGGACAAATAAGTGCTCTTTAGAAAATGTAAAGTCTCTCGGAAAAACACAAAGGGGTGCCTATGATTTTGCAGTCGAAGAAAACATACTATCGCTAGTAATAATTTTTCGGTGCTACCTTTAACAAAGACTAAAAGATACAACCGAAAAGAGCGTAAAGAACTTCAAATCTCACAACCTGATATGATAAACCAATACAGTTCTTATATTTTCATGATCTTCATGATATGATATTGCAAATTATAGAACAAACATTAGAGGCAAAAAATGGTGGTGGCCTTTATTTATAAACAACTTAGACAGTACTATAGCTAACTGCTGGAAGCTCTACCGTAGAGTAAATCACTCTAACATGACTCGGCCTGTACGTCTTTTGAAAAGCGATGATAAATCTACTATCGGAAGACTTCCAAAAGAACCTGTTGTGAATGAAATGAGGCTTGACAGAGTGGGACATGTGATAATCAAAACATCCTGAAAAGACAAGATGGAGATGCAAACGGAGTGTAAAAATTATACTATTTACCTTTGTGATAAATGTAAGTTCATCTACACAGTGATTGTTTTGAAATCTTACATAAAATTAAGTAATAAATAAACGTTTATTTTAAAAATCAAACTAATTCTTAGTTTAAGCCAATGGTGCGTATACGCATATATATATATATATATATATATATATATATATATATATATATATATATATATATATATATATATATATATATATAAAATATATATATATATATATATATATATATATATATATATATATATATATATATATATATATATATATATATATATATATATATATATATATATATATATATATATATATATACATATATATATATATATATATATATATATATATGTCAATTTTTAATAATCAAATATTTTGACTGTAATTACTTAATAAAAGCTTTTGAAAAATAGATGCTAAATCTAAAATAATTGTTCAATGGAATGTATTAATAATTCGTTCAACAATTAAACATTTTCTTCTGTATTCATCTCTGCAGGTTGTGGAATGAGTGAACAGTCTTCTGCGGACTGTAATTATAATGCGACTTAAATAAAATTATGATGCCTTGCAATATTCTTCTTCTTTGTATGGTGCTATAGCCTGTTAATGAGCCTTGACCACCATCTGAATTGATCTCCAACACCCCCTTGCCAGATTTGATATACAGTAGTTATTCAACATATCTTCTTACATTCTTACACTATTCGCCTCTTCATGATTCTCCTTGGTATTCGATATTTTGACATACTTACTACGTGTTGCCCAACTGACGCGGTATACCTGAGTATAATGACCTGAGTATAATGGCTATACCTAACCCTCCAATTTACATTATCATTCACAGTACCAAACATATTCTGATTTATTTATTTACTATGAGTACCCTTCTTTTAAATATTGCAAGCATGCATATTGCATGCAAGCATGCGTTTTCTTTGTGAGGGTTCACGGCTCGCAATGAGTCAGTCGTAGTACTGGTCTGAATGAGTGTTTTATAGATCTTAACTTTCATCTTGATTTGTATAAGTTTAGACCTTTGGACATATACCAGAGAGTAAGTGGTTTAGTTTGGCCTTCATAGAACGATTTCTGGTATCTGCAGTAATGTTGTTTTCGTCTAATTTTCTTTCCAGATAAGTATATTTATTCACAACTTCACTGAAGTAATCGCCGATTGTGCAGTCATTTTGTCTTCTTCCATTAGATTCCTAGATTACTTCATGCCCCTTGTTTTGTCTATATCCATTTTTAGACAGTTTCTTTTGGTTTTCACATTTATTTTATCATAGGTGTCTTTTGATGATATTTTTGATTGTGTTGATATGTTTATTATTTTTATGTTGCAAACCTTCTCCGATCTGAAATATTAATATGGTAAAAGTCCAACAACACTTAATATTAACATTAAGTGCTGTTGGAATTTTACTACTGCCTATGAATCAAACATCTTCATCATGGATAAATCCATAAGCTTAGCTGGTATTCCCATTTCATGTGGCCTCGTATACTACTGCTCTCTGTACGCAGTCGTGTGTATCAGAAGTCTATGAACATATAGAATAAAAGACAAATTATTTGACATTATTGATAATTGATCTATTGTTAAGCGTCCCCTTCTAAGGGGAATTGTTAAGCCTCCAATCTAAAAGCTAAGTATGTTATCTATACCAAGAGTTTTATTTTTTGAGTTTAATTAAAGTTTTCTATCCTTCCTGCAATGATGGTATTTCTTTCGCGACTAGGTGGCGTTTATAAACTGTGTAATATTCTGTTCATTTCTTAAAAAAAAACTGCAATTATAAGCCATCCGACAAGCCATCCGAAGTCGGCGAAAGTATGGGTCGGTTGATTGTGGACAGGGACTCCCTATTCTTGACGAGAGAGCATACGTTAGTACCCTGATGAGTCTAATCACCAACAGACAAAACATGTGTCCTTCCTCCAATGTGAGGGATGAGTGGGGCTTCCTCCCAGTCAAGTAACTAACGAATGTACATGTATACATATGTAATGTATATACATATGTACAATGTGCATACATATGTCATGTATATACATATGTACAATATATACATATATACAATGTACATATATATATATATATATATATATATATATATATATATATATATATATATATATATATATATATATATATATATATATATATATATATATATACATATATAATTTTTTTTGATATGTATTGATTTAAAATTATTATGATTCTCTATAGTGAAAAATGGTAACCTCAATTCAATGAACATTCGGTTTCTTAAGTTCTCAAAGAATAAGATGCGATTTTGTTTGCGAGTGCTAAGTGGTTACAGAAATTCAAATGCAGATTAAGACATACTTTTTTTTAGATATCCGATGAAAAATATTCGAAGAATTCTGAACTACTAACTCCAAAGCATTTAACATCTTCATTCAATCATAAACATACTAAATATATTAAATAACAAAATCTATAACTATGACATATCTATAACATAACAGGTGAAATGGGCCTGTTTTGAATATTTCTTGAGAAAAAATTGATAATGAATTGTGAAAAAATGGGCCTAAGAGGATTTCTGAAAACTAAGAGGCCTTACTTTTCTCTCTTACATAATTGTAACTAGATATCATAAGGATAGAATAGTAGTTTTACAATGACAAAACTACTTTTACTATCATTTAAAAACACTTGGACGATTTCTGGAATTTCCTTAGTCCTTTCCCTCAGATATGTCAGCCAATACCTAATACTATACCTAATACCACCTAATATCTAAAAATGCTTGAATGAAAAAAAAGGCTTTTTAAGTTAAAATATCTAAATAAATCAAAATATTAAATGTTTATTTGTTGAAAATCTTAATTCTCCGAAAGTTCTTCACCGATTGCTTTCAATTTTTAACACTATATTGTATTCGAATACGAGCGTGTTTTTATATCATATTGATGTCACACCTGAGGCAGGCAAAAAAAAACCTTTTTTTAAAAACAGTGCCATCTGTTGGACGTAAAAGTCATACACGTTGTACTAAATATTTTATGCAATGGGAGCGCCATTTGTTCAACATAGCAACAACACACGCAATACTAAACATTGCTCATACCAGACAGCGTGCTTCTTGACAGCGCTGTCAGCATTTGCAATGTTTGCCAGTGCATTGTTAAAATGAATTCTCATAGATTTCGATTTAATTTCTTTTTGATTTAATTATTTAACCAGACTGAGCCTCAGCAACGGCTGGCCGGGCAAAGCTAGTATTTAAATAAAACATATTTAAAGAACACATTTTTAAATTTTTAAGAAAGATGGAAAAAAGTGTTCTCATTTGGCGTTCGATTATGAAAAAAAAGGTCCTTGATTTTCCAAATTAAATTTCCTAATTTACCGTAAATGTTCTTAATAAAGCTGGACGATTTGTAGGCACACTGAGACCATATCGATATATAAGGTACACTTCGTTTATTTATAAAGATTCACTATTAAATATAAATTTCAAAAAATTTGAGAAAGAGAAATGGCGGGCAATTCAAATCCCGCGGGTTTTGTTGAAACATTCTTAATGTAATGTAATTATTATTGTTAATTATAGTACCATGATTGTTAAATTTACCTTTGAAGTTTTAATTGAAAAAAAAATGCATGAACGTATGTATCACCCCGAAAAAATACTATACACAAAAGAAATAATTTTTAACTTTACTATTAATATAATCGTGTCGTTTATGACGGACTTTGGAAGTTGCTGAGATCGGCGCTTTTGCAACATTTGCTAGTATACGTTTCGCCTCGAACTTACTTTATACTGGGTATTAAATTTTGCATACATTAACGTTCTAGCAGGCAGGCATGTGGTTTATCGCTCATAAAAAAAACACCGTGAAACAACAGGAGTGGAATAAGATTATTTTTTCCATTCATCTAACATGTTAATTAATAAGAAAAGGGTGATCCAAATTGAACCAAGTATTTATTTTGGAAATAATAAGTCGTTTTATTTGGTTCACTGAATCGATTGATTTTTTAATTCGATTTTTATTGATTGTCGCAGTACACATTCTCCGATTAAATATGCCATATGGTCACTTCGGTTTCGATCTTTTCAATAAAATTTTCAATTAGAATTTCAGAGAATCTCTCACCAATGTCAGTGATAATCCGTCGGATTGCATTTTTGAGGTTATTAAATGTTTTTAGAAGTTGTACAGTGTTAGATCATCTTGCTAACCAATTGATGTCGACATTTCGTGAAACATAAGCAGAAAATGGTTGATGCACTAAATCAATTTGTTGGTCGACAGGTGGTGACAGGTGGCGCCGGTGGGCAGGAATCAAATTTGTTCAAGATTCATATTGTCTAGTTAGCGCCAAAAAAAGTACTTTATTAGGTTACGGTAACGATCGTCATTCACAATTATCACCGTTTCAATTTTATTTTCAAAAAATAAGGCCCTATCACACTACCTGCCCAAAATACACATCATACAGTGGTTCACTTGGGTTGCATTTGTTTCTCATGCATTACACAAGATTTTTGCGAGCCTCAAATT